>CAXKWD010000004.1:30884895-31369895 GCA_964059195.1 Ectobius pallidus | reverse complement strand
CGATGGCAGTATTGGGGGCATTTTACGAACAAAATGCACCACCCGGGGGAAAAAAAAGACCTCAGATTCGAGTTCCCTAGCTAAAAAAAAACCCGCATAGTGAGTTTCGTCCAAATCATTTAATGTTTTCCCATTTATGCATGCATTCATGATCAATTGAGCATGGTAACCACATAACTGACAATTCAAATAACTAAATAATGTTTGATTTGTCATTTTCTTTTTCTAGTTTTTACCTTAAGAAACCTCAAAACGTATTTTGGGCGAATTCTCGAAACAATTTTTTGTAGAATGGAATACAATACTTGCCGTATCAATGTTATGGATGGAGAAAGTGAAAGCTTGTATCCACACAACTCTGAGAAGGCACAGTCACTTTTACTGTCAGTACAAAATTTCAAGAATATAAACGTACACAGACAAAATAAGTGAAGGAGCCGAGACAACAAGGTACGTTGTTATGGAGACTACTTAATTACAGTAATGCTGAGCCTGGCAAATGAAGAGAGGGCCAGAAACCTTGGAATGGAGGCACAAGCATTGCCTTTATTGTTGCTGAGAAATTAGTAATATACCCCTTCATCCCCTGTGATAATCCGGGGATGTTGTGAGAATACTAGAGTAACATGCCGTACAGAAATTCTAACCATACAGTGTTCAAGACAGAAAATTCCTGCCTTCATTCCTTCTAGACAATATTTGCGTATTGTTGATTTTAAAATAACTTAAAACTTCATTAATCCTAGGCAAGAAGATGCACCCAAGATTCGAATGACTTAAGTTAATAAATACCTTGGTTAAACACTTACATGAATTTATCCACCTCAACCATGGACCTTGCTATTCTCTCGCTTTGTCGCTTATTATAGTATGTGGCTACATTGCGGGTGTGCGAATTCAATTGTTTCAGCCTCACGAAAGATCCCTCTCGAGGCAGGAGTTATATAATCCATTAACGTTCAGTTACAATTTTGGTTAAGTTCTACGAAGAAATGTATCAATTAAAATGTTAGGAGTACAAGATATTTTTTGTACAACTTTAATAATATCTTGTAGAGCATTTTTGGAGAAAATTCGAAAAAAATACGTCTTTTTACAATGTGGAAGTAAGAGTAATTGAACATCTCTAGCAGATATCGAATTCCAATTTAAAATACTGATTGGTATGATTTTTCTTCTCTAGTTAGTCTATATTACAAGAGTTGGTTTTTTAGTAGTGGCAACTCATTTGTATGTAAGATAAGAATATCTTTTGAAGAGCTTAGTATGGTCTTAGTGTAAAATACTTTCAAATAATTCAATTTCAATACACTTTATTAATGATTAACTACATATTACTACTCGTTAAAAATAGCCATTGTAAATGTAATTAGTGAATTGAAACTTCCCTAGAAAAATTCACGAGCGACGAAGTTGGCGATTTCGAAGTAATTCGTGGCATGGGTACTTATGACAATTACGTTTTGCATAACAATTATATGTAAGTCAAGTTATGACAGCCAGATTGCAAATAGTGATCATGTATTCAATGCCAGTAATGGTCTACGACTTGTAAAGGAGTTTTAAAGAGTTATCTGTTTCTATTAACCAAATCGAAATCATCTCGGAAATTGTGAAACTGGAATTACTTCTGGTAGGCTAATATTACTATGAAGGAAAGGAGTCAATATTGAATTTTCTAATTAATTTCGGCTAAGTAAAGTACGAGACTGGCAAGAATGTTTATGTTTTGTTCCATATGAGCTTTTAAAACAAGTTATACTTTATATTAAATTTCCAAACATCGGTAAATTTTTGTTACATTTTACAATATGGTCATAAGTAGGGCAAGGCATTTGATGATTTTGCATCTAAGGTTAAAATATAGCTCGAATACATATAAATGTGTATAATTAAATAATTGATTAAATAAAGGCAATTTGTGTTTGCATTTTTTGCTTTATTTTGCATTTTTCGTCATTTTCAAGAGATAGGTCATTTTTTGGCAAATTTTAGGTCATTTTCAGCATTTTTAGGTCATTTTTGGCATTTATAGAATCTCTGCCAAGAGTTCATAGTTAATTTTAATTCAGGTTTATTGTAAACACCATAGCAGTTTGTCTTGAAGCAATAAATATGTTTTTTTTTCGTTCTAAACGTCACATATTTTCTAGGGGAAATTTGATGGTCATGCCATTTTTACGCTAACGGTGTCCAAGTAGTATAAATTTACTTACTTCTTTAGTTATAAAATGGGTGTGTTTTATATACTAAATTCATATATAATGCACTGTCATCCATTAAATTGCTTTTAGCAATTCATTACTTTAAAAGCTAAATATAAGTAATAACGAAATTCATTCTTGTGTCCGACTTTAGCGTTGTGTACAAATATTTGAAACGGCCGTCCAGAAGTTTACTAAGGTAAAATAAAGTGCGTTAAGAAAGTGTTTTTATTCAAATAATAACGAAATATTTATTGGTCATTTTTTTTTTAATTTCAGGTCATTTTTCACTATTTTTGTGTCATAAATGCATTTTTTATTTTGCATTTTTTCACTATTTTATGGTCATTAAATGCCTTGCCCTAGTCATAAGCCTTGATTATCCACACAAATATTTTCCACCAAGCTATGTGTAACGGCCCAGAATCTAGACAGAACTGAACGCACCTTATCAGCATCAGTCTCCCGACTCTCTCTAGTGCTCTTGTAGCAGCCGTTTCTGGAATCAACTCATTATCCACTTAACTCTCGCTGTCGTTTTGAATTTCCTCATAACAATGTAGTTACGACATAAAGACCGTTCATATATGTTGGAATCTCAAGAATTAATGGACAGATGTGGGCAGTTTTTACGACAAATCTATTTCTCCGTCTTATGTCATTTTACGATATTAAGCACATCATAAGCTAATAGGTCTCTAAGGTATAATTAGTTTTAACGAATTAATTTTTAGAAGATAAATTATACTTCCGTTTGTCGCCATTGGTCGAATGCGATTATGCCCTAAAATACCAGAGAAAATTTCGAACTGAAAAAGCTTTAAATAAATTATTTATTTTTATAAGCTCTAAATAATAATTTCGAAATAATCAGTCTAAATAGAATATTTATTTTTATAAAAGCTGCAGCGTGAAAACGCTTAATATGGGTTACCCATCTAGTAAAAGAAGACATTGTCATCGCCAACTATTTTGTATATGCTAGTCATAATTATTGTCAAAGCGTTCATAAGTAGGGTAGGTGATGCTTTTGTCGGACAGCTACTACTGTTGGACATTTATAAGTCATAAAAATTTTGATTTATCATAGAAATTAAAAGCTTCGAGAAGTTGTGAAGATTAACACTAGGTGCCAGGGTTACTAGTAGCTCCATGTGCTCAGATTTTTTCTGGAAGCGTGTGTATTTCCTCCGAAAAATATTATTCTTTGCAAGTTTTTAAGTGGTTACTGGATTTCTTGGCCATTATAAAAAGAACAACTTTCATCCCTGCAGTTTTTTGAAAATATTATAAGCTAATATTAATTATTAGATCCCAAGTGTAAATAGCATTGCATTAATTCCTTATGATTGACAACATCTTAACTTTCGTAAGCGTTTATTTCCATGTTCATCAACAAATCCTGCTAAACGAAGCGGCTCAGTTTCTTTCGCTAAGAAATAACTTAAGTTATTATACAATTTATCCAATTATCCGGATATTGGATTAACCGGATTGGGTCCATTCTCAATTAATTCGGGTAGTTGGAGTTATACTTTGTTACTAAAAATATATCTTTTCTAATGATTAAAACTAAGGATGATTTATTTTAATTCTTTTTCCTTCTTTATCTCAGCCTCAGATAACCATGTACCCTAAGGATCTAAGAAGGCGCGTATAGTAGGTTTTTTCTTTAGTTTATAGGTTTAAAAATGCATATTCAGTATAGGGATGTGAGTGTAGGCATGCATTGATTGCAGATGGTTGTAGGTACATCAGGGGCGTATTTAGCTACTTCAGCGTCCATGGGCAGAGAAAAATACTTTCGCCCCCTTAATTCCACATGAATGTACCACAAAGTAACCTACAATGAGCATTATTGTAACTGAAATAGAAGGCTAAGAATAATAATAATAATAATAATAATAATAATAATAATAATAATAATATGAAACAAATAAGTAAATAAATTAACAGGTGCGTATTATTGTCAATGTAATTCATTTCTATTTCATTATGGGTTACATTAGTTTCCTATTTTGAAGAGTTATGAATAAAATGTAAAATATAATTTTAAAAAACAGTAACAGCTTAATAGCCGCCCCTTCAAATCTGTCACCCTAGGCAGCTGCCTAGGCTTAAATACGGCACTGAGGTACATGGGTTTGAGAGCGTAGATGCCTGCATGCTTGTTGTCTACATCTTTCTCATTGGAAGAAGTAGTGTAATACATGGATGACCGTGGTGTGAGATACAAGGAAGCAATGAACATGTTTTTGTACTACTACAGATACGTAATCGTGTTAGCAGAGGGGCGTAGCACTTATGGGATTCTTGCCCCTCTGTTGCTCTAGAAGAGGGGGGTTGCGTTTCAAGAAGCCATGCATTACAAAATATTCACAGGTTGGCACGAGATCACGACATGAACCAGTTGCTTCTTCACGCGCCGTGGGCAGCATCACGCCGTTTATCTACCCCGTGCTCCTAGCGAAAGGCATACTCCAGTCATAAAATGCACTAAACCTTTATGTGAAGAAAAGGCGCTGAATGTACTGGCAACGGATGTGAAATTTTTATTTATTCGTCAGATTGCATTTCTTCGTTTCCAGATGTCATATTCTTCTGTAGGAATGTTTTTTTTCTTTCTTTCGGTTTGTTCGTTGCATCCTATCATTCCTTTCTTTCTCTTTCATTTTTCTCTTCCATTTTTTCTTTCTCATTCACTCACTCACTCACTCACTCACTCACTCACTCACTCACTCACTCACTCACTCACTCACTCACTCACTCACTCACTCACTCACTCACTCCCTCACTCACTCACTCACTCCCTCACTCCCTCACTCCCTCACTCATTCATTCTTTCTCCCTTTCTTTGAATTACACCACGTTCTTCTTCTTAGATCTGTTTTGAATTTGATTTTAGCCTATATCATACCATGAGGGCAAAGGCCTTCTGCCCTTTGTCAAGTTAGCTCGAGTTCACTCCATAGGGGGCTAGTTCTAGGGAGTTTTTGTCCGCCTCCTATTGCTCGTGGTCCATGTGCACTTTATTTATTTATTTACTTTTATTTTTTATTTATTTTACCTTCGTAAAACATAAAACATATATTCATAGCTGATGCCCGAATGAGCAAAAGCTCGTGCTCGAGCACAGCTCAGCACAGCAACAGAAAACAGTGACCACTGGAAATTACAAAAAAAAAAAAAAAAAATTCAGGGCAAAGCGACGCTACATACAAAAAACACACACACACACGTATGGCATACACAAATACACTCACAAAACAAGGCAAGTAGTAAATAATATAAATCAAAAGCAAAACATATATATTAAACCTTATGTGTTAGAGAGGAATGACAAGCACGAGTAGCCAAAATGAAAAGCAAAAAATTGGGATATTGTAAAATGAGTCGTGCATTAGGTTGAATAAATTTTATAAGTTTGTTTCTTGAATCTGTGTAAATTTAGTTTATATAATTCAGGATGAGCTCCTATTAGTGAGTTGTTACTTGCATTGAGCGTTTCATTTTTCACTCGTCCACTGTCTTCTCGCACTTTGTGTGAACTCGTCTGCCCTCTAGTTAACCCTTAAATGCATAATGTATTCTATAGGATACAATAGTTTGTCTTAAATTTGTAATAAAATAACGGAAAATAATTCTAAATAGTATTTAAAATTCTTGAAAGATTTACAGAAAAAGGCACAAGAAATAAACTATGAGCCGAATCATTGTATTAACCGTTTTCTTCGCAGTCCGGCATATTATAATTTAGGTGAGAAACTGTGTCTCGTGCACTTAAGGGTAAAAATGTATTTCTTTTGTGTACGTTGGAGGTTGTTATTTATTTTATTTTTTTAATGGTGTTAGTAGGGTTAAATGTAAGTGCAATTTTGGAAGGTTTTGAGGCATATGTTCAGTCTATACAAATGTAAGAAGTGAAAAATCAGATGCTTAATATATTTTCTTCAGGGGTAAAATATGGTAGGTACTTTTCCAGGATGCACATTCGTGATAATTAAGTATTAAAATGAATTTAGTAACAACTTTAGAATTATAAGAAACACACGTGTGCAGAAAGACATCGTTTTATGTTACCGAATTTAATTTATACCAATAATAACATAATTTTGGGTAAATTATTATTATTATTATTATTTTTAGAATCGAGACATTTTCAAAATTTATTTATTTGCATAGACTATAAATGTATATGATCTGTATTTTTCATAAAGCTGTAAAATAATGAGCAGTTTTTCTTAAGGATAAGGAGTAGACTTATTTAAATTTAACCCTTAAATGCATGAAAGTCAATTTTAACACGATATATAAACCCCCTGCCGGACTGCACAGAAAACAGTTAACACAGTGATTAGGCTGGTATTTATTTCTTCGACCTTATTACATAATCGTACACGTTTAAACTTTTCTTTCAATTTCTTTTCCATCGTTTTATTATGAATTTCAGAGAAACTAGTTTATCCCGAAAAATACGTTACGAATTCAAGAGTAAAAAGATAAAGTGTACTTAAAATAAAAAATAGTTTTCATTCTGATTTATAAAATGAGCTCGATTAACGAAGTCCAATGGTATCTTTCGACATTTAAAAATAAGAATAGACGAGCAGTTCTTACTCCATAGTAAGCGCCGTAAGATAAATGTGAATGTATTGAAGCATAATAAGTTGACAATAAAGCCGTTGAGTTCACTTTTGCGCTTGCTGACATCTGAGCAAAAAATTCCCCTGCCTAACTGGCTAACTAAGCAAGTTTGTACTTCAAACGAAGCCTTTTCATTTTACACTAGCCATCACTGCATGTCAGCAGTGTTATCTTCATAAATCAAAAGCTGCAGCTTAACTGTGGGGTAAAACATGTTTTATTGCTTAAAAGAGAAAGATAGGTAATGCCACCTCTCGAACTGTCATCCTGTGAACTGAGAACAGTACCGGTACTTCCAATACAACACAATACAGTTCAGTTAGATACAAACCTCCTTAAAAACACAATTTTGAATAACGTAGATTATAGTTTTGCATATTGCAGACTGTTCATTAATTTAGTTTTCCGTGATCCGACACTATTAAAGATTTTATTTTAAACAAACCAGAAATTAATATTTATATTAGAATATAATATTATTTATTTAAACAGTTATATTTCATTCATGGAATAGTTTTAATAAATCCAACCAGGGTCGTGGAAAGAAAGCAAGGGCCCCAGGGACAAATTTTTCCGGGCCCCCTTCAAATATTAAATTTACTACCCAACTCGCCCTTTATAATGTATGCAACAAAAGATTGTGTAATGATATTACTTAATTATTAAGTGCCAGAATGGTACCGGTACTCCATGAGATTGTCTGGTAGACAGGACTTATATAGGATTTTCATAAAACTTGGTATACCATTTATAACGTCCATGGAACGAAGCCTATTGATTTTGGACCAAATCGGTTAACTGATGCCTGGTCGAAACGGAAAAATACATTAAAATGTCCTAATTAGGAATAATTTTATCTGTTTGTACCAGTTTAATCTTTTGAAAATTATGATTTTAAATGCCGAACGTCAGTGAGGCCTACTGTTGAGTTCGAAAGGATTTCTGCTTCTACTTTTCAAAAATAGCCATTTTTCTTCAAGAATAATCCGTTTCAGATTAACTGATAAATTCCCTGTCACCGTTATACGACAGGAC
Source organism: Ectobius pallidus (assembly GCA_964059195.1). Classification (NCBI taxonomy): domain Eukaryota; kingdom Metazoa; phylum Arthropoda; class Insecta; order Blattodea; family Ectobiidae; genus Ectobius; species Ectobius pallidus. Next base: position 31,362,012 of record CAXKWD010000004.1, on the reverse strand, counting down.
ATTGCAGATAAATAAACACATAAAACATAACTTGAGATTACCTACGATAAAAGTTTAAGAAACAATGACTACAATTCTCGGCACATTAAATCTGCCAATACAAACTATTCACTAATACAAGATCGATGAACTGTTTGCGTAACCTTAAGCATCGGACGGTCAGGTTGTTCTCGGAAGACAGTGATTTCTTTTCCCCACCGGCTTGAAGGTATAAGTATGCCCTGGCCGTTCCACAGAGCCTTGACAAAGTGGTGATTGTTGGGTCTAATTGCAGGGGACTGCACAGTCATTACCAGGCTGGTCTGTCCCCAGCAACGTATATTTTCCATAATCTCAACATTTTCAAGTCAACTGTCACACCCAACTGGAATTCCTATGCTACAACATGGTGCCTCAAAATAAATGTCTCACCCAGATAACACAGACCAACAGTCATTTTGGTGCCTTAGAATTTATACCTATTCTTGGGCATGGGCGTACGGTAAGGGAGAGTTCAGGGGGTTGAAACCCCTCCCGAAAAATCTGCAATATTTTGAAGATTATAAATCATGGAACGAAATTTAAAAAAAGGAAACTCTGATTCGACTGTTACATATTTTACAATTTCGTACATATCAAAGCATTATTTAAGATTTATTGCATTTTACTCGTATTTAAGATTCAAATTTCAAAACCACGTGGTGTTGATAGTTTTTCAGCTTAATAACAGTGATGTATTACTAGTAAACAAAAATCCCTTTGGAATCTGTCAAACTACAACTCTAATACTCTGACGCTGAAATTTTTCAACCTGTTTGTAAAGCCAACAGTAATCACGAGCTTATCATAAAATTATCATGAAGTAATTGGCATTAATCGGGATTTTCCACCGGTGGATTTACAGATGACTTTAAAAACGTGCCCTATGCACCATACAATATTATGGTAATTTTTCATAAGAAAGTTTTTATTTATAGACTCTAGCTTAAACGAGAAATGGAAAGAAATCTCAAGAAAAACAGGTTCGCAGACTGAGCTGTATATTAATTTATTACAGTGTATTAATTATCACAATACAACTATTTAGTAATTAAAAAAGTAATAATTCACAATGTGTGCAAGGACATGGAGCTGAGACGACTTTACATTGAACCCCTCCCGAACAAAATTGCACCGTACGCCCATGTTCTTGGGTATATTTAGGTCGCTGATGCTAAATGTGCCATGTGAGTTTAGCCCTGTCAGCTTTAGTTTTTGAGATATGTTATTTACCATTATGCATATTATTCCATTTTACGTTTGATATAAATAAAAAACAGTACCTATTTGTAGCTTCTAAATCATGTGAAGAAAAAAGCAACACACTAACATTACAATAACAATATAACATGGGGCCTTTCAAAAAATTGATATTATCACATACTGTACGGTCGTTTATGATTTATGAGCTGTCAATTTGAGGGCCAAAAAATAAGCCAGCTTTTAGTTTTTCTGTACTTCTTACAGTTTTCGTCCTACGTGTCCAAAGTATGGCCAAGAACCTTCACTAGCTATATTATCAAGCAAGATTTTGTTTTGCTAGACTAAGAATTCACGAATAAAATGTATATAAATGGAGCTGGTAGAGAAAACCTATTTACATATTTGGAATAAGCACACTAAGTATAGCCAAAATCCGGTAAAACATCTGAGACACCAAACAAATAGTTATTTTTTTGTTTGGCTGTGTAATCAAGGACTGTATTAACTGGAAATTAAGTGTAACAAATTATTGCAGGAGATGAAGGAATGATTTAATGCTAATAAGATGTATTTTAACTTAAGTAAGACATGTATATTATAAGTTATTCATTTTCACACATATAAGAACAAAAATGACATGGATAGAAACATTCATCACAACAATGTAAATGTAGTTAGATTCAATAGTATTAATTTTCTTGGTGTAGTATTTGATGAAGGAATTTTTTGGAATAGTCATGGTTTGAAATTCATAGATAAATTCAATATTCTATGTTATCAGTTAAGGGTTCTTAGAAATAAACTAAATATTGAAGTTTTACTTTAATTTTATAACGCAGAAGTTGAATCAAGACTTGCTTATGGAATCTGCTTCTGGGGATCTTGTTCTCTGTTGACTGATTTATTCATAGTTCAGAAAGGTATTTTAGGTTGCATGTTTAAAGTTTGGCCTGGACATTCCTGCAAAAATTATTTTAAAATATAATAGTATTTTAACGATATATATATATATATTTTTTTTAATGTTAGAGTGTATTTATGTAAAGATAAATGGTTTTAATACCACTGGAGATTTTCATACTTACAGCACTCAGAATTGAGAGCCTTTGAACATAACTGCTCATCGAATAAGTAAATTTAATAAATCATTTATGGTGTTTGGTCTTAAACTGTATAACCGCCTGCCTGCTAGGATTAAACAGATTATTAATGTCAAGGGTTTTAGGAAACATGTTAAGATTATTTTAAGGGGGACATACAGCTTTCGATGGTGAAAAATAGGTGAAGTTCATCTTGGCAATGAATTTTTCTGTAGCCTTGTAATCTGGCATGTTCTACCGGTATATTGACTAGTTCTACAATTGCATACTATTTTCAGAATTAATTTAACTATTATAGTTATGGGTAATTATCATTATAAAATGGCAGTCAAATTTTGTGCACTGAAGTGCAATGCTATTATTTGAAAAAATTAAAACTGCCGTATTATTTATAAAATAAATAGTTTACTAAATGAATAATTTCCTTTCATTACAGATTATATTACATAATTTTAAAAAAGTTTTCCTCCTGAGTACGTTTGATTTGGGCACTTCGGTAACCATTTCTTGGATGTTACAAGTGATGTTGGTCTGATAATAGAATTTGCTGGAGTACGCGAAAGAGGAAGGAAACATGCCAGACCTGTGGTCATCTTCTGTGTGTGCAAAGATGTCTATGTTTGTACAAGGAAGGTCATGACATAAAGAACGCTTTTGTGAACTACATTGCAGTGGGTGTGAATGGAAGAGGGTCTCACCTGGTGTGTATGTGTGGCAATCCCTTTACCACTGCAAAATATTTCGCAGTAGTTTTCACACGCGGACAGACAGACGGAAAAAAAATTTCCTGTCCCGCACACAATCTCATAAAGTACCATAGCCTACTGGCACTAATGCCCGGTTTCTATAAACTCGCGAAATACATATGGGTAAATTATCCCATGGACAGAATTTACACAAGAATAACTTTTACAAACTCAAATAATTTAAAGGTAACAATCATGTATATCAGTTCTTTTTTAATTTATTATTAATCATTATTATTATTATTATTATTATTATTATTATTATTATTATTATTATTATTATTATTATTATTATTATTATTATTATTATTATTATTATTATTATTATTATTATTATTATCATTATGAATTTCATGTTTTTGCCCTGGCTGAGTGGTAGAGAAGGCCTTATGGCTTTAACTCCGCCAGGTTAAATAAATAAATAATCACACACACTTGTGGCGAGTTTCTAGATAAATGTCCTCTGGGTAAATATGAAAACGACAGAAAAATGTTCCTACAAACTCGGGCTAGATTATTCCAAGGGTAAATCGTCGGGTTAATTTATCCTTTCATGGATGGCTGGATAAAATTTAACCTCTCATAGGATCAATAATAATTTAAACAATGAGAACCAAAGCCTTCTGAATTAAATTAACTGTACAACTCCAAGGCCTTCCTCATTTTATCATTGTGGGTGATTACGAACTAATTTGCCCATGGATAATTTACCCATAGGTATTTCACGAGTTTATAGAAACCGGGAATTAATAACTTAATCTGAAATTATATAGTATTTTACACACAATCCACATCTTTTTATAGGAAGTTGTGGATTCAATGACTTCCTTTGCCATTACTTAAAACCCACGCTGGGAATCTCTAATATGTAATGCAGACTACTCATAACGAATGTATAGGCCTCATGGACTGAAAATACACTTGTTTGGTTGTTTCTGTATCATTGGTATGCGTGGAAGGTTTTAAATATTTACAACGCAACTGTGTGTACTGCTACATCAGTTGGCACGTGCTTGCGGCGCGGGTTGCAGATACCATCTCTAGAATGCGTTACGCAACAAAGAGCTCTGTGTGTGTGTGTGATGTGCCCTTGAGAGTTTTATTGTTGCTTCCAAATAAATACGAATTCCGAAAAGATGTAATCTGCTTCTCTAAATCTGCAAGCCCTCAGAGGTTCAAAACTCTTTAAGATATGCAATGTACACTTCTCTTCCTAGGTTTCTATCCATATCATCGTCGTAATAACATATTATACAATATGGAGCAAAATCTCCCACCGTCCATCCTCAAAATAGGGATGAGCATCGATAGTTAAAACATCGATGATGAACATCGATGTATGTTAAAATCGGCGTTAACCATTGATGTGGCGATAATAACGACCTGAAAACATCGATCTATTTGGACAGAAAACATCGATGTATATTTTTAAAAAAAGTAATGGTTTCAGAAAATTAGGCAAATTCATAAATAAAATGAAATATTTGCATGAAAACTATCGATGTAAAAAAAATCGATGTTTTGGAAAATTAGGCTGCTGTAAATAAAATTACATCTTAGAACCAAAGGTATGACTATTAATGCATTTTTTATTATAAAAATATCGATGTCGGGAAGAAACATCGATGTAGCAAAACATGAGTTGTTTTCCATCGATGTAGAAAACATCGATCGTCGACATGAAAACATCGGCCATCGATGTTCAACCCTACCTCAGAAAAATTTTCCTATCAGCATTAAAAGACTCATTTTCGTTCATGAAGAGTAATTTCTCAACTGCAATCATTAGGCCTATAGCCTAATCGGTAAAATTAAAACTCTTAGCTATTCACCTTTAAATTATAGTCAGGATGATGACACAGCAGATGATGCTCCAAAACGTTTTTTACATCAACCTCCTAAGGGGTGAAAATGAAATATATGAAGTTTATATTAGAAACAAATATTTTTTGGTTGGGTTTTCTTGAAACTTAGCATAAATACTCTACAGTCTACAACATAAATAATGAGACTCGGTATTTCAGCATTTCCAAAAAACTCAACTCCGAAGGGGTTTATAAACGCCAAGGGAGCATAAGAAGTTCAAGAATAACATGGAGAAACATTATTAGTATCCTTACACTTTCTCATTTAAAGCATTAGTCAGTAATTTTAGAAGTTAGTAAAAACCAAGGGCTGAAGGACCGAGGAAGGATTATTTCTATAAAATTATGAAATTCACGCGAGCTAAGCTGCAGGCAACAGCTTGTACTATAGGCCTAATAATACTATAATAATTTGTTTATTTATTTGCCCAGGTAGAGTTCTTTTACCCTCCTCTTCCCGGATCCCAAAATCGGCTAGAAATATAGGCCTGCATAACGAATTGCCAATTTAACTCCAGTTAAGGTCTAATCAATATCAGGTTAGCTTTGATTAGCTTTTCTGCAATTGGCTGTAAGAGAAAATCATGAGCATGCCTCATGTAGCATCCTCATAAAGCTTAACCTCAATAAGTAGTTTCGCTCTTGTAAGATTTACCGTTTTCAAGCAAAGCTATTAAAATAGACACCTATACTTTTCCTCGGACAATACAGTATTGGCAGGTATTTCTCTTGAAGACTCGTAAATGGAATTTTAGAACAGAATCAAACCGTCCTCTGTTACATATTTAATTTAATTTAAGTTAATATTCAATATACAATACAACCCCAAAGAGCAAAGCTCAAGCGATGGGTGACATACATACATACATACATACATACATACATACATACATACATACATACATACATACATACATACATACATACATACGAACTTGCAGACCAGCTGGCCAAGGATGCGGCATCAGACAACGATCTAAAAGAATGTTACAAGAAGATACCGAAAAGTGTAATATCCAGTGAAGTGAGAGCTCTTAGTGTTGCCATCTGGCAAAACGAGTGGGACAACTCAACCAAAGGAGTGATAACAAAAACTTTCATTCCAAAAATAGCAGAGAGACTAAAATACAAAATTAATTTAACCCCTAATGTAACTGCAATGATAACTGGTCACGGCAAGACTAGAGCTTACCTACACAGATTTAAAATTATAGAAAACCCCACATGTCCTTGCGACGACGACCTGCAAACAGTAGACCACCTATTATATGACTGCAAATTAATCGAAACAGAAAGAGACTCACTAATCGCAACAGTACTAAAGACTGAAAACTGGCCCAACAAAAAAGAAGATTTACTAAAAAAATACTTCAAGAACTTTAATAAATTTGCAAACAGTTTACCTTTTGGCACCATATTGTAATCAAATTTTATCTTGATCAAAGTTAGTTTATGAACAAACAAAATTGTAAAATAGAACAAAAACAGTTGTAGAAGATAAAGAAATACATGTAGTATTACCTGTAATGGAACATGTAGTAAATAAAGTGAATTTATAAAAAAAAAAAAAAAAAAAAAAAATACATACATACATACATACATACATACATACATACATACATACATACATACATACATACATACATACATACATACAAACATACATATAGGCTTACATTTTGAAATTTAAACAAAAATAATCGATCCTTTATATTTGGGAGGACGACAATTTCTTTATGATGGTCAGGGCTCTAAGTGATAAAATTATTCTTCCGAACTGCTAATATTTGACATTGCCAACAGGAAACTAGGCATCTGTCAAAAATATATCGTATGTGGTGACATGTATTGCTTTTGAACACAGCTGAGTTCGAGAGCCGAGCGAGGAGCTATAAACTAGCTCTTGATGTGTTGGCACATTGCTTGAAGACAGGTTGGCAAACATATCCTTTACTATGTGTCTCTCAGGTGTGTCAACATTACACGCTGCCGTGACTGACTGTGAACAAGTCTTCTCTCTGATTATTCTGGAGCCAATCCTTGCTCAAACCTAGCCTAATGATGGCTTCAGTAGTACAAGAAGGTCTGATTGCAACAGAATTCATGGTATGAAATTCTACAGTAGCCTATATTTTGTTAAGATGTTAGTAATATTGTGAACTGCGTGAAATGGAATGTACCAAACTACACGACAACTTCTAGCGATGAATGTAGCAGAAACACTCGGGAAGGCAATATGCAGGAAGGCCTGATCCTGGTCGGGAATTGAACCCAGTCTCCCAGGGTGGAACCATGCTATGAACTCCACCATAGTCTTAATTTTTTATGTAAATGTTAACATGTTAAATTTAACATTCAATTATCTGAAAACAATAAAAACAGAAAACCAGAGCTTATCAATTGTTTGTATGTTTTACGAAATACACAATAAAACATTTAATATAAATATAAAATACATATTCAACGCCGTTGAGCTGGATCATTGTAATAAAGTAAATAAGATACCAGTTGCTAAACAATTATATATTTCTTGTGATCAGTCGCCTAGGTGAGGAAGCCACAGAAGATAGTTCCGCGACAGTGATTTTATGAAAATTTTATAAATTTTATCTTATTTTATAATGGTGACGAAATGTAGTTTTATTTTAATTATTGGAGCTCTAAGCCAGCAAAAGATGCCCTAGACGACTGATCACAAGAAATATATAATTGTTGAGCAACTGGTATGTTATTTACTTTATTACATTTATGGTTTGAAATTGTATAATACGTTTATTGCTGAGCACCCAGAATATATAAATTACAATCTCAAACATTTTAAGAGAAAAAAAATTATATAATATTAATAGCACAACTTAAATTTTGTTTTGTCTATCAATGTTTCAACCCAATTTATTCTATGATTTTTTTTTAATTTCTATATAAACCACTGGTTAATGATGCAAAATTATTTTATATACATTGTACTCATACATTTATAATTTTCGTTTGTAGTATACTGTGCATTGATATATAATTAGATTTATATTAATCTGTTATACCACTAAAAACACGAGCTTTGCTCATCTAGGAGCATACCTTACATTTTAAATGCTAAATTAGAAATATTCATTTTTTGTTGTTTTTTTTTTTTACTTGTACTACTGGTGTAAATAATCAAATGTAATAATGTATGTGACAACAAACAAAACAAAACATATATTTATATAAATAAAAATTAAATTTAACCAAATGAAAATAGTTGAAATAGAATTTTTATTATGTATTAAAGCAAAATAATTAGTTATTATCTCAATTGAGTAGCGCTCATCTTCGGAAGTATGGGTCTACTTTAAATGAAGGAAAAAGAAAAGTTCCGAAAAAGCTAAGAGAACAGTCGAGTAGTTACAAATGAATTTTTTAATACGTTAGTTATAAATCTAAGTAATAAAGACAAGTAAGTAACGAAAAAACAATAAAATTGTATTCTAAGTTGTTTCTGGGAAAAGAACATGAAATTGGGTCCTAAGGTTGCAAATTTTCATTTTTTCTGTGACTATCTTGTCAATGACAATTATGAATCGCTATGCAATCGCAACTTGTCTATTGATGGGAGCATGGCGTATAAATCCTCATAATAACAAAGAGAAATAACAATAAATAATTGCATTTTTATAGAAAGTTCTATCTGAAAAATGAAATCGGCTATTATGATTGACAATTATTTTATTTTCCTCTGTGAGTATCTTTCAGGGACAGTTATGAATAATAAATAGGCCTACAATAAAAATTGGTAATGTATACAAAGTTCTTTATTTAGAAAATAGAAATTGGCTCCCATGATTGAAAACAATTTTTCTTTCCTCCGTATCTTTCAGGGAAAAGTATGATTCGCTAGGCAATCGCGTCTTTAAAAAATTATTAACTGAGCTGTGCTTATACTCCTTTTAGCTACGAGGCCAATATCAGGAGTTCGGGATGTGTGTCTATACAGTAGGGTAGGCCATGGAACTATTAATTGTCAATTATTTCTATTATTGGTGTATTTGATGGAGTAAATTTCAACTGATATTAATTTAAATAGGTACGATACAGGATGAAATGGTGAGGATGATTCATGGTATGTAAATATCCAATTCAACATTTGCCTTTACTGGTGACGAAAACCATGAAAAAAGTCAAATCAAATTGGCCGGCCACGGGACTCGAACCGTCTTGTCTACGTGTCTAAATCTAAATATTGAACAGAAATGACAAATACAATTAAAAATTTATAGAAAGTTCTTTCTGAAAGAACATGAAATCGACTCCTATGATTGAAAATTATTTTCTTTTCCTCTGTGAGTATTTTTCAGGGACAGTTATGAATTGCGGATTGGGGAGGATGGGGTGATTTATCACTGAGGCACGTGCTCAGAGGCTCGGTCATTGTCCAGGGGCTGGCATGCCACTTCTTTAAACACAAAGCCTAGTTCATCCCTCAATTCCAGGCGATGGCTCTTCCAGTATGTGACCTCACTGCCTAATGAGACAAGCTGACAGTGAAGGATTAGCAGCTATGTACCGACCGCATTTACTGCTACAGCCTCCTAGACAGTCTGATGGGAATGTTCTATCATCCACCACCAGAATATACAAAATAATTAAGATTGATTTTCGATTATATTGTTCTTATTTATATTTGCAGCATATCAGAGGCTGCCCGATAGCCTATAACGGAAAATGCACAGAAAAATAATATGAATTTAACCCTTTATTTGGCAAATTTAAAGGGATATGATAGAGGATGAAATAGCGAGGATGATTCATGGTATGTTATACTGTATATCCAATTCGGCATTTGCCTTTACGGCATATTTATTGGTTTTATAATTCCTTTATGTTTAAATAAAAATTTTGCAAATTGGTTCAATCATTTATATTTTTAAAATCTTTTATGTTTGTAATTATATTTTCTTATTTTTATATTTGAGGTAATAATTAGATATACATTTGGGTGTGATTATATATCTTAGAGTTTAATTTAATTGAGTATTGGAATTTGTGTATTTATAATAATTATGGTCAAAGAATGTACTTTTTATTTGAATTAGTTTTGTACATTTCTTTTAGTTGTTATTGTATTAATATTAATGTTGTATTGTGCTTTTGGGAGAATAAGATTGTTTTCTTATTATTTGTTTTTGAGGGTAGTTTAATTCCTACGTTGTTTTTTATTTTGGCTTGGGGCTATCAGCCATGTAAAATTGATCGGCCACATGATTTGAACCTGGGACCTCACGAATGCGAGTCCAAGACGTTAGCATCTCGGCTATCTTATTTGGTAACATCAACATTGATGATTTTAATCTTTGAAAAAATGTGCATGGATACAACACAAGAATAAATTCTTGCCTTAATAATAACTTTACATTAAGTAAAACAGTTCATTCATTTTTATATTTAGGTTAATGAATTAAAAAACTACTAAAACAGGGTTTCAGACACACTCTTTAGTATAGGGGAAATTCCCTCTATACTGTTGAGGATTTTTTAAAACTTGGGAAGTAAGTTTAAATGTGTTTAATTTTCTTTTTTTTGTGCTTTATAAACTGTCAAGTTTTGAATCTGTCCCAAAAAATGTACATTAGATAAATAAACAAAAATAATACCAAAACAATAAAAAATTTGCCACCGTAATTGGCTCATGCTAATAAATTCCGGGGTGCGCGGGCAAAGAGAGTTAAGTCCACTTTCTTGTTACTGAGAATTAGAGTGACTTAACACACTATACCAGCCCAACATAGCTTTAGAGATGGATAACTTAAACCTATGAGGCACACATCCATAACTACCGTACAATTTTGAATATGACTTACTGGACTTAACACAAATGTAGAGAACATTTTTATCTATAACTCTTTGGACATGTCTCAATTTTTTAGGATGGTGGACTTAACTCTCTTTGCCAGCGCACCCCGGAATTTCTGTAACCATATGGCACGGTTCGTAACTAACTAAATAAACTGAAATAGGCCTATATACAAATTTATCCGCAATATGCTCTACAAAAGATGAACATTTTGAATAATTTTCTATCAAGGCTCTGTGTATAAACCAGCACATTCATTCGGAATCGACATAAAAGTTGTTTTACACATGAAATAGGCTTGTCATTTTTAATGTGTTATTATAATAATAATTCATTTCAGTTCTGTGTTTACGTTTAAAACACAAACAAATGCCTATCACGTTAATATTTCATTGTTTGCTTCTGTAATTCCAGCTCCATTTCGAATGATATAAAATGCATATCCTCATATGGAAATGGCATTCAATGTAGACATGAATGTGTACGCCGGGTTGAAAACCAGTTGCTGAACGTGCCATTTTAAAAAGACCTCGTCCCAAACCATCGTCTTTCTACAAAAGAATATAACAGCAATGTTCCTTAATCCGAATATCTGCGCCGACACAAACACCGACAAAGAACAGGTGCTCTTGTAGTCGCGTGGATTTCCCCAGTGTTGCCGCTGTCATTCAGCACTTCTCAAGATAAGTAAACGACTGTTGTAGTATTTGGCAACATTGGGCAACATTGTGCTGGACTGCAGACAAGTATGAATGCGCCTAATTAGTGCAAACATGCCTAATTTCGCAATACCCCTAATTTCGCAGTATCTTTTTATTTTATTTACTGCAAAATCAGGAACAGTAATGGAAAATTTAAAAAAAAGATGTATAAAATAGAAGAGAAGATGTCCTCTTTTATGAATAAGATGAAAATTTCCACTACTGTTCCCAATTTTGCAATAAATAAAATAAAAAGATACTACGAAATTAGGGGTACTGCGAAATTAGGCATGTTTGCTATACCTTTCAATTCACTGACTGACCGGTCGAAGAGGATTAGGGTGACAGCAGGTAGAGGCAATTCTTAAAAAAAAAAGTATAAAAAGTGGCACCCACAATACTACTACTTCACAATCTTCGTTCGAGATGAAAAATACAATTTAAATTCAATCTTAATCCTGTAGCAATCTTTATATTCTTTACCCGTACCATAGATTCTATAGAAATAAGAAGTAAGTTACCGTATTCGATCCTGAAATTTGATGTTGAGTTTTCAACATGCACATACATTTTGCGATTCCATGGATCCAGGGCTGGATTAAGATACTTAGATATCCTAAGCACTAACTAACTTTGGTGCCCCTTTACACTTGTAATCCAAAATATTAAAGCAGTAATAAACCAGAAAATATTTTATTTATAGAAAATTCGAAATTAAGCAAACACATCTTTCTTGTAACAAACCAAAATGCCTTAATAATTACAAACATTTAGGAATAGATTGATTGTTTCCGATGGGGAAATATAGTACAATATGTCCAGAATTGATCTATTTACAGAAGTAGAGCTTTTAGGTATAAGGTGTATATGGTTACTCATTGCAGGTAGGCCTTATGTTGTATGCTTACGATTTCTGCTGGAGTTCGTGCACTCACTTTGTGACAGCTGTTAAACAAATTGTTATTATATTTTTACTCCTAAGTGAATCTTCCTAATGTTCAGCATCCTGGAGAGGGTGGCTATTGTAATGTGGAAAGTGCAGGAGTAATCGTATGATGACATTCTGATGTCATACAATTGCTGTTCCATCAAGATGGACTAATAGACAATTTGCCAAGTTGGATGCACACACCCCAAAGTGGATGGCGTTTTCCCTGGTCCTCAAGCTTAGGGACTGCTTTGAGTCTGAATTAGAAAAACAAATGTGTGTTTGCTCGACCTATTACCATATTTTGGGAGCTCCGAAATAGCTGCTGCTGCTATAACTCCCGCAATGCTACAGAACTATTTTCAAGTCATTATCGGAAGATGAGAAATGAATTACGATGCGAGGTGGTGGACATGTTGAAAGTTATATGTAGGGGCGGATTTCTATGACCTAAAAAATAGAATATATGCATGCGTTTATGACCTAAAAAAACAATAAAATATGACCAATAAAATTTAAAATATGACTTTACCACATGCATTTATGACCTAAAAACATTAAAATATGAACAATAAAATTTAAAATATGACTTTACCACTTACACATTGTGTAAATTTTTAAAAAGTTTCACATTTTATTAAAATATAGTGTTAATTATTTAAAATATCTGTAAATTCTCAAAAGTATAATTATAATGCAAAATTTACAAAATATGATATGAAACTTCAAAATTTCTTTAATATGCACGCAAATATGCCAAAAATATGACCCAAATATGCATATTCATAGTAAATATGCTACAGTACTTGAAAATTTCCTAAATATGCAGTTATATGCACAATAAAAGCCGTTCCATTTTCACCAGGATGCTTGGAATCGGGTTTAAATTAGTCGGAAACCTGAAATATTGCAAAGGGGAAAAATGTGACATGTCATAGAAATCCGTCCCCTAGTTATATGTAACAAACTTATTCCATGAAAGCGTTGCCAGTAAAATCACTCCTTCAACAAAATATATACTTAATTTCTGAACACTCTGTATATTTCAATAGGTTGAAGACCAGAATCGATCATGTCTTGTTGTCAGTTTCAGTGGAGTTTGTAATACTGTTTGCCCTTTTTAATTCTACAGGGGTCACGGTGAACAGTTTGTAAACCTGTCGATTGTGTGTAAGCTATCGATATTTCACTTGCGTCTTTTCTTCTCTCCCACACCATCTGATTTCTGCAAACTGCTTCCTCCCGCACTTCTTTCAAATCGATTTTCACTTGTCCAGAGCATTTTAATATTCTATTGCTTGCCAAACCCCTTCAAAATCAACAATGCTATTTTACATCCGTTGAAAATTAAATTTGGAACCGTATTGATAAGGGAACGTTCTCACGGCTGGAAAGATGTTTGCTTTGGGCCGACCTTCACTGGTGCTGATAATAACTTTTCTTCTCTTGGGCAAACAGCTGCGGTTCCAGCTATTCAGTCTATCAAAACAGCGTTCTCTTCCACCTCTTATCTTTATTTATTTTTCTACACTTTTTTTTTAGTCATTTGTTATTTTATCTTTCCATGCCAGAAAGCCTACAACCATCAATCTTATTCATTGAATTCATTGCACTTTTTAAATTCAATGTAGGCCTATATATTGTTTGCTTGCTCGACTATTTTTGACAATCTTCTTTTTATCTTTATTTTCCTGTATTCCTTTCTTTTTATTTATTTTTTCTTTATTGCTTTATTTCTTTCTTTCTATACCTTTTCCGTTTAAATTCTTTCTCTCTTTCGTTTCTCAGTTCTCTTCTTTCATTCTAAATTTCTGTCCTATACACTAAGATTTTTATTTAGGCCTACTATTTCTGTTGTTTTCACTCATATTTTCATGGTTATTTTTTACTATGACCTTTTTTTATTTATTTCTCTCAGTGTTTCGCTACTTATTTGTTACTGTTTTTATTTCATCTTTATTACTTTTCATCATTATTCTTGTACACTTTTTTATTATATTATTATATTATTTAATTTCTCTCCATTATGCCAATAAGCCTAACATTTTACTGTCAACAATAGCTTATTATGCCTTTATTTATATTTTTTGTTTCCTTTTTTTCATTTGTCTAGTGCATTTTATTCAATTTTTTAATAACTTCCCGATATTATATTCGTGAAGTTCTTTCCTTATCACTTCTATTTCGTTTGTTTGTTACTTATCGCTTTCCTGTTTTCATTTTTGTGCATATTTCCTTATTTATTTTCATATTATCTCTTACCTTTCTCTATTATTAATTTCTTTCCCTTTTCTACTTCAGTATTTATTTTATTTCTGGTATTTTTTTATTACGATTTTTTTTCTTGACTTTTCACTTCAACAAACTTCATTGTTCAATTATATCCTAAACTGATTTTATTACTTCTATTATTCGCGTCCGATTGTCAATCATTGGAATTTTCAGCTTTAGGTGGTGATCTGCAGTTTCAATCCTTTGGAACGAGAAAGAAGTGAGCTCTTTTTCCAGTAATTTTTGGAACGAGAAAGAAGTGAGCTCTTTTTCCAGTAATTATTATAAATGGGTATACTAGGACTTGAAGCCTATTTGGAAGCCTATCATCTGTAGTTGCAACCTTTTCTATAGAGCTGCATATAGTTAAAGTCTTGGACAATATTATTTGGCCTTTATACTGTTTTTGTATGTTCATGTTTATGTTTATTTATCCACGTTAATTTATATGTTTGAGTACATGAAATCAGAGTTTATTTAGAATTATTAAAAAAAAAAATTACGTTCATTACTAGAGGTAAATCTGTCGATAATTCTTTTTCCTGATAACATAACTGCTTGCTATAGGCTACTGAAGAAGATGTTTTCACTTGTCTGTTATGGTTAATTAACGCCGTATGTGTACTGCTATATAGGCCGGAAATACATATACAACTGTACTATAAAGAATTTTTGCCGTTTGTAAATTCGGTAGATTTTGATAAATTGTGAACAATTTTAAATGTTCAGACTGCAAATACAATGATGATGTTGACTCAAAATAGGCCTACTCTATAATTAAGAAGGATAAGATGCATGTTACATCAATCTAAAAATAAATTTAAAAAAATTAAAAAAATAGAACAAGGAAATAATTCAAAAGTGCTGTAAAAAAATCACGAATGTACACATATTATTATCTAATTATTAATAGCTGTATTGCATACAACATTATCTTTCTAAATTCTTAAATAACTATTGTAGTAAGGTGTACTAGAACGTGTATTGTTCTATTGAACGTGTGTTGTAACAATCAATCATGTAGTATTACTAGTGTAATGGGACATTATGTTAATAAATTTATTATTAAAAAAAGCCGGAAATTTGTCCCTCAGGAGTTAGTTTATATGCCTGTAATTATAAAGATGTTAGACTGACGCATTTATGTATAAACAATTGCCGTCGGGGTAGGATCGAACCCACTAACTTAGGCATTGAAAACAAGACGGTTGAAGTTAAAAAAAATAAGAACCTTGCAAAATTTTCGAGTATTAAAAAAAAAGGAAATGGAATTGATAATTTTACTGTGTGGGGAAGAGGTTTCAATCTGTAACTGCCATATTTAGGGGGCGTAGGTAACTGCCGAGAGAGAAACCGCCTGTGTCACAAATATCCCCGTGATTAGATTCCACACAAGATATAATTAGAATCATAAAGGTCAGCACCACATGTGGTAAAACCGCGTAACTAATTCAACTCACTATCTCCATGCAGGGAAAATAGAAAGCAAATATGGTGAAATCACAAAACTCTATTGCAGGCGTCTAGTGGAATTAATTTTCAAGTATATTGTCAAAATGTTCGGCTATTTCACTCAATTCCCATTCAACAGTAATTTGAAAAAAAAAAAAAATTAGAGCCAGACGCTTTACCGGCGTTACTTATATACAGGCTTTAAAACTTAGTGCCCGGTCGAATATGTTAACAGCAACCGAACTGTACAGACTTTGCTCGGCGTATGCGCTAGCTACCATATGCTAGTTCACGTGATAGTAAACAAACCTTGAATACAGATATAGGAAGACCACAAAATAACTTCTTATTATCTAAACTCACATTACAAGCACGCAAAACGATACTTTCTCCTGTTTGTCCCTCCCAAATGTTTCAATATATGTTTGCGTTTTAGAACACTTTACTTTGGGCATGCCGAATACGTATTATAAATTTAAACACGCACAATGACAAGGTACACTGTTGACCAATTTGAGAGGCATCGTACTACGAGCGCATTCCCTTCTCGGTACTACTATCAATGACTGTCTTATCAGCCTACGCAATCACCCTCCACCCCCTATACTCAGGTTGTTGGTAACCGGAATCATCTCCCTCTGTGGGTTCGGGCACTAAGTTTTAAAGCCTGCTTATATATGATACCTTCTCGTGATTCCTGCCGGGTGAAAAACTTGAAGCTGTCCGAGCTTTCGGCTGCTTCTTGCATAGGCGAATGCCGGATTGGTTTCGTCCACTGAACATCATCTTTATAGGAAAACAACAAACAATTCACATAGAACACAGATTAAGAACGCAGACAACACCTGCATACACACGCCATCTACACACCATCCCAGCTGGATGCAGAACAATGACAAAGTTAAAAGGAAGACAGGGACATTTTTCTTGGAACCAGAGTCCGTCAGGTTAACTTGATTGCTTGGCATTCCCGGAGTAAGGCAGGGCACAAAAAAAAAAGCAATATTACGAGAATAAGTGAGCTCGGGTGAAAATTAGAGGCTCTATTAAACTATGGCTGTGCTCATGTAACAGAACACCCAATTTCTTGAGGATGGGAGAACTGAATGTACACTAGCGCAATGCGACCACTACTCCTTGAACGGCTTTGCTTCGAGAAAATCAAATGTCCATTGCTTATGCCCAGTTTCTATAAACTCGTGAAATACCTATGGGTAAATTATCCATGGGCAAATTAGTTCCTAATCACCCACAATGATATAATGAGGAAGGCCTTGGAGTTGTAAAGTTAATTTAATTCAGAAGGCTTTGGTTCTCATTGTATAAATTATTATTGATCCTATGAGAGGTTAAATTTTATCCAGCCATCCATGAAAGGATAAATTAACCCAACGATTTACCCTTGGAAAGATCTAGCCCGAGTTTGTAGTAACATTTTTCCTGTCTTTTCATATTTACCCAGATGACATTTCTCTAGAAACTCGCCACAAGTGTCGTATGTGAAGTTATTCTTGGATTATTGGATAATTTTCACATAGGTATTTCGCGAGTTTATAGAAACCTTGTATTAGGGTAGGGAACGTAAAGTACGTTTTTACATAAGAATTAATTTAATTCGATGGACATTGCTAAATTAAAAATATTTACAAACTGATCTTTTAAAACATCCCACACATTTTTTTGGATCTCGCCATCTATTTATACGGTGGTGAAAGTTCTCTGTGGAATAATTGGCTCAGGTGAAATGAACTGAACATGAACAACCAATCAACTTGCATTCAAGCACAAACGCTTTGATCAACTGTTTAAACGTTTTTTTGTGTGTAGAAAGAGGTGGATTAAAAGTGGATGTGTAGTATAAAATTGTAGCTTACGTCATGCCATTGAGATCATGCCTTACATTCTAGATTGCTAGGCCTATACCTGTGAAACTAAGAAGATATATTAATAATGTATACCTGTACTATGAAAAATAAGGAATGAAAGCGAATAGGTGACCATTCCTGACTTATAGTACCATGGATGACGCTAGGAGAAGTACAAGGGTGATGTAATACACTTGCTTAACTTTCTATACCCTAAACATAAGCCTTTATCACTTTAAATTCTGATATAGAATAAGAGTCCATATTGCCAATAGTGCGTATTCAGTCGTTTCAGCTTTCTGCTGGTAAGACTGAACGGTACCTGGCTTATAACTATCCTTCAGAAAAAATGTTGCGAAAAATGTTGCGAATAAAAGTTTTAGCTCTTAACATAGGCACCTCACGTACAAAATATAAACAAAGTCTTTGAGTAAATCGCAAAAGAAATCTTTATGTAAATTAGCAATAAAAGTTAGCTAAAATCGTCGCCACCTCAGAAGATACCCAGCCCTATACAGTGAACGCCGCTTAATATAGACTAATAGCGGATACTGTTATCAGTCGGGTAATGTTATCATTTTTATGGAGTCCCATACGGATTAATACTGATACATTGAAAAAATGCTCTTTGTTGTGATCAAAGATTTGGATTATGTTGTCATACTTTGCTTTTTTTGCGGCTTCATTTCCAAGTACTGTACGTCATTCAAAATTTCGTTTATAAGGGTTTTGTCGTTAACTCAACTGTATTGTGCTGTATTGGAAGTAGCAGTAATGTTCCCAGCTCACAGAATGACCAGTTACAGGGGGCATTACCTAACTTCTCTTTTAAGCAATAAAACATGCTTCACCCCACAGTTAAGCTGCATCTTTTTATTTATGGAGATAACAGTGTTGATATGCAGTGATGGCTAGTGTACAATGAAAAGACCAACAAACAGGCGTTACATGTTTTGCTACGCGGTGTTCACCACCTATCAGTATAGACTCCCAACTCGTAACTCGTAACTGAGTATGGAGTATTGATTAAGGGACTCCTAAAAGAAAGTAAAAATAATTGTTATTGGTTGAAAAGATAGTTGCTTGCAGTTTATTATTGCATTAGCCTATTAGTGTTCAATGATTCACAGTTACGTATTATTTTATGAATCAATAGCTTTTAATTCTGTTTTGTAGTCTTATAAATGAATAAATAACCTTAATTTAATTTCTTCGGCTATAGTTATCAATCGGTTAATAATATCAGATTAGCTGCATCCCGAACTGATCGCAATAAGCGGCGTGCACTGTATATAAATTTTCATTTTTATACGCTTTTTCTTCCTCCAGCTAGGCTGTTCACAGACAAAAACTGACGCACATACAGATACATGTTTCTGAATATAGCATTTTTGGATTCAGGGTACCTCAAAAAGTGTATTTGCGTTAAAAACTAGACATCGAATTTCGGAATAATATTTTCTTAACTACAGTACCTATGGTACAAGTAAAGGAATTACTTGATCTAAAATACTTAACCATTTCTGATTACACCTGGAAATGGAATTTCTAGGTTGAATTAAATACTGCCTCTATCCATAGCATGGACAAGGAAGGTACACATGTGTTCCACAGGAAAGCGTGTAGAGTCCTCAGTTTGAGTGCGAAGAAAAGGTGTTGGAGAGGGCAATTAGATAAGTGAAAGGGGCGGCGGAGAGCCCGCAGTTATGACAATCCCATTAATGGAACTAAGCAAATGTTGACATGGTACCCTCGTTCCCATGCAACAGCCACTACTCGATATGTTGAGTGGGAGGATTAATATGATGACCGAACGCATGATTAAATTTCCTAGCTGCATGAATATACATCTATATTAAATAATATAACAAATTAATCTAGGCTAACTTATTCATTTTAATTTCTACTGTCTTCGTACCTTCTTGCCAGATATCGATAATGTGACTAAAGTAAGACAAAATAAACATATATATGGCTTGAAAGTATTTTCCCCCTCCAAAATCATTCCAGTTTCTATGCCAACTTTTTCATTCAGCTTCAATTTATTTAGACTAATCTTGGAACCGCCAAGTGTTTAAAGGAAACATATATATATATATATATAATGTTATGGATGGGAATTTTTGTATTTTATTCTCCAACCATTGTGTTTGGTGTTTTGTTTACATCTTTAAAACTAAACTCCGAGGCGCTACATCCCTGAAGGGACTTGGCCTACCTCCCGACCGCTGCGTCATCTCCCGTAGGCAGATGGCAGGATTGGGGGGCATGTGGTCAGCATGCCGACACCCACGGCCGTTAATGGTGGTGTTCTTGACCGGAGCCGCTACTTCTCTATCAAGTAGCTCCTCAATTTGGAATCACGAGGCTGATGTTTACATCTTTAGCTCCTTTAAAAATGGATTCACTTTCTGTTTAATTAAGTCAAAATAACAGTGTTTCTATTTTAAATGAAATTTCGGAAAGGACATGAGAGATTTGCACGAAATGTTTGATATCCGAGCTAAAATGGGGAGAGAATTGCAACGATTTCTCATAATAACTTTAACCCTCTGAACTGTGCAATATATATATAATATTCTCAACTTATTGGCTGATCGTTTTATGTCTTAGGGAGAGACCCTGTGTTACGCTAACCCCACATCTGTGTCACTATTTCTTCTTTTGTATGATCGTTAGGTTCGTCTCCTCCCCTATGGGTAATGCATTTTCAGAATACGTTGACAAATAATTCATAATTACTTCAAGAATAATATTTGTATATAAGGATAATTTAAACAAATTTACTACTGTATTATATGGTTTATGACTTGAGGATTCCCAGTGTTGAGAATGAATTTTGGTTTCTCAGACCGAACCCAGTGAATAGTTTTCCAAGCTTTCGGCAGATTTCTCCGTTGCCGCCTTCTGAAAGAAGTATTATATTGAAAATACGAAGAAAGACTAATTGGAGCGAAGGCATATTATATTATAGTGGCAATAAAAATTAAATAAGCGCAGAGACAAAGCAGTGAGTTATGAAATGCAAAACTACAGACAACCTTAGAAAATTTCTTCTGATTTCTCAGATCATTTTGTGCTGTAGCTCGGTGTGTTAGTGTGGAAAAGCTCGCAATAGAGTCCGTACGTAATAACTGGTGACTTACGTTGTTTAAGCTGAAGACAGATGAAAAATGGCATCACAGGATTATCTTGTCTCAGCGTGTTTTCTCATCACTCTTACTGTACCCGCTCCAACAACAACAACAACAACAACAACAACAATAATAATAATAATAATAATAATAATAATAATAATAATAATAATAATAACATTTCCCCCCAAAAATAGTTTTCTTAAAAAGGTCTAAGTAGTAATGATGATTGAAATTTTTGCTCTAATATTGAAAATTGAACATTTAGGTGTGGAAAGTTTATAATTTAACTTGCTACTTCACTATATATGTGGAAAACTCTGAATATATAGTCCTATCATTGAAATTCGTAAATCAATACTGGCGTAAATAAATATAGTGTGCCATGAATCAGTCAGCTTTGTCTAACCTGGGCATGGACAGTATCATTTTCTCAAATCACACTTTGGTTTAGAATAAAACGGCATTTCGGGGACAGAGTTTTCAGTTGGCTCAGCATAAGTTTATGCCAACGATGGGTAGCCAGTATGCTATATCAGAAGTCTGTAAAAAATTCTATCCACTGATACGTTATTCATCGCTGTATGCTTTGTATTAGTTGAAAAATAGGAATGTTATTGGAAGCGTTTAAAAAGAGACAAAAATGTGTTGGAACCTTTTTAGTTCTATGTGCGCAGTAAATTATGTCTCAGATTTTGGGGGAAGATCGTATGAAAGTGATATTAATTTTATTTTGGTTTTAGCCCTGAAATGGTTGTATGGCAACATGAAATTGGGAAATAAAATATCCCCTAAAGATAGTAGAATGTTATGTTACCGGAATTTATGATTCTTCTTATTTCAACCCCTAAAAGGTATGGTGTGTAAAAGCAATGGGTTGCAAAATTCTAAGTCCTGTATGAACGATAAAAGCCATATCTAGCGTTTTCTGAGGGAATAATGATTGTGATAAGTCGTCCTTCTTCGCTTCAAAGATACCTATATAAAGATTCACAGCTTGAAAATAAAAAGTCTTTCATAATAAAATTTTGAATTATACGCAAAATACAAAACCCGGGCGACGTCGGGCATTTTAAGCTAGTATTACAATAAAAACGGATTTGGAATAAGATATAATATATGAAATTTAATCATCAGAGGTGAGATTCTTCGAAATACAGTTATGTGATCTACGCAGATCAGTAGATGAGGATCCTAAAATGAAAATTTTATAGTATATTGCGATGCATGTGCCGTAAGCGACGCATACGGATCGAGGAAAGAGTTTGAAAAAACGAGATCCGTTATGCGCTTACGGCACGAGTAGGCCTATTGCATGCTATTTTTTGCACGATGATTATTTATATCAATATAATTATATTAATTGTGATATTACCTCAAAATATTATGTATATACATTCTTGAAGATAGATGTTTATTTCAGAAAGTGAACCGCATGTGTTTGTTGTTATGGGAACCGAATATTTGTCCTGGGGGGCCTTGTCCATAAAGGCTTGTATTATGATGTGCCGTAAGTAAATTCTTACCGCAAGGAAACTCTTACCGCACATAGCAACAAGATTGCGTGTGGGAATGTCAACTTACGATCCATGGCAACTACATTCGTAAGTACCACTAATTAGTTAAGTCGTGCAAAAATTTGTTTAAAACCCTATATTCTAAATATACGCAGTATAATCCCATCGTGGCCCTTTGATTGATCGCTTACACTCATGAGACAGTATTAATGTTTCATTATACAGTTGTATGATAGCACTTCACTTGTCATGATGTCACGTGGGGGGGGGGGGGGTTAATCTCGCGTGCTGCTGTTAAGTGGGTCAGTAAAGTGCGTGTCACTTGATGCATCACCATCAACCAATTACTTTGCCGTGCTTAACAGATACTCTCAGAGGACAACACTAATCTTGCATGGAATTCCCATGGAACCACTATCTATGAAGATTTTTCACAATTTCAATGTCGCATAAGCGTTCTCTCAATTCGAGTGTTTAGGTAGCATAACTGAGGAGTATCGCTGAAAACTGTTTTATGTTCATGCTTGGACAAAATCGAGTTTTAAATGAATTCGCATAGTCTCTAGCATGTTCTTTCGTGCTTTTGAACTCTGTTTGCATCAAATCATATTTTGTCCCGAGTAAATTTACATGCGAAAAGCGACTGTCGCTGCAAACCGTATTTTTCCCACATTCTTGATTGCTGCAAGCCGTATTTTGGCCACATTCTTGATTGCAGCAAACCGGATTTTGCCCACATTCTTGATTGGTGCAAACCGTATTTTGTCCACATTTGTGATTGCTGCAAACCGAACTTTGTCCACATTCATAATGCCTGCAAACAGTATTTTCCCACATTCTTGATTGCTGCAAGCCGTATTTTGGCCACATTCTTGTTGCTGCAAACCGTATTTTTCCCACATTCTTGATTGCTGAAAACAGTCTTTACTGCCAACAGAATTTTGTCCACATTTGTGATTGCTGCAAACCGAATTTTGCCTGCATTTGTGATTGCTGCAAACCGAATTTTGTCCACATTCGTAATGCCTGCAAACCGTACTTTTCCAACATTCTTGATTCCTGAAAACCGTATTTTGCCCACATTCTTGATTGCTGCAAACCTTATTTTGTCCATATTCGTGATGAAAACCTTATTTTGTCTACATTCGTGATGCAAACCTTATTTTGTCTACATTCGTGATGCAAACCTTATTTTGCCCACATTATTGATTGCTGCCAACCGAATTTTGTCCACATTCGTGATTGCTTCAAACCGAATTTTTCTCAGATTTGTGTTTCTTGCAAACAGAATTTTGTCCACATTCGTAATGGCTGCAACCGTATTTTTCCCACATTCTTGATTGCTGCAAACCGTATTTTGCCCACATTCTTGATTGCTGCAAACCGTATTTTGCCCAAATTCGTGATTATTGCAAACCGAATTATAATTTTACTTTAAACGTGAAACAATGAACAAATATTAGCTTGAGTTTTAGATTATAATTTTAAAGAAGAAATAGGCCAATGCATTTTTTCGTTCTAAAAATTTTAGTACATATTTTTATGAACGTAGGCTAATTAAATATAATTTAGCAGATGTTTTAAAATTACCAAATGAATTAAATATTTTTCTAGAGTGTCAAAGATTTACTACTTTACATATTACAAATATATTTTCAGTTTTTAGCCAATTTGTTGTAAATGAAAATACAATAGCAATGATGCACATTTTACTTTTATATTAGAAAAACGATTTTTAATTTTGTTGTATAGCCTATGTAGTAAACGAATTACTCGCAATAATAAAATGCTATCGGAATACTATTGGTTGATACTTGGGTAAAACCAATAATATTGGGTGGGAAGCAGAAGTAAAAAGAATGGGGTGGTTACATAAAGCTTTGCCCATGGTGCACAATACCTGAAATTTTGGATTGTGAATCTAATATATAAAGTCGAATGTGTGTTTGTGGGTATGTATGTATGTATGTATGTTTGTTCCTTATACAAATCTACATTTCTTTACCAATTTACACGGAATTTTGCACACATACCCAGTTAAGCCCGGGAAGTATAGCGGTCAACATTAAAATTCAAACAAAATACTCCTTCCCTTGAAAATTATATAATTTCTGAGAATTTTATACTGAAAAAATGAATTGCTGTTTAGTTCACATGGCAACAGTGAATTGTTTACTATGATTACATAGGGCCTTGGCAAGTATATAGCCTGATGCTGGACTAACGAATTATGATTCCATCGATGTAATATATTGGCGAAAATAATTACTGAAAATGAAATCCACGAAAATAAAGCACAGTGTGATGTAGTCACGTAACTTTCTCTACCCTCGACATAAGAAATATTTACTCACTTCACATTTTGATGTAGAATAAGAGGGACAACTTAAGTGTGTGAGTATGCTATATCAAAAGTCTGTAAATAATCCTTTCCGCTGATAAGTTATCCATACCTGTAGGCTTTGTATTAGTTGAGAAATAGGGATGTTTATCATAGGCCCTAAGCATGGGATGGAACATTTTGAGTCCTATGCTCGCAGTATATTATGTCCCGGGTTCTAGGGGAGGAAAGTATGAAAGTGATACTGCATTCTCTTTTATTTCAGCTCCGAAACGATTGTATAGTAACATGAGAATGAGAAATAAAATTTTCCGTCAAGTCAGTACAATCTTATGTAATTTGTGTTTCTTCTTATTTCAACCCCTCCCAAGCATGATGTGTAGAAGCAACGGAATGCAGCATTCCACATCCTCTATGAGCCATAAAAAGCTATATCCAGCGTTTTCTGATGGAATAGTTTGAGTGTGATAAATATTTTTCTTCATTTCAAGTTCTACATACATAAAGTCCTTCATAAGTTAATTTCAAATTAAAAAATACAAAGCCCGGGCGACGCTGGGCCTTTTCAGCTAGTCTAATATATAAAGTCGAATGTGTGTTTGTGGGTATGTATGTATGTATGTATGTTTGTTCCTTATACAAATCTACATTTCTTTACCAATTTACACGGAATTTTGCACACATACCCAGTTAAGCCCGGGAAGTATAGCGGTCAACATTAAAATTCAATCAAAATACTCCTTCCCTTGAAAATTATATAATTTCTGAGAATTTTATACTGAAAAAATGAATTGCTGTTTAGTTCACATGGCAACCTTGAATTGTTTACTATGATTACATAGGGCCTTGGCAAGTATATAGCCTAATGCTGGACTTAACGAATTTATGATTCCATCGATGTAATATATTGGCGAAAATAATTACTGAAAATGAAATCCACGAAAATAAAGCACAGTGTGATGTAGTCACGTAACTTTCTCTACCCTCGACATAAGAAATATTTACTCACTTCACATTTTGATGTAGAATAAGAGGGACAACTTAAGTGTGTGAGTATGCTATATCAAAAGTCTGTAAATAATCCTTTCCGCTGATAAGCTATCCATACCTGTAGGCTTTGTATTAGTTGAGAAATAGGGATGTTTATCATAGGCCCTAAGCATGGGATGGAACATTTTGAGTCCTATGCTCGCAGTATATTATGTCCCGGGTTCTAGGGGAGGAAAGTATGAAAGTGATACTGCATTTCTCTTTTATTTCAGCTCCGAAACGATTGTATAGTAACATGAGAATGAGAAATAAAATTTTCCGTCAAGTCAGTACAATCTTATGTAATTTGTGTTTCTTCTTATATCAACCGCTCCCAAGCATGATGTGTAGAAGCAACGGAATGCAGCATTCCACATCCTCTATGAGCCATAAAAAGCTATATCCAGCGTTTTCTGATGGAATAGTTTGAGTGTGATAAATCTTTTTCTTCATTTCAAGTTCTACATACATAAAGTCCTTCATAAGTTAATTTCAAATTAAAAAATACAAAGCCCGGGCGACGCCGGGCCTTTTCAGCTAGTATTTTAATAAAATGGTTGACTATTTAAACATTCCAGACTAAAAATTAAATTAAACTACACAATGCACATCAGGCGGTAAAAGCTACAACTAAAACAACTCTTTGTCAATCCGAAATTTATCGGTAGTGTACCTGTACAGCAGTTAATAGAACTAGAGTTACATTCTCATTGTCTTTAATGATACTATTTTCTAGTAAAAACAAGGTTTACGTAATACCGACCTATAATTATCTTCTATTTTCGAAAATTGCCACATGAAACATTATACGGGGGGGCTTTGTTACTGTTATGAAACACGGCCCACTATATTAAAATAGTTGCGTATTGCGCCATAGAGTACGTTCGTAGCTAATACCAGGTTGTCACGAGAGTAATATGAAGTTTGTTATCTACAAAGTTTGCAGTCGTTGACCGTTTGCCAATGTCGATACAATCTCGATCGATTTGCATTGTTTTGTTGCTCGGTCAAAGACACCATCACCGCCCACCAGTTTTCCCCTGCATTGGCAATATTCCGGGGTACAAGGCCATCCCTTATCGAAGCAAATACTAGGAACTCTCACAAAACAGAAACAATTTAACCGCCTGATAACTTCTAACCACAACTATATGGATGTTATGTTTGTGCACAGTAATATAAGCCATTCTGTTAACTTCAACAATATAGCTAGTTGAATTCCAGACAAGTAAACGACTGATTTTTCTAATTAAAATTATATTTAATCACGATTCCCATTTTTAAACATAGTAAGTTATGGCCTATTAATAGTAAATAAACAATTACTTACTTAATCAATGGCAATAAACAATTCCTCAGCAAGCTAAAGGAATATTATCTATTTTATGGAACCCGAAAATTCATTGCCGCGCTTACCCGAGCCCGTCATTTAACCCTATTCTGAACTAACTCCATCGAACCATCCCTTGCAAATCCTACTTCCCTTAAATCTATCTTAATATTGTCCTCCCACCCAAGTCTGGGTCTTCCAAGTGGTCTTTTACCTTCGGGTCTCCCAGTCAATATTTTTGAGGTATGTCTTTCCTCCCCCATGCGCGCAACATGTCCAGCCTATTTCATCCTCCGTGATTTAATTACCCTTACTAGCCTATATCTGGTGACGAGTACAGGTTATGAAGCTCGTCGTTATGCAGTTTTCTCCAGTCCCCATTTTCATCTCTCTTAGGCCCAAATATTTCCCAAAGCACCCTGTTTTCGAATACTCTCAGATAACCATTAGGCTTCAAAATTTTAGTGTGTACCTCCGTATCTACAGCATCAACAAGTACTTCACTAACGAAATATGCAGCCCTTGAAAGATGCTACGAGATGTCTGATGTAATAAAAAGTACGTTTGTCAAGAATACGTGACTTTCTCTGTCACTAAACTAACTACAAACGTTCACAATGTTACCAATTTCAAATAAACGAATGTCAACGAACGCAGCGCAGTATGTGATGACTTGTTGATATATTTATCTACCCCTTGTTTGTGCTCAAACTTTCTGCGTATCTCCATATACATTATAACTATTTTCCGATACTTGTTTATTCTTCTCTTTCAATAAATGGAAGAGAATCTTTAAAGAATTCGACAAAGAAATGTTTTTAACTTCACTTCGTTATTGGTCTTTGTTTACGAGTCAAAAATGATTGGAATAGTTAAATATTTCAGTAATAAGAACCTCTAATTTTGTTATTTGTTTAAAACATTCGTAAACTCTATACGTCTATACGGTGAAAAAATATTGAGTTGCTGGCACCATGGCCCCTAACTGACCAGGCAGAACATAGTTTGAGAGTGTTCGAAAACAAGGTGCTTAGAAAAATATTTGGGCCCAAGAGGGATGAAAATGGGGACTGGAGAAAATTGCATAACGACGAGCTTCATAACCTGTACTCTTCACCGGATATAGTAAGGGTAATTAAATCGCGAAGGATGAAATGGGCTGGACATGTTGCACGCATGGGGGAGGAAAGACATATCTCAGAATTATTGACTGGGAGACCCGAAGGGGAATGACCACGTGGAAGACCTAGGTGGGAGGACAATCTTAGAATGGATTTAAGGGAAGTAGGATTTGTGAGGGATGACTGGATGGAGTTAGCACAGAATAGGGTTGAATGGCAGAATCAGGTAAGCGCGGCAATGAACCCTCGGGTTCCATAAAATAGATATTTCTTTAGCTTGCTTAGGAATTGTGTATTGCCATTGAGTAAGTAAGTAAGTAAGTAAGTAAGTAAGTAAGTCACCAAGTCCATTTTATTTATTTTATTGTCTTCCTTGTAGTTGAAATTTCCCCCGAAAATGTAATATGGTACAAAAAATCAGTATTTTGAGTTAAAAATTATTCTAAATGAAATTTAAAAGCCTCAAAGTATTTGTAAATGAAATTTAAAACCCTCAAAGTATTTGTAAATGAAATTTAAAAGCCTCAAAGTATTTGTAAGTGAGTATATATTGTTAATAACAACACAAAAAGCATCACACTACCGACTGTGGACATATCCATAATATAGTTTTGATTATGAGACTATCATGTATTCAGGCGTAGGTAAGTGGCATTCATCCAACTCGGGCCCATGCCCTGGGATTTAAAACGTCACATCAACTCCGTTTCTCTCACCTCACTACACTTTATGTGGTACTTCAGCACTCAATTTACTGCATTTTCTCTGGCAATTCATTTATTATAAAGGAAGCCGGCCAAAAAGGTGACCCGAGGGCGAGATATGCTTTCAATGGAGCCCACAAAGACAGCATACGAAGATTGACTGTGTTATTTTACATCAAAAGTCAACGTTAATAAAAAGGATTCAAAACAAGTGAACATTGAAATCAGATACCCATCTGGATCTAGCAGTTTTCTTGCTTCACAATAAATCGCATTGCAGAAGTGCGCATTCTGCTGCATCTCCTTAAAGCAAGACAAGAATGGGTATTATTTTTATTTCTGGAGGAAAGGAATAGCTCCTAACTGTCTTTTCAGACATTTTAAACTAAAAATTAAAATTATTGTTTGAGTTCCAGTACTTGTAGGTACATAAAATTTAAGCGATTTTCAGCAAGAATGCAAAATAAAACGAAAATAAAAAAAATCAACATATTTTTTTCTTTACGTATGAATGAGATATTCATCGAAATGTATTTCATGATATAGCTTATTTGATTTAACGTATAAACGAATTAACTCCAACGTTACTAAGAGTGTCGTATTTTAAGGACAGAATCATATTGAAAGTAGAATCCAACTATTATTTAATTGTTGTATTTAATTGTTCTTGAACCGACAGAAACATGACCGTCATAATAGCTCCACTTATTTTCTCTTTGTCAGCTGGTTATTAAAAATTACCGATAATATTGTCTGGTCATTATTATCTACGATGCTGATTCAAGTCGTCATAATGACTCAGGCATTGGGTTACGATAAAATTAAACATGCTGTATATGGATGAGCGGACGCATTGCTAGGCAAGTCTGCGTGTGCAAGTTATTGTACATTTACTGTTGGAATTATGTGAGGAGTTTATTAGCTTCTGTAAGGGAGGAATTCCATAATTCGTGTTATGGCTTTTAGAAATCAGTGACGTTTCTATAAGTTTAACAACGGGACTTCATTAAAAGCTTTTCTCAAATCTACATTTGTACATTCGTTATGTTCTGAAAAAGAAGTGATATTGAAATAAAAATCAATAGTGATATATACATTGTGGCAAACCACAGGGGAAACGAACAATGTCCTATTTTTAAATATAAAAGGTATAATACGAAGTATGATATGTGATTTGCGTGTGCCTGTGAATGTGTGTATATGAGAAGTTAATTGAGGGGACAGTGTAGTAGAGAGAATTAAGCGGCACCTGGAACCAGCACTAAAACCTGTAGGCTCCAGGCGGCTACAAAAAGGATTGGTCGACTCTTGTTCGTCAAAAAAAGTTCTATGGAGCGGTTCACAGGTGTAAACGAACTTGCAGTCATTCTGTGATGTTTATTCATTGAGAGAACGTATACCGGAGGTTGACTTTCTTCCGGATGAGCAAGAAATTTGAAATTCAGCACACTTATAGCTTTTACCCTGTAACTGATGGGAAAGTTCCAAAAAGGTAGAATATTTTATTTTGTATTTTTTACCTCTTCCCCCCCAAAAACTTTGAAAGGCTTTTTTTATATATAATAGTTACTGAAATTTATGTTTACCCATTTCTAGATGAGCTAGAAACTTGGCATTTGGCGAACTTATAGTTTTTAGCTTTGAAATGACGGGAAAGTTCCAAAAAGGTCAATTCTGTTATTCTTTATCCCCCCAAAACTATAAAATGTTTTTCTCTCACTAGCTGACATTAATGATTACCCACTTACAGATGAGCTAGAAACTTCACATTTGGCGAACTCATTGTTTTTAATTGATAAATTTCATGTTTGCTGCAGAGGGAGGATTATTTTGAACATAATTTACCTCCTTATATAATATCAGAGGGTATAATGAGGTAAATTATATTCATCGCTTTTAGACTGAAACTGACGAAGAAATTGTAAAAAGGTTCATTTTGATATTTTTATACCCCAAGGAAACGGGACGGGAAAATTCCAAAAACGTTCAAATCGTCAATTCTCTCGAAAATAGCTTTACAATATTTGACTCTCAAAGAAAGCTTTATAAGTCGCAGACCTTTACCAACTGTAAGTCTACGACAAGATAAAGCTTTTTTGGATAATCTCAACGGCGAGCGAAGCTAGTATAAGCTTATTACACAAAAACAATGGATGAGAACCGTAAAAAAAGCTTCAATTAGCCTCCAAGTCTAGCAGTTCAAATGTTTTCCTCCAAAATATCGGTGTAAGAAAGTGAAAACAGGAGGCCGTATCTCTAACAATAGAGACGTGGGTTGTAGAGATGATCTGCAATTAGCAAATGGAAGGCGCTCACCTGTGACGTGATGCCGGGCCCTAGGGACGCGTCAGGACCTGGCATTACTTTAATGGCCGCCGCCGTCAAGTCTTACCCCAGCCCACCATTTGCAACAACTAAGAGCTAATTTCAAATGTGCAGATATCACATCATTTTACATATTCTTGAATATTGAATTAAATAAGCATCAGTATAAGTTGCTAATAAAACATTTAGGTTTCTCATTTCACAATACTTATTACTTATTAGGCTTATTAGGCTAATTACACAGACCAACAGCCATTTTGGTGCCTTAGAATTTATATCTATTCTTCGGTACATTAAGGTTGCTGATGCCAAATAGGGCAAAACTAATGACACATCAGCTTTAGTTTTCTGAGATATGGTATTATCATTATGCATATTATCCCATTTTACGTTTGATATGGCATAAATAAAAAACAATGCCTATTTGTAGCTTCTAAATCGTGCGAAGAAAAAGCAACACACTAATATTAGATTAACATTACAATAACAACAGAGCATGCGGTTTAAAAAAAAAAAAATTGATACTATCACATACTGTACGGTCGTTTATAACTTATGAGCTGTCAATTTGAGGGCCAAAAAATAATCCAGTTTTTCTGTACTTCGTACAGCTTTCGTCCTACGTGTCCAAAGCATGGTCAAGAACCTTCACTAGCTATATTATCAAGCAAGATTTTGTTTCGCTAGACTAAGAGTTCACGAATAAAATCCCCCCTAGACAAAAGTAGAGGTGATAGAGAAAAACTGTTTACATATTTGGAAAAAGCACACTAAGTGTAGCCAAAATCCGGTAAAACATCTGAGAAAAAAAAAAAGTTCTTGTTTGTTGGGGTGTGTTATTGATTACTTTTATAAAACATTAAATTATTTATAATATTCATCTGTTTAATAAAAACACATTTACTTACTTACTCAATGGCAAAAGACAATTCCTAAGGGATATTATGTATTTTATGGAACCCGAAGGTCCATTGCAGCGCTTACCTGAGCCCGCCATTCAACCCTATTCTGCTCTAACTTCATCCAACCATCCCTCTCAAATCCTACTTCTCTTAAATATATCCTAATATTGTCGTCCCACCTACGTCTAGGTCTTCCAAGTGGTATTTTCCCTTCGGGTCTCCCAGTCAATATTTTTGAGATATGTCTTTCCTATCCCGTGCGCGCAACATGTCCAGCCCATTTCATCCTCCGTGATTTAATTGCCCTTACTACATCCGGTGAAGCTCGTCAATATGCAGTTTTCTCCAGTCCCCATTTTCATCTCTCTTAGGCCCAAATATTTTCCTAAGCATCCTGTTTTCGAACACTCTCAGATTATGTTCTTCCCGAAGAGTAAGCGAGCATGTCTCACCGTACAATACAACCGGCAGAATAATTGTCTTATAAATTTTAATTTTTAGATTTCTGGACAGAAGATGAGAACATAAGAGTTTCTGAACTGCATAAAAGCTGGCATTTCCTGATTTGAGTCTACACTTAACTCCTGCCCTAATATTATTTGTGTCTATAATTAATGCTCCCAGATATTTGAATTTCTCCATTTGTTCGAACGATTTACCGGCTATTCTAATATTTTGTAGCGCATTATTTTGACGTTTCATGACCATATACTTAGTTTTTCTGGAATAAAAAAAAAACACACAAACTAGCTTATTTCTATAGGATGATAAGCGTTATTATTTCCTCAAGTAATAAAAACAATATCAGTACGGTTTGTATGGATGTAGTCAGTATCGTAATTTACCATTTACGTAGCAAATTTTTACATCACAGTGTGGATAGTAATGCCATCTACGATACGCTTTCTAGAATACATTGAATAAAGAAGTTGGGGTTTACACCACGCCATCTGCAATCTAACTCATTTCAGATGATACTCAATACCAGGAAACTCATTTCAAGTTTTAAGCAAACTTGAATCCTTTCCTTTGTTTATCGACAATGGAAGAGAAACAAAACAAATGACACCACTGCTTACATCAAATCTATTCCAATACTGTTTCGAACAAAACACTCCCGTCAACATCTCTCAGTCGTTGCTTTTCTCCACTATTTCCTTGTAGAATGAGGCCATGCTTTTTCTGCACAAGAAGGCAATGGTTCTCTCTTCTACCTTGTGTAAGGAAAGAAATCTTGAAAATAATATTAGAAAAGTTTTATGCTAACTCTCTCTTTCTTATCACTGTGCCGTATTGTAGTCAAGTACTCCGAATGTTAAGCGAGAAAATAGCATTGCTAAATGCTTAGGGCAGAGAAAGTTAGGTGAGACTTTCTACATTAGGCTTTCTATTTGTATTTATCTTAATGTTACTACATTTGTGACATAATTAAACAGGAGATTCGTAATAATTAGAGCAAGGCATTTGATGATTTTGCATCTTTTCTATATGAAGGTTAAAAGATAGCTCCAATGTATATAAATGTACATCATAAAATAATTAATTAAATAAGGGCAATTTGTTTTTGCATTATTTTGCTTTATTTTGAATATTTCGTCATATCAAGAGATAGGACATTTTTTTGCAATTTTTAGGTCATTTTCGACATTTTTAGGTCATTTTCAGCAATTTATGTCATTTTTGGCATTTTAGGTAATTTTCGGAATTTTAGCAATAAATGTTTTTTCTTTCTTTTTAAATGACACATATTTGCTAGGGGCCTGCCAGGGGCCTGCCAGTTCAGAAAGAATTTATTTTTCGCTAAGGGTGTCCAAGTACTGTAGTATAAATTTACTGATTTCTTTAGTAACAAAAGAAGTGTGTTTTAAATTGTAAATTCATATATAAAAGATCGTCATAAACTGTACTTAGCAATTCATTACTTAATAAAAAACTAATTATAAGTAATAATGGTAAATTTATAGGTCATTATTTTAAGATTTCGGGTCATTTTTTCACTATTTTTAGGTCATATATGCATTTTTATCTTGCATTTTTCACTATTTTATGGTCATTAAATGCCTTGCCCTAGTAATAATAATAATAATAATAATAATAATAATAATAATAATAATAATAATAATAATAATAATAATAAAAACTTTACTTGAGAGGTGGTTGTGTTAATAAAATCGAAAATGTTTGATAAACAAAGCTCTTAAATTTAGTATCAGCGGTAAGAGCATTTGATCATCACATCATAGATGCTCTTTGTGATCTATTCATGACAATTTAAAGGCGTTTCTTATGTTGAGCTGTGCTAGTATTTATCGAAACAAAACCAAAAAGTACAATAAACTTGTGTTCTAAAATTAATATCTTCCATAGAATGACAATTTTTTCACACATCATAATATTTTCTTATAATCCTAATTTCAAGGTCATTTTTGGAAAGAACTAATCTAAAACTCTTTGGCGATACATCCCTTGTGAGACTAGGTCTACCACCTGATCGCTTCATCGTCTATTATAGGCAGAGGGGAGGATTGGGACATGTGGTTAGCATGCCGACTCCAACGGTAGTTACTGACGGATTTTTTTAACTGAACCGCTACTTCTTTATCAAGTAGCTCCTAAGTTGGTGTCAAGAGACTGAGTGCACTCCGTTCCAGACCTCCTTATCTCATAAAATTCTGAGAATATATTGGGATCAATCCCAGACGTGTGGTCCATCATCAGCAAGACTAAACACTAGAGCATTAGACCAATCAGGGACTACAAACAACTAATGATAATTAATTTTAGGTCCCATGGTTATTAGATTTTCCTTGCTTGTTTGACGAGCACGATTAAATCTTAGAACATGGCCACCTTTCTAAATATTGAAATCCCTTTATTTACCACAAATTTGCCAATTGAGCATCGATTTTATTGGTAACTATGAAAAATGCTCATGCCTCGGAAGATAATTTTAAAAACCATGGTTTTAAAAAAAATTCTTCTTTTCACGAACTATCACCACAAAAAATATCGAACTTTTTATTATCACTCTGTATAAGATTCATTTACGTAAAAACCTCTGGAACTTGACTCTACTTCCATTTTTAATTTCAATATTTCGAATCTGTTCACAAGTCAAAAGTTTAATCCTATACATTGGAAAAGTTCTTTTACGATGACATTTCTGTAATGACTTTACTCATTATATTTAATTTGTAATTCCTGCATAGACACTATGGATATTCCGAGTCTAATCCCAAAGATGTAATTTAATAATAGAAGCAGCTTTTATTTTCCACATGTGGTTCAAGAAACACTTCAATGCTCCTCCTGTTCCACTTGACTGCGCAGGTCTGGGGAACCTCAAAGCGTTTCTTTGAACTCTGAACTCGGCTTTCATGAAATGAAACTTCCCTTCATTAATAACAGTAGGGATATTTTCCTTAATTAGATAATTAGACGCGAGCAGAATTTTAACTTGGCTGCCAACTGAAATACATAAAATGTCTCTAATCAATGTAAAGTTAAGTCTGGAGTGACGGTTGTCATAGAGACTAATCTCTACTGGCTCGTGAAGGAGCACTTCCTCATTGCTCTCTGTTTATTGTTCACCCACATCTTTTCCGGGAAGTTTTATATTCCTCTCTTCTATTGTCGACTCGCCTTCTCTTTAAAAAAAGTAGCACAATGCTCTCTCAGATCTACTTGTACTGTAAAATCACAAATATAACCCACAAGTATTTTATAGTTATTATTTGTGGGGAAAACAAAAGAAAAAAGGACAAACTTTTAATAATAATAATAATAATAATAATAATAATAATAATAACGAAAACGCCTTGTCGCTACATCCCTGAAGGAACTGGGCCTACCATCCGACCGCTGCGTCACCTATGATATGTAGACGGCCGAATGTAGTCAGCATGCAGACACCCAGGGCCGTTAATGATGGTTTCCATGACCGGAGTCGCTATTTCTTAATGTAGTAGCTCCCCAATTTGTATCACGAGACTGACTGCACCCCGTTCCAGACATCGCTACCTCAGACAAATTCAAGGAGGTACCGGGAATCGAATCGGGACTATACGGATCCGTAGACTGACCACGAGACCACGCAGGCGGTCTAATAATAATAATAATAATAATAATAATAATAATAATAATAATAATAATAACAATAATAATAATAATAATACTGCTCTGAAACTTTTTCACAACATACTTCACAATGTTTACAACAAAATTACAACAAAATTGCCAATCAGACTGTTAAAAAGAAATTTTGTATCATTATATGTCAAATTTTCAAATATTTCATTTTCCTATTTACAATGTTTTGAAAACAAAAAGTGTAAACAAGGTAAAACATCTGTCAGTAATTTTTCAAGCAAGCATTAAATAGGCTATAGTTACATAAACAAATTCAGATTAATTTTTTAATTTTATTTGTCTGAGGAGACGGAGTATAATTTTTACTTAAAAATTCAAGAATTAGTATATTAGAAACAAACTAATGTAATAAGTCAATCTGGAATTTGAAACAGTAATTTCTGTTCAGGTTTTCGTTATATGTGCCAGATTTTAAGTTTATAGATGGCTATAAATAGTTAAGAAAATCAGTCTCAATACTTCTGCCATTCCTTAATAGTAAAATTCCATGTGCAACCGGTTTTGAGACTTCTCATACTTGCAGCTCTGGGCTGTTGTAAATGTTGGTCTGTGCGTAAATGTTCCCATCGGCAGAAGGGATTAACGCATGAAGAAATGCAAGAGCTGCCTTATCCTGAGGGAGCCCTTACTCGTAATGACAAATTCCCAGGATTAATTATCCTTTCCTAGGGTGAACTCTTCGTCTCTCCGGAACCTGAGAAGAGTGAAGGAACTGTAAATTGCCTTAGTTAAGGACGTTCAAATGTAATCTTAGAGCTGCCGTTTCATACATTCAATATGCGTTTATTTGCACGAATTACCGAGCTTGTATTAAATTAAACATTTTAGAAGACTGTATTCTCTTGGATAATAGACTAATCCTGGAAGAGGAAACGCAAAAACGCATTTTAGATGACAATTTATCATGGGAAAGAATCGAACCGGGGATTTTTACTTGATGCACATAGGCTGAAACCACTCAGCTACATAGAAAATCACCCAGACCCGTTCAAATATTCCTCTCTAGATCTTTCGAGACATATCGTGTACAGTTAGGGACAAAACAAATAAGCGGGTGGAATGTTTTACATGAGTTCAATAATAAATCGATGAGCATCTTCTGTTCGAAAAGCCTACGATCGTGTATGCTAAAATGAATTGAACTGTATCCGAACACGAGCATCTCAAATAAAATATTTCCTGTTAGGTCATAATAATAATAATAATAATAATAATAATAATAATAATAATAATAATAATAAACAAGTGTAAGAGGAATTAGTATATTAAGTGGATTGACCGTGTGACTTATACTATATAAAAGTTGGCCTAAGACCCGTTTCTGAACACATGTCGTAGGGTTCAGCGGTTTAAAGCGTATTGTTCTAGAACTAAACAATCTTAGTCAACATTCTTTCAGTTTTTTCTTCAGTAGTTACACACCCATTGTTTTGAATAATATATGAAACTATATAATGGAATCGTTAAGTTATTGTTTTAATTTTATTTCTTCTCTTAAATTTAAATAAAATTAAACTGAAACAACAAGAGATTAATAATAAATCTGTAGGCCTAATACCCATTTGCACCACTGAAATGGAAATTTAAGAACATTTTAAATACTCGCATTTTGAAAGCTGTGAGATCGCGGTTGGAAATTATAAGTATATAAATTTTTATCAAAATTTATTTAAATTCGTTCTGTTTATATGGCTCAAACATATTCTCCACATAAGATTTTAAGTGTATTCACTACGAAAAATGCTTAACTCTATAATTTTTTAAAAATAATTTCATTTACTTAGGAAATATATATATAAATGTATATATATAACCATTTTCAAAGAAGCAAGTCAGATAAATTTGAGACATCTAACTGAACGAATTCCTTGTCGGCAGCACACCTTTGGAAAAAGCGTATCGTATGGATCAAAGTTCATCGACTCTGCAAAGAATAGGAGCACCTTCATTATACCTTTCCTCTTCTTGAAACAAATGATCCTTCATTTACGCTCATTTTGGAATAATTAAGTTCGTGTAATCATTATCTTCACCTTTTCTTTTGTACTTCTCCTCTAATCAGTTCCACAGATGTAAAGATTCTCCTTCTTTTTCTACTTCTTCTATTCCTCCATTTTTCTTATCACTTCTGTTATTTTCCTTCCTTTTTTATTTTATTTTAGGCCTATTTTATCAAGTGGATTACAAGCACTTCCGTCATATTCTAATTAAACAAATTTCAGAAGACTTTTCGAAAACACTTTAACTCTATCTGAATTATTCATTAAGACAGGTTTCTTAGGACATCGAAGCTGAAATATTGATTCCGCAACTTCTACTTCCATTACAGTATTACAACTTGAACCTATTATGCTAAAAAATTTTGGCCAAGACAGCCTATGATTGTTTTTATCTTCTTACAAAAAAGTATATTTTAATAAGAGAATGCAGAAAATGGAATAGTACAAGAAAATAAAAGAAAGAATTCATGTGTGTTACTACTTAAATAAATGTATAAAGGCTATTGTGTTCATTCAATCATAATAGAAAATATTCTACACCCAGTATTTTCAATACTAACAATGAATAAGAAAGGCAACTAAAATCAGCTTTTTGTCACATTTAGCCAAAACTTCTTCTTGTGACAAAAACCTTAGACATTTTTATCCATTCTAGCAGACAGAGATAAATATAGGACTCACTAGTGGGTGCCGTTTAACTGTGATTGAATGTGAATCGTACTTAAAGTATAAAAATTCTGGCATAGGATTTTTTTTAAATACAAATTGTATAAATGGCATTACAAATGCCAACCGTTATAGTACAAGGGGAAGAGATTTTGGTCTAGACTGTACCGTGCCTGAACTCGCCGAGTGTCAATGTTTAAACAAGAATAAAACTTGTTGGAATTATTAATTAAGAAGGCAGTGGGTATAGCGGCTAGTTAAACACCGCTCAGTGTGTTCGCTCACGGGAGAGTAAGAATCCAGATGGAGTTGTGTTAATCTTTACCACATTTCTGAGGTAAATACAACTAATTGTTTGAGACAGGTATTTGTATTCTGTAGATGTGAATGTATCTAAAAGGTCGTTTCAGTTATCGTAGAAGCTATTGACTGCTTGATTGTCATCATTTTCTCTTCATGCATATCGTGGTGACTAAAGCCGCCTTAAATTGTTCGATTAGTGCCCGGTTTCTACAAACTTGTGAATTACCTATGGGTAAATTATCCATGGATAAATTAGTCCCATTTCAACCACAATGATATAATGAGCAAGGCCTTGGAGTTGTACAGTTACAGCTAATTTAATTCAGAAGGCTTTGATTCTTATTGTTACTGATCCTACAAAGAGGTTAAATTTTATCCAGCCATCCATGAAAGGATAAATTAACCCGACGATTTACCCTTGGAAAGATCTAGCCTGAGTTTGTATGAACATTTTCTTCTGTCATTTTCATATTTACTCAGAGGACATTTATCTAGAAACTCGTCACAAGTGTATGTGATTGCTATCTTTAAATTATTTGTGTTTGTGTGGTGTTATTCTTGTGTAAATTCTGTCCATTGGGTAATTTACCCATAGGTAATTCGCGAGTTTATAGAAACCGGCCATTAATCATACAATAGGCAACTCGGATAAGAAATCGTAAGTGTAAATGGTTAAATTTAATCAGAGTTTCATTTAAGATGAAGATATAACTCGATCGGTAAGACCTGAGTCAAACACGCGCAGATAGCTTATCGTCCGCCGGTAGCAATGGAGTAAGGGCAGAAGAGAATGCATATATAATGTACTATTCATTCCAAACTATGCGGTTCATAATAGCCCGTAACTATTGAAAACAAAAATAAAGTGAATAAAGTATTTGTTTTTTAGTTATGAAATATTATTTAAGTAATGGTATGTAAGTAACAGAATATCGCTGTTGGGTCTTCACTATTGAATGCTGTGAGACTAAGATGTTTTTACACGGTCTGTACAGTATGAACTAGCAAAGAACATCACGTGCTATGAAGGTAAGCCAGGTCTAGATTACATCATCGTAGACTACTGCGCAGCAGTTTGTTTTGGCTCAGGCCTTACCTATTGAGTTATATGTATTTATGAAACTACAGAATATAGTTTCTTTTGAACATTACATGAGGATATTTTAGGAGAAAAATTCATCTGATACTGGGATTCGAACACCTGACCTTCGGCTTTCTATGCGGTTGCTCTATTAACGGAACCATCCAGAGTTCGTTTCACAGTGCCAGGGAGCATCTGCACGAAAAGCCGAAGGTCATGGGCTCAAATCCCAGAGGAATTCGGAGGAATTCTCCTAAAATATTCTCCTATAACGTTCAACAAAAACTATGTTGTGGATTCACAAATACATGTTTTCATCTAAAGTTAATGTACAATAACAGTGAAAATTCTGTCACAAAATCAAATTAGTGTGCCTCAGGGCCCGGATGTTTAGGTCCTTATTGATTAGATTCTCTCTGCCTATAGCTATATCACACCTTGCTTAGTCGATGAACAAGTGAATTGAAGGATACTAGACACGACAAAAGAATGTAAACGTACAGTTATAGTTTGGTGCATTCTAAGCTATAATAACTGTAAGAACCTAAAAATCCGTTCCCTCCTAGGTGCTTATAGCTTAGAATGCATGTTCTTTGTAGTTCACTTGTTCATCGACTAAGCAAGGTATGATTTAGCTATAGGCAGAGAGAATCCAACCTATAAGGAACTAAAAATCCGGGACCTTGGTAGTTATTAGTAACTATCAACAAAATTTTGTGTCAATGTATTTTAGACTATATCATTTAATGCTTTTTGGTATAATTGGATTTGTATACTTTAAAGTATTTTTATGTGTCAGTTAATGTTATTTTTACATCATCATTTATTGTATTAGGCTAATAGTCCCCGATGAAGTGGAAGAAAATACTTTATGGTCTTAACTTTCACCAGGTTTTAACTTTTCATTACTGCGTAACCGGAAAAACCGCATAACAGAAGAGATATAACGTTACTAGATTAATCACGTATGTTAAAATATGAAAATATTTATCCTTGTGTTAAAATTATCATCCGTTAGAACCAACTACTTCGTTGAAATTGTCCTCATCGACTTCAAACTTAAGAGTCCACTGACGAGTTCACTCGATGGATGCTTATAAAAACGTACTATTTTCTTATGTAGTATTATACATAGTGCTTTACAGTGATTGAAAAAAGTATGTAGTTTAAATCTTCCTCAGGTAATCACCCATCTGAGAACAAAGTCCTCCAAGCTTTCGGCAACATACTCTGATACCATCCTCAGAGACACTGAACTACTGAAGAAATGTTTGCTGCTTTTAAAAAAAGAGGCTTCTTGCAGGGAACACAATTCATGTTCTATCTTTCACTCGTAATCAACAGAAGCTTATTAAATACTCGTACATGGACGTTACGTAACACCTTGAATCGCAATGATTGGTTAAAAGGCAAGGCAGAACAATTAGCTGGTGTGAAAGAGAGACTCGTAATTAGTTATGCGCGGACCGACATGAGTCCATTAGGCTCTAATGCACTAAGTCCCGTAATGGACCAAATCCACCCCTTCGCCTCCTATCCCAACTCCAATGAATAATTGAATTCTGTGTCCACAGGCCAACACAATCTTCATAATGGGAAACGCCTGTAAGTGACGTTTTAAACCATACAATATGCTGTTCGATAAAATAATTGTAATTCACTAGCAGGTGCCAGCGGCTTCGGCCACGATAATTAATTGAAAAATAAAAAATTAAGAGTATAATAATTATTAAAGAATTATATTTGTTAACACTTGCACGCGAATCATTCATAGACTAAACTATTAATAATTAATGAAACAGCTAAAATTCCTGCTTTAGAGGAGGCCTACATTCCACGATTAGAAAGCGCCGCCTGGGAAAACGATCTCAGATTCGGTTATGCAGTTCCAAAGCTAACTGTGAATACCACTGCCTTCTAGAATGTATTACTCGTAGGTAATAATTTTCGAGACGGCGGTGGATAATACGTATCGTTCGTTACTCAACTGTTTGTTGACAGATGAATATGATGTGAATTTGATTTGGTAAATTCAGTGTAATTTTCAGAAATTATATAATTTTTCAAGGGAAGGAGTGGTTCGTTTGGATTTTAATTGTCCGCGATACTTCCAGGGTTAAACTATCAATATATTGTAGCTTCGCCCACCATTATTAATTGACTCCAGGAGTTTTAAGAAATTTACTTATAGGAAAACTTGTTTACTAATTTTAAGATTGACGCCTACATAAAATAACGAAACAAACAATGTGCGATCTAAGGGAGGGAAGACCACTATAATTAAGTCATGCAAGACTACTTAAAACTAGCAAAAGCATAGCTTCGTCATATGGGTGCTAATGAGAAGTTGAAGTGGTACGGGTACGCAGGGACGAGAAACTCGGAAGATAGGGGAGAAGTGTGTTTACTCTACTCAGTCCACCACACCGGTCGGGCCTGAACGGTAGTAGATATATACTAAAGGACAGCTTACGTCTTCTCCTTTACATACTTAAGTAGCAGGTGAGCGCGGCTTCGCCCACGATAATTAATTCGAAGATTAAAAATTAAGTGCAAAATAATTTTAAAAGATTTATTAACACTTACATGCGAATCATTCATAAACTAATCGATTGATAAATATAATGAAACAGCTAAAAATCCGGCTTTGGAGTGCATTCCACGATCAGAAAACGCCTCTATTGTATTTGATATTATAAACAAACGAATCGACCAAAGTGAGCTCACAGAATCGAAGCCATCGATAATTCCATACGATATATTGAAAATATCGCGATACTTTTATTTCCAAGTTTTGACAAAAGAAGGCAAAGGCACCTGCAATTGACCTGACAATTGAAATATATAACCGAAAACTGATGCTTCGATAGCACAAAAAATTCACGATTTCTGCCAGTTTTTCACACTGTATGTCATTCAAAATTTTTATTTCAAGTGTTTTGTTTCTAATTCAACTGTATTGTGTTGTATTGGAAGTCACGGTACTGTTCCCAGCTCACAGGATGACCTATTCGAAGGGGCCGGGTGGTGTTCCTTAACTTTCTCTTTTAAGCAGTAAAACATGGTTTTCTCCCCTCAGTTTAGCTTTTGGAACTTGTGGGTATTCACTTCTTTGTGTGACTGTACCTAGTTTTATGTAAGCAAGGCGTAATTTTTTATCATTACATGGAATTACAGAGCAAATAGCTCACCCAATTGTTACTGCAGCTGACCCGTTTGTACGGCGCATGCCTGACTGATTTACGGCATCTTAACTGTCGTCATCTGCTGCCTTGTTTACTTTGCGACCCGCCAACTCTCCATTAAGCACGTTGCTCACAACACTGAGATAAGCATCATTATCTTTTTATAACATCCTGATGAATTAAACGATCTTCCAGCATGGAAGAGACTAATACCAAGAGTGACACTT
The DNA here is from genome assembly GCA_964059195.1 of Ectobius pallidus. Lineage (NCBI taxonomy): Eukaryota > Metazoa > Arthropoda > Insecta > Blattodea > Ectobiidae > Ectobius > Ectobius pallidus. The sequence continues at coordinate 31,318,019 of CAXKWD010000004.1, read as the reverse complement.
TGTAATACAATGGTAGACTATGTGTCTAGACTCTATTTACTTTCTCTGCCCGTACCACAGATAGAAAGTATAGTGTTCGACCCCAAAATTCGAAATTGACTTTTTCATATAGACTTTTGAGGCCTTCTGCATCCAAAAATATTATTTTGAGAAACATATCTGTGCATGTGTAATTTTTTTTTTTTTTTTAGTAAAAGTCCTCTGAAGAGTAGTTATAAGCCCTACTATCAAGAAGCTCAGGCTTAGTTGGTGAACAACAAAGCTTTGCCATCAGATTGAAACAACTGAATACGCGCTCTTTGCAATATGGCCTCGTTTTCAATGTCAGAATGTGATGTGAGAAAGGTGTATTGCGTATGCTTATGGTAAAGAAAGTTATGTGAGTGCCTCAATCAGTTTTCATTTGGGTTGTGTATCCTTCCGGGGTGCGATGTAGTAACGACATTCTCTTCATTTTACAACCAATTTACATACAAGATAATGTCGTAAGTTATATATTGTACCAAGAGGTAAAACATTTTGGGGGAAGCCCTTTGATCCCCTTCCTCTGTGATTAATTTCTTTGCGTTTAATTTCCCTACCCCGTTCTTTGGCGGTATCTCTTTCCTTTTGACATTATTTATTTTACTGCATTGACTTTTTATTGTAGATTTTTCAAACAACTTTATATTTTCTTCTTCCTCTTTTTATACTTCTTCATGCTGCTCTTTATTTACTTTTTATGTTGTTTTATATCTGTCTTTTAGTCTTTTCTTTACCTTTCTCAAGTTTCTTGTACAACTTCTAGAACATTTTGATACCTTTAAATTATTAATTTTCTGCTGCTTTTTCTTGAACGTTTCATCAGTTTTTAATGTCTCTCCTCATTTTGAAGTCTTTACATTCTTCTCTTCTTTTTGCTTTGTTCCTTACCTTTCTCTCTCAAAGTCTTTTTAGTATTTTAGTCCTTTCTTTCACTCATTATTTAATCCTTTTCTATTATTTACTTATTTGAATGCATTTGAAGAATTTACTTCTTTCTCTTGCATTTCTTCAATACTTAGCCTGCCTTTCCTTATTCTTCTTTATTTTTCCTCGTTCACACTTTTGAGTATCCGCATAATTATAAGGGGGAAGTTCAATATCTTCCTTATAAGAAAGGTTACACTATAAAGCATGGTTTTATTTTGCAAATGAAAGCCCTGCAACTTGCAGAGTGCTCGTGTTGAAGTAGTTGCGGAGAAATTAGGCGTTAGGCGTGAAAGTTGTTTTGTATGGAAATGGATTACAGTAACGGAAAGACAGTGGCGAATAATGAGTGGTGAAGATAATAACTCATTCAGGCCGGGATTACAATTGGTTTATCGATTTATGGGCACGTTTGACATTTAAGCGCGCGGCATACTGACCACAGAGACCAGATGTGCAGCCCTGCGCTGGAAAACCTGCTGCTCTTCACCAAACTGATTTACTGCAAGCTTCTAATAAAATAACTAATAATTGTAATAATTGTAATATTTTAACTCATATTATGTTTATACAACTATTCACAAAGGTCTACTGCAACTTTGTAGTTTATCTGATCAAGATTTATTATTATTAGGGATGGGTCGATACCAGATTTTCTCGATACTCGATACTCGATACATGTTTTTTCCTCGATACTCGATACTTCGATACTCGATACCTTCAACATTTCCAGTTTCAATAAATAGGTACATTAAAAATTAAAATTTGAGAGAACTGTGTAATACCAACTAAATTAATTAAGTATGCATATTTAATGAGAAAAAATTTATTATCATTTGAGAGAACTGTGTAATACCAACTAAATTAATTAAGTATGCATATTTAATGAGAAAAAAATTATTATCATCAGTAGCCTATAATTATTTTTAAACTCTACATTAAAACTAAAATTAGTTTTTTAAACAGTCCACCTACAAGTTTTTGTTTAAAAAGTACTAGCATTCTCACTTAATTGCAGAATTGCAGAGTTACAAAAGTACCGAAAAAGTATCGAGCGAGTTTTCTGAAGTATCGTTCGATGCCGATACCATGCAAGTATCGAGAGTATCGAGGACCCATCCCTAATTATTATAAGATTTGAAGCTTTCACGGCTCTGATTACTCAGGATGGCTTCACGGGTTATCAGCCGTGTAAACATTATCAGATTCAAGCTTTCGGCCATCTTCCCTCTGTGGCCTTCCTCAGGTTTATTATTAATGTGAATCTAGATAACAGGTTAACTAAGAACCTAAAATTTTATAAAAAAAAAAATACTACATTTTCTGACACCAAAATAATTAGAAAAAGAAAATTTTTTATATCCATAAATCTCAATTCACCGACTATTGTATTATCATACTGTTGATACTAATGTATAGGCCTATATGTTTGTATAATTATTGACGATTAAACAACATAAAAACTACCTAACAGGTTCTTTATCAACATCCATTCACATCAATATCTATTTAGTACTAGTGCATAAGATGGAAAAATTCTCTTACATTAAAACTAGGTATGGAATGTTTAGCTCTGTTCCCAAGACAAAAACGAACTTGACAGTGTACATTCATAATCCCACAAGGCATTCATGCTCAATTTTCATAGTTCGGATTTCTTTTCGTTACATAAATTTGTATATAAATTAGGGATGGGTCCTCGATAATTTCGATACCTCGATACTCTCGATACTTGCATGGTATCGGCATCGAACGATACTTCAGAAAACTCGCTCGATACTTTTCCGATACTTTTGTAATTCTGCAATTCTGCAATTAAGTGAGAATGCTAGTATTTTTTTAACAAAGCCTTGTAAGTGGACTGTTTAAAAAACTAATTTTAGTTTTAATGTAAAGTTTAAAAATAATTATAGGCTACTGATGATATTAAATTTTGTCTCATTAAATATGCAGACTTAATTAATTTTGTTGGTATTACATAGTTCTCTCAAATTTTAATTTTTAATGTACCTATTTATTGAAACTGGAAATGTTGAAGGTATCGAGTATCGAGGAAAAAATCATGTATCGGTATCGAGTATCGAGAAAATCTGGTATCGACCCATCCCTAATGTGAACTAATAAACAAATAAAAAATAAAAATAATGAGATAAGCCTGCACTTGAGAAGACAAAAAAAGGTGATCTTTCACAAAATTGAGAAATATGGTTTAGAAAAGGGGTTTAAATTTTTGTCTGTTAAATTCTTTTTATGGTGTTTTTGAAGCCTTTCTCAGCAAACGTATGTGCTATGTTATTGGAGATACATTACGGCATAATTGTTACTAGCAGGTGTCCACGGTGTCGCCCGCATAAATGATTTCAATCGCTAGACTTTATAAAATAGTTTATTTAATGGCGAACTAACTGAAACATCGCAATCAGTAACACTAATTAGTCTACAGGAAATCAATCATAAACAATCTTTCTTTCTCGTAGTTTAACCTCTCCCTTTTTTAGGATTTAAGCGACCCAAGCCGCCCGGGCCTTACAGGGCCGCGACCTGTCGGGAGAGGGATTATCTTTGGATCACATACATACTTTTTTGACCAGACAAGGACATGGAGGGCCTCCCCGGATGAGTGATCAGCCCAATGCCGGGGCCACCTCCGAGACAACACGAACACATAGGACGAGACACACCATTCACACACACACTCACTCCAAACAAGGCGAGGATGGGATGAAGATGATAATGACGGCCAAATGATATCTGGGGACCACAAGGGCCTAAAGTTACCCGACATTTGTCTCAAAGGTGAGGAAAAACCCCAGAAAAAACCCCACCTAGGTAACTTGTCCCGACCAGGAATCGAAACCGGGCCCGCTGCGTGAGAGGATTGAACGCATCCCCTGAGCCACAGCGGTGGACCATAAACAATCAAAACAATTAATTATGAGAAAGCTAAAAATCAGGCTTTAAGATGCATTTAACGATTAGAAAGCGCCGCCCGGAAAAAATAATCAGATTTCGGTTTAGTGAGTATCGTCCAACCCCCTCCCCAAAACTACGGTATAGTGAGTATGGTCTAAATCGTTCAATGTTATCTCATTTCGGCAAACATTCCCCCTGCAGTCTATCTATGTAACAAGATATTTGCGTGCCGTTACATTGTAAACAAATTAATGAAGCTGAGCGGGTTAAAAAAAAAAGATCGAAGCGATCGACAAATAGATGCGTTATGTCGAAAATATATATATATTTAAGCGAAGCTGTTCTTTCCCAGTTCAATGATTGCTAATGGCTAAAACTGATTTCTCGATAGCTAAAAGATCACAATTCTGCCATTTTTTCGGTCATAACTCGCGAACGGAAGCGTCAACTAAAAATCCGGCTTCGAGATGCATTCGAACACCCTTCAATCCTTCTACGTTTAAAGATTATCATTTCTGCGTATCCTAGATTTGGCTGGGCATCGTACACAAACAGAAAAACAGATAGACAAACATTTCCTCTTGTAATAGCTTATATATGAATTCTAGAGTGATAGGGAAAAAGCGAATAAGTCAAAATTCCAAAGTTTGAGGAATGACAAAAAGATATTATTTCCACAGCTTTGTTACACTATTTAGTTCAGTCCACCAGATATTTTTACAGTATCATATACTCTGTAAAAATATCTGGGTAGACTGATCTAAATATTGTAAAAATGCTGTGAAAATAAATAGTTATTTATCTCTCGTAACACTTTGGTATTCTGACTTATTCGATTTTTCCCTATCACTCTAGAATTATTTATGTTATTTCATTATGGCTAGGATGTCTCATCTTACTCTCTTCATAATTCTCTCATAGATCTGTTGTGTTATTGCTCTTGCCACTTTCGGGAATCCTTCGTTTGGTTTCCTGTTTGGATTTACAGACTTCATTTTGTTGCCTTAATGTTGACTACCAGGTTAAAAAAACAACAGGATTAAAAAACAATTACTAATGAGCGCAGGGATTCAAGATGGCGGGCTCGTTTTGTCGCCAAGCTCAAGTTACATCTCATGGGAACAATAAATCTCACCAGTCTTGCTCCCAATTCAATGACAACACGCTAATGATTTTCCTTTTTTTAAAACATTCTCATCATGGCAGCGAAAGTATTTACAGTCTTTGTTTAACTGCTTTCCTGGCTTCTATTCATCAAAATGCTTTTCTGGTTTTACTTGATGTTCTTTTATTCCTCCTTTCTCCTATTTCAAAAATTGCCTTCTTGAACGGTTATGAAACTTTCTCTTCAGACACCTTCGTTTCTGTTCTGAGAAAGTAACCTGTTCTCAAGTTCTTCTTCTTCTTCTTCTTCTTCTCCTCCTCCTCCTAGCAAGGATTAGGCTTTTGTCTGTTCCGGTCTCATATCTGTTCAGTCCATCTTTTAATTGGTCGTCCAATCGATCTTCGTCCTTTAGGTCTGTACTTTAATGCTTGTCTAGGTATTCTTTCCTCTGGCATGCGATCTAATTTCGATCTAAAGTCGTCATGGCAACTGAAAAATCCAGATAGAAGTGAAAAGCCATACCAACCTTAACAGGGTTTGAAACAAAATACTTGACCACAAAACAACACATATAAGACAGCATTGTTTCTTTACGTTAATCAGAAAATTTACAAGTTTTTTTACAAAACACTTAATAATATAACTACAAATATAGGCCTAATCGAAAATAATTATATTATTCATAAGAAAGCCTTCTCAAAAGAGAAGAATTTTGGTTCAGAGCATAGGATTCAGGCGGCTGTGAGATTATGACGTCAACAAATGGCTGACTATGCCTTTTTAATTAAGTATACGGTATTTTTATTTCATTCCATATAACTTAGAGAACTTTTACTATATCTCTATATATATAAAAGGCTTTGTCCTGACTGACTGAATGAATGACTGACTGACTGACTGACTGACTGAATGACAGGAATCAACGTACAGCCTAAACTATAACAGGTAGAGACTTGGAATTTTGACAGTACCTTCGTTTCATAATGTAGGTGCTCACTAAGAAAGGATTTTGAAAAATTCTGATTCTAAATGCCAAAAATTAAATGTTTTTGAAAATACTTAATCCCTTTTTACATAGAATTATCAATTCCAAATCACAGACTATATTGTTGCCAAATGGTATCAGGTGGGCTTGGAAAAAACAAATGAAATGCACTTTTGACAAATAAGAGAAGTTATCAAAATAATTCATGATATAAATAAATATTACAGAATGAAATCCACGAAAATAACTTTCTCTACCCTGGACATAGAGAAAACAAAACGAGGTATGGTAATGTGTATAGGCTATTATTATATTATATCGGAGGTTTTTGGAGAGAAAAGTATGAAAGTGATAATGCTTTATGGTAACATAAGAGTGGGAAATTTCCCGCCTCGATATTACAATTTTATGTTACAGGAATTTCTGTTTCTTCTTATTTAAACCTCTACCAGGCTTGCTGTGCACTGTACAAGCGATGGGATGCAACATTCTAGATCCTCTATGAGCCATAAAAAACTATATCAAGCGTTTTCTGAGGGAATAGTTTGAGAGTAATAAGTTGTTCTTCCTATTTCAAATTATAAATGCCTATATAAGGACCTAGAATTTAAAATTGAAAATCCTTCATAAGCTAATTTCCAATTACAAAATACAAAACCCGGGCGACGCCGGGTCTTTTAAGCTAGTAATATTATATGCACCAAGTATGCAAAAGCTTTAGCGGACTTGATACATAAATAGCTATTATTCTAAGAAATCCAAGACGCTATGATAATTCTAGTTTCTAACCTAACCTGTTTAATATGACCTTCGGTTTAATTTGAGGTCTTAATCATACTTGTTTCAACCCAAGAACAGTATTGCGTACATTTGCAACTCATATGCAGATGGAATGGCAATAGATGTATTTTTCCTGTGAGCCCCTGGACAGAGCAGGGCAAGTGGCCTTGGAACAGGAGCAGGTTAATGGAGATTCACGTGCGTTCTGTGTGTACGCACTCTCACATCGATCCTACGCCATCCTCCGTTAATTGAACAAATCCCGCCACCACAGCGCCGCCATGTTCCTTCCTATCACAATGCCAAAGTTTAGAGGTCACCTAGCTAAAGTAATTAAACACAAAACTCTCTTCTGCACGAGACAAAAGTCGGTTGCCATGGAAGTTCTTTCTTAACAACAGTTGGCTTTGAAATAATGATGATATCCGAACTTCTTGTTTACATAAAAGGTTTATTCAAGCCTACCATTATATACATATTGTTAGGAAGATCAAAATCGTTTATAATGGGCTCTCCATGCACGCAATACATTAATGGTTCCTAGAAAGTACAGAATCGATGACGAAGAATGTAATAATAGAGAAAGGTTGAACTGTACGAAGAGAATCTCTGGCTCCTTGGTAATTGATAGGAAAGCGTAAAATTCTCTAGTGTAGTTTCCTTCAATTCATGGAAAGATATGTCACAGATCATTAGTAAATTTTTTAAAAATAAAATAAATGGTTTAAATACAACATTTATACAAATTAACATCCATTACTGAACAGCGAAAATAATATTTAAAATAAAATATTACGTTAATTTTCATTATTATTCGTCTAAAAATCGAAATTATTTTAAAGTGGAATTTCTATCAATCGTCCAAATTAAGAGATTCAAAAATACATTTCAGGCTGTTAAATTATTTCAGCCTCTTTGAGACAAACTAAATGCCACCTTTCCCATATGGATACATACTCTAAATCAATCCTTATTAATAAATTTTAAGTCGCACGTATTACGAAATTAATATTTTTAACGTTTTAAATTTGACGTCTAAAATTCTACTGATACATTTATGGACATCCTCGGAGTGGAGGGAGCGATCGCCGCCGTTGCTTTATGAAAACAGAACGACCTAAAGATCCCGCACGAAATCTGTGCCGATTGCCTAAATCATTGCATTATGTTTTCATGGGGTCTGTAGCCTCGATTGGCCTGCTACCTATCTCTCTCGCACAACAGTACCTCCCTTTCTATTTGTAAAGGCCAAGCTACCTCTCTCTCTCCCACAATAGCATGTCTCTCTCTAGCGGGTAACAGTCTCATCGGCACAGATATCGTGCGAGATCTTTACTAGGCTATTCAAACATGCCGAGTTTGGTCAAAATCTAAAACGAGAAAATGGGTGAAATCGAAAGATCCATTAATTGAGGTACTGCAATACAGGGGTCAACCCCTGGCAAAGATGGAGCCGACTTTAACGAATATTAAACCCGTTTCATAAGCTTTTCACTGCTACTAACATACAAGGTTGGAAGTTTAATAGTGCCAACACATCTATAAAATCAAGGTGAATTACAGTGAGTTCAAATCGCTTTCTTTGAATGTTGATTGGATATCCAGCATACTTCAGAGCAAATAAGAGCCTTCTATCACTAAGAAATTCCTTCACAGTAACCAGAAGAAATTGAGCTGGCTGTATCAACCGGACTAAAATAAATTTTGGATCTGACAGAAAGCCAGCCATTAAAAATAATTCAATACCTTAAAATTATTCTTCATTCACAATATTTCCATACCGAAAAGGAGCAAGATGGGTCAAAGCCTGTCACTTGTTCTTCACTTACTTCCGGCGTAGGTTCAATCATGTGTTATACTCAACCATTCATCATAATAAGTAAAATGTTTTAACCAATCTTGTAACAGTTCATTATGTTATTGCATATTATTGTGGACCGATAATAATTTTAAGGTACTGAATTATTCTTTAGTCCACCGATGTGGCGTACGGGATGCGTTCGCTCCTCTCACGCAGCGGGCCCGGGTTCGATTTCTGGTCGGGACAAGTTACCTAGGTGGGTTTTTTCTGAGGTTTTTCCTCACCTGTGAGACAAATGTCGGGTAACTTTAGGCCCTTGTGGTCCCCAGATATCTTCTGGCCGTCATTGTCATCTTCATCCCATCCTCGCCTTGTTTGGAGTGATTGTGTGTGTGAATGGTGTTTCTCGTCCTATGTGTTCGTGTTGTCACGGAGGTGGCCGGCATTGGGCTGATCACTCATCCGAGGAGGCCCTCCATGTCCTTGTCTGATCAAAAAAGTATGTATATGAACCATAGATAATCCCTCCCCGACAGGTCGCGACCCTGTAAGGCCCGGGCGGCTTGGGTCGCTTAAATCCTAAAAGGGAGAGATAAAACTAAGATAAAGAAATAAATAAAGAATTATTTTTTATCACAACCGAAGATTATTTTTTAAAACAATGTTTTCCTTATTACGTATTATAAAAAATCTATTATTGTAATAATAATAATTAGACTTCGGACTTTTAGGTCGCTAAAAATGCTGTTTTAGGTACCTAAAATAGGCTCTAAAAATTGGAAAATAGGTTCTAAAACTCGTAACATAGTCTCTCATAACATAGTTAAGTTGCCAATTTTCTGAAATATCTCAATTGCAATACAGAATATTATATTTATTGAAGTCAATAATCATGATCAGTTTGCTCATTCGGGTGTATTTCTAAATAAATATTTGGTTATTTGTACTTTAATTTTGAAATTTGTAAATGTTTTTTCTTTAGTTGTGTATTTTTGTATTTGTATTTGTATTTGTACATAAGTTTGTAAATGTAATTTAAAAACATAAATAAATAAATAAATAAAAAATAAATGATAAGACACAGATATAGGCCTATGGTACACAGAATTATATAGACCTATTACTAGGGTCTGTATTACTTACCATAACAGTGATAACTAGACGTGAGAGTCGGGAGAAAAACACTACATTTTCTTGGGAATTCCAAGGAATTTTTCAACTGAAGACGAAACATTCCTTACTATATAACCATGTCACAAATGTGTCATGTATACTGCACATTCCGAGCTAAAAATTTAGTGCGAACTGAAAATAAATGCCAGAATTTATAAAAAAAAAATTACTTATTTTGAACTTTAGAGGAAAAGCAAGCAAAAAGGCAACATTAGGCTCTAACGTAAAAATAGACTGTTTTAGGTCCTATAAAAATATCAGTTTTAGGCAAAGTCACTTATGATAGACTACATGCATATACAAATTTTCGACCATATATCATTTAAGGATTAAAATAAGTTTTTACCTAAAATCCGAAGTCTAATAATAATGATGATTAATATTTCTATTAATACCTCAGACATTGCCAGGCTATTATTGTCAAATTATTGAGAACACAGCAGTAGTGGCAGCCCTGCGACTGCGATGTATCGATTGTTGGTTGAGGAACTGGGGCATGCAGCCTTTACTCCAGATAAATAATGCAAGGCCCTCTGTTTATACTAATATTGCCTGTGTTTAGTGGCAAGCCATCACTTTTATCCAGACAAGCGCGCGAGTGTAATGGAATTCCAGTTGCAGCTCACGGGCACTGGTGTGGGGATGACGCCATGGGGAGGGGTGAATTTTTAAAAATAAAGTGTAGGATGCAAAGTAGGGAGTATTATACAAAGATAGTGGAGATACTTGGAAGACAGAAAAATCTGACAGACAGGAAGTTAAGATGAAAGGAGAAAAAGAATAGAGAACTGTGTTGAAGTATATTAAGATTAGCTGCACAGTTATCACGCAAATCCTTGTTTGGAACAACGGAAAAATCTCTTTGATAAAAATATAGACTTAAGCTTTAAGTGCACGATTTTCACGAAGTGTTTAAGATTGAATACTATATAATTATATATATATACCTAGGTTATATATATTTTTTTTATTAACAAAATATTTATTAACATTACTTACTTACATTACATTATTATTATTATTATTACACATTTAATACAAGTAAAAACAATAAAACCAAACATGCCCCTATATGAGCAAAGCTCGTGTTTAGGGGGTATAGTAGATTAATATAAATATAATTACATATCAATACACAGTAAACTACAAACGAAAAATTCTAAATTTATGAGTACAATATATATGAAAATAATTTTTCAGCATTAACCAGTGGTTTAAAATAGCAATTACAACAACAAAAATTTGTGTAATTGCTATTTAATGTGTATTTTGTGTTCCATTTAAAGTATTCCATTTATTGTATTATTTAATGCATTATTAGTCCCTGGTGAAGACCTTATGGTCTTAACTTACACCAGGTTAAATAAATAAATAATATATAATAATGTATACTAATGTATAATAATAATAATAATAATAATAATAATAATAATAATAATAATAATAATAATAATAAAAGTCCCATAAAGTATGAAGTGAATCTCTGTGCCCTGACTTTGCGATTTTCTAGTTTCATGTTCCGACGAAAGTAAGTGGTCGCATTTCATGAGAGCCGCATTCCATAGTCTCACCCTTGTGCAAATCTGCGATTCGGAGGAAGACTATGTTTATGAGATTTGTAGTTCATATCAACCAGTAAGATAATTTCTATTTAAAAAAAAAAAGTTTGAGAACATTTATTGAAACAGTGAAAACATTTATTGTATACAAATAGGGGACAAAATCGTTAAAGCAGTTTTAAAATAGAGCGTGTTGTGGACATGAATTGTATCGTATCTCAGGAAGAAACTTCACCATAACGTATAGTCCAGTTACTCATTGCATACCCAGGCGGCTTCCTTTCGTTAGGAGGAAAAGTTTACCGACAGCTCAACCCATGTTCTTTGTTTTACCGCACCAATCAGCTAGTTACCCCAGCCAATCAAAATCTAAGAATGTCCTGTGGCGATTTTGACAGCTACTCGTCTACTCCGCGTGGAGTGAATGCGTTGTTGCAAGATCAAGTTACAGTAAACAATAACACGTGTGAATTGAATAAAGTTAAGGAAGAACTGAGGTCAGTGATAACAATGAGAGAATATTGCAACGTTGCTTTTGTTTTGGAAAGCGGAAGCCCAAGACCGATTTAGTCAGATCAGTTAACATAAAGAAACACCGAAACCTTTGAAGCCGACTGGCCATCCAATGAGTAACTGCACTATAACATTTTGGTGCTATATGATTTTTCGTTTTAGAGCTAAGTTTTTCACAGGAAGATACATACACACACGGTACATGCATCACATACATGCATACAGACAGACAGACTGAGAAAGGCAGAGAGATTACAGGAAATGGACAGGCTAACAGACAGAGAGACAGGATAACAGACAGAGATACAGACGAACAGACAAAGACAGACAGAAAAGCAGGCAGCCAGACAGAGATTCAGACAAGCAGAGAGAGAAAGACAGGCAGGCAGAGAGGCAGATAGAAAGACAGACAGATGTATAGAAATACAGGCAGACAGAAAGACATACATACAGAGGGAGACATACGGATGGAGACAGACAGAAAGAAAGTTAGAGAGAAACTTCTTTCTCAATTTAGTATTTCTGGATTCAAGGGCCCTCAAAAGGTACATAATGCAGAAAAATCAACATTGAATGTCAAATTGAATCCGAATACATATTTCATCTACCTAGTGTGCCTATGGTACGGGTAGAGAATATAAAAATCGATAGACATTGCAGGACTGTGGCTGCGGAAATTGAAAATCTGTCCATCACTTCATGAAACTTAGCGTTAAAACATTGAAACCCAGCACAAACCCAATTATATAGAAGGTTGAAAGAGATTCATGGCTTTCCTACTTCTATGATGTTTCGTTAGAATTAATTTAATGCAGGAATACTTATAACATTTGGCCAGGAGAACGATAGTAAGGGTAGTCATGGCGACTTTTGACTTGCACAGTTAAACAATCTTCTGGGATTAATTTCAATTTACTGATGATTTCATGATACGAATTTTTTATTTCATATACATGTCGCTAGTCTCAAACAAAAAAAAAAGTGAGGTTACTGCAACAAATTCAGCTATAATCGCTATTGACAATTCATTTCATTCTGGCTGTCAATACTGTAAATATATTTAACTACTTGAGAACATTAGAACTGATGTCAGTAGAAAGGAAAACTGAGTACGTCTCTAGCTTCTCTCAATATGACAACACTGCTCAGAACATGTTATGTAATTTTTTTATTTATTTACATATAAAATTTGCAATTTTACACAAGACACTTCTGAATAAGCTACTGCTTGTGGCCCGGAGTGGAGTTAAAAAAATAACAAGTATAAAAATCGGATAGAAAAATAATTTTAAAATTTTTATAAAAGTAGGCTATATAAAATGTCCTATTTTTAACAAATTGTTTAACAAGTTAATAGAGTATGTTATAATTTTTAAATAAATTTATACGCTTTTATTTTAAATAATTTATTATTAAATGATGGTATTTTTTTATTTTCTTTAATGAAGCTATCATACAATTATATAGCCTATATCTCATATTCTTAGGAAATGTGATATTAGTGTGATATTGGATCTTTGTCAGGTTGTTCGTGCTTCGCTTGTATTATGCTTATTATGCTATTGAAGTTGATAGGTTGGACTGTTTACTTCTTTGTTTACGCTGTGACAGTAGTTATTTAATTCTGAATTCTACTGTAGTACATATTTCACATTCTGTCTATATTGCCCTAAGCCTAGGCTGCGGAACTGGTCCTCCGAGAGAGAAGTTTCATTCTGTACTAAACTGCTTCACTACTCTTATGTGTCACATTTTTATGTTTATGTAAATAAGCAGTGACGTACAGCTACATTGTCCCCCTAAGACAAAAGGGCGCATCTCAAGATCTATTAAAAAATAACGTTTTCACTACAAAGTAGCTGAACTCACTGCAATTTGGAGGGAAAATATGTAAATCTAATTCAAATCGTGTACTGATTCCTTAAAGCACAGGTTAGTTCTGCAACTTAGAATAGGATGTTTACTACAATCTGACAAGCAATGCATCGCACTGCAAAATGTTGCATCATAACACAGCATAGACGATTTATGTGAATGTCATTCAATCTAGAATATAATGCATTGTGCATAGAATAGCAAATATGACCAGATGACCCATATTCCGGAACCCCGATATTCATGTTATCATAGATAACATTTTAGCTGCACGGCAGGGAACGTGATTGTACTGTGGAGTACAAAAATGAACGTACATATTTTCAAATTATACTAAGAACTGAGCTAAGCTGAAATTGAGAATAAGATAAAGATTGTTCCTGCGTCAACAAAAAAATCCTTCTTGTATAATAAAATACCGTACATATTAATTCATTTCATATAAATATGGCCATTCTGAGCCTAGAATAAGGCCGTAAGCATCATGTTGTGGATTGTGAATTTTTTGGTACAACATTCTAATGATGAATTTAATCTTTACTGTATCTAATAATTATTAGATACAGTAAAGATTACAGTTGTCGACATGGTCTAACAATAATCAAAGTAGGTTATAATCTACTTTGATTATTGTTAGACCATGTCGACAACATAAAGAAACAGCAGTGTCGCATTTTCACCGTAGTTAATATAACAAGAGGTCCGGATTTTATCGATAAATTCATGAACAGCTTCTTTGCGAGAGACAATCGATATTTTATAAATTATTGATGAAGATTTTTTTAAAGATTCGTCCTCTATAAGAAAATAGAAATTAATTCGTTTCATACAAATATAATCATTCTGACACTCGAACGAGGATGTAACCATTAAAAATGTCCCCGTAGGTCTCTTTGTAAACCTCTCTTTGTTAAGTATGAAATTTTAATAGTTGTAAACCTTTATTTATTAGATAGATATCTAAGTACCTGTCCACACCAATATTAATGATAACTTTTGAAAAGATGTACATTGATACAACACTAGATACACAATGATTATAACCTTCGAAAATTGATACAAACTAGAAGAAATTCCTGCATGAACATTACAGAATTTATATTAAGCAAATCAGTAAATTAATATTTATATTTAGGTCCAATATGTTATAACATGCTTTATACAACAAACAGAGATTTTAATCACATTCTACAAATTATCCCACGAGAGTTTACGAGTTTATCGATAGATTCGCGACTGCGCAGTAAGAGCGAATTTATCTGATGATCCTCGTCAACTCGAGTTGGATTTATTAAGACTATTCCATGAATAAAAATGTAACGGATTATGCAAATAATAATTACTTTCGTGTTTTTTTTTTGTATAAAAACAAAACTAAAAGCTCCGAGATCACGGCATACTATGAATCAACCATCCATGAATCGATTCAAGTTTCCATATTGTGACCAGTGCTATCAATGGTGCATATAAGACATAGTTAATCTAATTAAGATAAAGTAACATTAGAACAGGATAAAAGCAAACGAACTTGCTCGCACCGAATCGAAATTGTGTTTTTAATCAATGTACATTTCTATTATTCCAATTTCCAAACAAGTTATGTTGTATAAAATAATCTGTTTTCGTGATGCTTAAATGGCAGCGTGTGACGTATTAATCACTGCACACTGATGTTTACATGTCCAGTAACGAGCAGACGATTTTATCGATAAATCATCTTCCTCATATTGATACCAAGCATTTTATTTGCATGGGAAGGCATTTTACTCCTTTAAGGATTTTTTACATAAATGATTTTGCAGTTACTGTAACCTTATTTGTTCTAAATAATATTGTCAATGTCTATCTATACAATGTATAGCTACAGATGCAATAAATTATTATTATTATTATTATTATTATTATTGTAACCTTAAATTGTTCTAAATAGTATTGACAATGTCTACCTATACAATGTATAGCTACAAATGCAATAAATTATTATTATTATTATTATTATTATTATTATTATTATTGTTCTAAATAATATTGACAATGTCTACCTATACAATGTATAGTTACAGATGCAATACATTATTATTATTATTATTACTATTATTGTAACCTTAATTGTTCTAAATAATATTGACAATGTCTACCTATACAATGTATAGTTACAGATGCAATACATTATTATTATTATTATTATTGTAACCTTAATTGTTCTAAATAATATTGACAATGTCTACCTATACAATGTATAGTTACAGATGCAATACATTATTATTATTATTATTATAAGATAAACGATCGTGATTGGTCTATACGGTATATCCGAGGAATTGCTAAACGTTATTGGTCAATATCAAACACGGGCGTATGAGTTGAATAGTCAATAAAAAAAATCCCTTGTGTACTCTTCACAAATTTATAAACGTTGTGTATTGCATGTTGTCATTTTTCTTGTTTGTATTTTATTTGTAAACCGTCAAGTGCCTTTGTTTGTGCCTAAAGATAGACTAATAAAATAAATATTTTAGCGAAATTACTTGGCGACCCTTCCTTGCCGGCGGTGACAGTCCTGAAGAAGCGAGGAAGGGATGAAATACAATGAGGGTATTTATAAGCAAACGGAGCCGTAAAATCAGTGAATGTCTTGAAAGTAATAATCATGGAGGTTATGTTTACTGTTATTTCCAGAGGAGCAGATGTTGCATTCAGATGTTGTCATTAGTTGCTATGATATCGCCACAGACTTCAACATTTCAGTTTTACCTGCCCTTTACCATAAGATATAAGAGTAAGCCCCCAAATTTCCGATGATTATTGCGACCATTCCATGAAATTCTGTTATGTACTGAAAACCATAACCCTATTAACAGCTTATATTTGAGACTAAATTACGAATTTCTATGGTTATGTTATGGGTAGGTCCTGGATTCTTAGGTTTTAAACTATTTTGTTCCTTGCTAGCTAACAGTGATGTTTTAACATTATTATCCGTTTCATTGTCATGGCAGTCACATAATCCAATCTTATAAAACCTAGAAAGGATTAAACAAGAACTTCATACTTAAGATGGCTAAAATGGTTATTTAATTTAAATAACATAAAATATTGAATAAAACTAAAATGTTATTTATTTAATACACTAAAAATTACTATTAAAATATCTGCCAACATTTTGCATCTTGCTCAATCATGTCAGTATGTACTAGATTTTCTGTTACAAAATAATTTTGTAAGGGAAAATATAGCATTGCATTTTGTAATTTTATCACTTTTTAACCCCATTGTCCCGATAAAAATGCCAGTGAACCGAAATTTCCGGTTCTTTTAGGAGCAAATTAATGGTATTCTTAAGAAGTTGGACTCGAAACCGGGTCTCCAATTCCAGCGCTATCGGTACCCACTGCACCGATAATGGGGCCAAATTTCCTAGAATTTGGGATTTGCAATTTTCTTGAATCAAGGGTCATATTTCCATTATTTACAACCATTTTCAAAGAAGGAAGTCAGATAAATTTGAGACATCTAACTGAACGAATTCCTTGTCTGTAACACACCTTCTTTGGAAAAAGCGTATCGTATGGATCAAAGTTCGACTCTGCAAAGAATAGGAGCACCTTCATTATACCTTTCCTCTTCTTGAAACAAATGATCCATCATTTACGCTCATTTTGGAATAATTAAGTTCGTGTAATCATTATCTTCACCTTTTCTTTTGTACTTCTCCTCTAATCAGTTCCACAGATGTAACGATTCTTCTTCTTTTTCTACTTCTTCTATTCCTCCGTTTTTCTTATCACTTCTGTTATTTTCCTTCCTTTTTTTAGATTTTATCAAGTGGGTTACAAGCACTTCCGTCATATTCTAATTAAACAAATTTCAGAGCGACTTTCGAAAACACTTTAATTCTACCTGAATTATTCATTAAGACAGGTTTCTTAGGACGTCGAAGATGAAATATTGATTCCGCCACTTCTACTTCTATTAGGCCTACAGTATTACAACTTGAACCTGTTTTAATTGTTGTGATATGTTAAGTTCAGCATTGCACAAGATAACGCATTTATGTAGAAAGGTATATAATTACTGTTTATGTCTAGACGGAAGTGTTCAATCTTTGAATTAGTTCAAGACAGTACAGTTGTTGCTCAGATTTTTACATTTTCTTCAGATATGATTTCGTTAATCTGCGTAGGGGAAGCTACGTGTGAAATGTGGAAATCCTGCAATTTGTGTGAAATTTTATTTATTTAATTCGATCCTGGATGTATTTATCATAATCCTTAGTTAGATTATAAGTTTATCGATTGATTTGAGACTGCGAAGCAGGAGCGAATTTATCTGATGAAACTCGTAATCTGGAGTGGGATTTATTAAGACTATTGCATGAATAAAATGTAAAGGATTATATAAATAATAAATACTTTGTTATTTTATACTTTAAAATCAAATCGATATTATCTCAGCTGTGAGATCACGGCATACTAAATGAAGCATGAAATGATTAGCAGATTCTAACCAATAAGAATTTAGACGATATACTTAGATTTTTGTTGTTGGTGTATAAAATCTCATTGCCTAATCATCTTTCAACGCCAAAGCCACCAACTGAATTATCTCAAATCTATTTTAGTAGGTCACGGGACTGACATAAATATCATAGTTTATGTGTACTGACAGATACACCATGACAAATGTGAGCAAATAGATATTACAAAACAGTAAATTTCGCTCGTGAAATATTGGTTTACTAAAATTAACATTGGAATTACAAACCACCTCACTATATTGTGCGAGGGAGAATCAAATGAAAACCGCAATTAATTTTTTACAACTATTTTACTACAGGAAGAATGTTTGCTTGTACATTATTTTTCTACTTAGTCCCCTCCTAGTTCAACGCACTTAGTCCATCGGATAGGAAGTGCTTCGATACCGCGTGAAAATAATTATTTTCGTTGACGCTGTAGCCACTCGTGCACCGCCGATTGGACGTCTTGAACTTCTTCCCTCCAAGGTTCTCCTTTAATGGGCCAAAGATGTGGAAATCCGATAGTGCCAAAGCGAAGGAGATTGCTGAGTGCAGATGTTTTGCTTCAACATGATAATGCCCGTCCTCATGCGTGTAACAATGAAAACCATCGACGACATCCGCCATAATCGCCAAATATTTTCTGAAGCTACTACTACTACTAGAAGCTACTACTTTTAAGCTACAAAACTTGTATTAAACTAGCTATCTATCACCTACCCAAAATATGGGTGGATAAGTAATTTAAATATATTCGCCTTAATGTGTTTATATACTACTAGATCATAGTTAATTTACATCATTGTGAGCATGGAAATGTCACATAAGTCGCTTTTTCTCAGGATGACCTTTCGAGTTTAACGAAGTGAACTCTTTCTTTTGGCAAATCCAATTTCATCAAAGATGGGAGACCGGCTTGGATAACCTTATTGCTTCCATATCGTTCTCCCGTTCTTCTGTCCACCTTAAAGAGATTCAAGTCCATTTCATAAAACATTCAAATAGTATGATGGCGTTTCTTGTGAAGACGCACATGTTTGAAGAGGAATGCTGTGCATTGATCTATTGGGTGTGGAAAGTTAGAAAAAAAATCTGATGCGAAAACCTTATATGACTTCATCTACCGTAAGCTTGGACTTGACGATTTTATCGCTTCACATTTCCACACAGAGCAAGTGATCCGACTGCGGGAATGCGTGTTAAATAACAACTTATACTCATACGTTATTTGAATAAACTTCGTACATTTAAGGAAATATTTTGTATAATTCCCTCTTAAATCAAAGGAAAAATATGACATATTACTTATAGGCAAATGCCCCAAATATAAAAGTACTATAATCTTAATACATATACTTAATTTATATTACCTCATAACTTAATTTTACTGGATTTTTGTTCTGTCATAAATAAATTCGACTTCTTTTGATTTCAGGTATGTACCATGGCAACAGCATTTTACGTATTCATGGGTCTTCAAGCTTTGCATTCTGTGAATTACTGTAAGTAAGCCGTGCATTTTACTCTTCCTCTCCGATTTCCTCCAACCCTTTCTATCCCTATCTCACTCCCCTTCACTGGTTGTGTTGTCTGTTTGATAATCAACCGGATTCCCAGAATCGGCGAAACCTAGCCACTCATTAAAATACCGGTGGAGCGGAGAAAATGAAATATTGTGCGAGGTCAGGCAAAGTTCAAGGTCGTATTCCAGATAGCGTGCAGATCGAGTCTCGTCGGGAGCAGTTCCTCTGTTATCTGCTCAGCCAAATGCCATGACCCTTGTGATACACCATTTTAATCTTTAATTCCTTTTTATCGACTCTTTCAGCGAAACAGTATTCAAATGTTCAGTTTATCTGCTGTACACACGAGTTTAACCTAGTCAATGTGACCCCAACAGCACTTAATACATCCACTGGTTGTAAAACTATAATTAAAAAAAAATTATGACTTTATTCTTCGGAGTCAGCTGTATCCAATGATGTTTTATTAATGTTTATATTTTCAGCACAGAGCATAGGCGTAACCAGGCCGACCATATGGGGGGGTTATAA
The DNA here is from genome assembly GCA_964059195.1 of Ectobius pallidus. NCBI lineage: Eukaryota > Metazoa > Arthropoda > Insecta > Blattodea > Ectobiidae > Ectobius > Ectobius pallidus. The sequence continues at coordinate 31,297,794 of CAXKWD010000004.1, read as the reverse complement.
CATCCGCGGGGTCGAGGGGGGTCCGGGGGTCCTCCCCCGGAAAATTTTAAAAATTAAGATGCACAATAACGAGTTTTAAGCTTTCCACGCTTTATACTTGTATTAAGTAATTTATGGGCAGACTTAAAAAAATCATACAATTTTCCTTTTTTAATCAATGGAGGGGGGTTCAAACCCCCCAAACCCCCCCTCGTTACGCCTATGGCACAGAGCACCATTGGGGATCAATATGACCCCATTCAAAATTGAATTTTTTCTTGAATTTAACATTATGTAAAAATGCTTATATACCGTATTTTACGGACCATAAGACGCACTTTACCTTTAAAACAGAGCCTTGAATGTTGGGTGCGTCTAGTGGTCCGAAGTACAATAAAAAAATTAAAATTATACATTGCCGGAATTCCGTAGTTATAAAGAAGGTGTTGTAAACGATAAGATATTAAAAAATTTTGGCACAGAAAAGGGAATGTTGAGTACTTTTATAAAAGGAGTTTTGTCTCTGCCGGGTGGTTTAAATGAAAGCAATGACCTCTAAAACAGCCTTGTCCCGTTACACTTACCGTATGCTGAATTGAGGGGTAGAAGGTGTAAAAGTATTTTCAGTATTTTATGAGAAATCAGTTCAGTTGTTAAAATTTAGCAATGCCACCTGCACAGAAGAGATTTTCGTACATCGCAGGTTTTAAGTTAGTAGGCCTACTGATTTACACTGATTCCATTGTACAAGATTATAATTGGTTTATGCAATCAAGTATATTATTCCCTTTTTGAAATTTTTCGTTTAGAATCGCATTAAATTTCTTTTCCTTTAAATTTCCATCCTAAAACCAAGGGTCTTGTGGTCCGGAGCGTCTTATAGTCCGTAAAATACGGTACATACTTGTCTGGTTTTCAAGATAAATATGTATGTTTTTACGCCAATTAATTTTAACAAATTGAAATTATAGCAATATAAGCCATATAAATTACTTGGGGTCTTTACGACCTCAATGTTAGTGTAACAAAGATAACATTATAGTAGAAGAGTTAAAATGAATTTCTCAGCGTTGACAAAAAGTTGTGAGCTGTTATATAACCTTGAAAACTAGAAAATAATGTTTCTATACGTTAGAACGTTTGAAAAGGGTGTTATGGGTGGCGACAAAACCTTTGAAATATGATTAGAAGTTGGTTTATTGTCTTCACTATAGTGCTTTCACATTCGCCAGAGGTTTCAAGGCCACAACTTCTCACGTCTAATATGCCCCCACTGATCAGAAGTCAGTATTCCCCTTTGCGCAGAGGAGCTGCGCTGTCGCACACACTCATACGACACCAAGGGGGAACTCCCTACTGGCTTGTCATGTGACTGGCATTGGAGGGGTATGATGTCATATGCGGTAAGAGGGGGTTTCATAGGCGTGCTACGTTTGACCTTGAAACCTCTGGCGAATGTGAAAGGACTATAAATGCTGCGTATGAAAGATTTGATGTAAAAATTTCAACATTATTGTTTCATTAAGACCCGGAAGAGCATTAGCTTGTTATCAATTCAGAAATAGACCCTATTAATATATTAAACAAAGGTAAAAATTGATTTAAATAAAAATACATCATATATAGTAAAAACAGTAAGGAAATTTTTAAAAAGAAGAATTTAACGTGAAAATAAATATTTATATAACAACTTGCAATTATTCAGATTAATAATTTCAGGGTTATTTTTAACAATAGAACTGAATAATTTGGAACAAAAACTAGAGCGGTTAATATAATAGTACACTATTAAAGTGTATATTAATATATAATAATACATATAATATAGGCCTATAAAATATAATACTGTATAATATTATTAAACTAAACGCTTAGTATTGTTTTTATCTACTATTAAATGGTTAATCTCTCTTCATTACGTCTGAAATATATCTTTCAACGTCAAAACATTAAGCCTATATTTTTTTAAGAATGCGTTCCAGGAATGTCGATTTTGATAACGAAACATTAAGATGTGTAGTTAATTATTACGCAAAACAGTCATTAATAAAATTATATGATACAATAAAATGATAATTATAAGAGTTAATCTGAACAGTTCTCTGAAAAAGAATTACTTTGGCGTTTTACATTTTTCGCGCTTAATTCCTTACCAACCTTACATTAACAGCTTTTATATTATACCCTTAAGAATATAAAACTATCTATACCCGAGACGAGCTAAGAAAGAAACCTGAAGTAAACAAAAACCAGTGTGTCTGTCTCACTCTTAGGTCATACGAGTAGCCTAATGTGCTAGAGTGAGTCAGGCATACTGCTTTTTTTTTTTAACTTCAGGTTTCCTTCTTAGAAGGGTCAGACTTTAGAGACATTCAGATAGGCATACATACACACATAGATATACAGATAAGGTAGCAGACTACATACGAGTTTTAATAATTAAAATAGTAATACAGTCTACAGTAGAGGATGTCTTAGAAATTGTGGATAATCATTATCAGGAGTATAAACAATATCAAGTTTCCAGATTTCCTATCCAATCCTCTTTACAATCAACTCGCTAGCTGAGGAGCAAAACTTTTGCGTGGGCTTATTAGAGTAGAGAAGTTGCGGTCTCGGGGGGCCTTGAATGCCTGCGAAGTATGCATCCCAACTAGCAGCAGCACACGACGGTAATGAAAACGCTCCTCGTCTTAGAGGGAGTTGCCAAGTTTTGACGTCTGCTGTCTGCTTTACATTTTAAATTCGTAAAAAACGCGGGAATTAGCGTCAGCTAACACTGACACGGCCGGATAACATTGCAACTCGCTAAACAGATTAAGAACTTTACATATTCAACCCATAGGGGCGCACAAAACTTTCACGACATTCTATGCTATATAGGTGACGCATATTGAGGAGCCAATGTGTATTGCGGCGGGTCTCAGGCCTGTCTTTGGGTTATTTTAAAAAGTGGAGAACCCCGGTCCGATTGTACAAATGAACGGTAGAAGACTGCTTTAAGGGAAGAGGGTACTGAAATTGGTTAAAAATTTCGATTGAAAAAATCTTATGCCTCTTTACAGAACTACACATTATTCGAATTCGTTTACAACAACAGCTATTCGTCACTGGAATTCACTGCCTAGCTACCTCAGGAGTTGCCAACGACTTCACAGTCATTTAATAAATTTAGTATACAATAACATTTAGGAATTGATGCTAATTAGTAAAATATATAAGTTATATATTTTTTGTTGTTGAAAATTTACATTATATTTTGTAATATCTAAGAACGTATTTGTTTAGTCTTTCATTTTTTTTTCATTTCTTTATTTTAATAATTTGTATTATATATTATTCAAGTACTTAATGTTTGAATTAATTTCTTTTTATTTAATGTACGTTTCTTGTTTTCAGGTATATCATTTCTTGTTTTAATTTATTATTATGTATATCATGTTTTTGTCCTGGCTGAGTGGTAGAGAAGACCTTATGGCCTTAACTCCGCCAGGTTAAACAAACAAATAAATAAATTAATTAATTAATTAACTAAAATATTCCATTTATATGGTTTCATCCACTAAAAGACCCACAGAACTTGAGATGCCATGTACAGTAAATACAAATAACAATTCAGTAAGAATTTTTCTATAAAAAAATCCTCGTTTTCCAACCTATAAAATGAATCATGCAATGCAATTTTATATCTATATCAATAAAAGTTTTAAGCCCAGTTAGGAAAGGACCAACATAGACCTATCTATTTTCTTCTGTACGAGGAAGAATTTACAATTATGGTAAGTTAAATATTTTTTACATATTATTATTAGCAAAATAGAACATCTTCCTGACTTTTCAAGATAGATGCATCGAATTTTTAACACCCATTTTCCAATATATTTTAGATAAATTCACTGCAGAAATTATTTTCATATTGAAGTGTTTCTGAAAGCGTTAAATAAAAAGGAAGCAAACGTTTATTCATCATTTTTAACCTCTTTTATAAGACTATTTCCTTTAATAACTTGTAGCCTGTTATGTTTTGAAAAGAAGTGTGCAGGAATGGGCTTGAATTGTTTGTTAGAAGTTATTATCGTTGTGAATTGCTTCATTTAAGAGCAACATTCACGTTTGGCCCCATTTTTCTTCAATTTTAATGACTATGTAAATTTGATCGCGTGTACCAAAAATTACAACAGTATGCTACATATTGCCAAAACTAGAAATTTCAGTATTCTACTCCCAAGAAGGGGTACATACATAGTAAATGTGAATGTACACATGTTTAAGAGTGGAAACTCCAGATTTTGAAGAACTCGTTTCTGTACAAAATTGTAATTTCTTAAAGGTTATAGTTTTTTTTTTGTAATTTCTTTCATTTCTACCGTCTCGTATAAACTGCTCCATGCGATTCAACTTTCAATTTTGAAGATTGGGTATTTGATAGGAAGGTACTTTTTACACGTGAAAATTAAGTTTGAAGCAAGAGGGAATTAACTAATACAAGGTACTTATTTTACAATGTTAAACATGTACAAGAGACTGCAACATTTTAAATATTCTTCTCTTGTGTGAGACGGAATAGGTTCATTGGCTATATTATAACCCCATCGTTTTTTTCTGTGTGGAGTGTCAAACCAAAGTAATTAACAGTTAAGATCTTTTTATTTGAAGATTTCTTTTAATACTGGGTTATAATGTTTATCTTTCAGAAGCTGGGAGCGTTTAAACTGATACTTATTTGAGGGAAAACATTTAAAGTTTTTTTTTTTTTTATATTTGCATTAAATTCTGTACTTTTCATTCCAGTGAAGATTTGTATATAAAATGTTATTTGACGTTGATAACAAAGACAAAACTACTGAATCAACAAATCAAACAAGCAAAATAAAGGTCAGGTTTAGTTCTGTATGCAACTTTATACAAAATATTTGTACTGATATACAAAGAGAAAGAGAAAGAGAGAGAGAGAGAGAGAGAGAGGGGGGGGGGAGAATAATGCAGACACATATTTGTCTAAATGTTTGTACAAAAGGATACCATTTGTGTAATTGCATATTTCCTGTGCTCTTACCATAGACATTTTAGGTAGAAAAAGTATTATATTGGGCATTAAAATTCATGTGGGGTTTTCACATGATCTGAGAATCTGAGTACAAAAGAAAAACTGATGTGAATCTCACAATAACTTCCTCTACCCAAATAAAAGTTTGCCTCATAGTATAATATATTATATATGACATTCTCTTCATGTAAATGGATTGTAAAAAATAAGGGAATGTTATTACCATATTGTACTGCATCCCCTAATAACACGTAACGAAATAAAATCTGATTAATGCACTCATGTAACTTTCTTGACTTTAAGCATGGCTAATACATCTTTCTCACTTCACATTCTGATATAGAATAAGAGTAAGTATTGCAAAGAGTTCAATTCTTTGAATCTTATGCAAAGCTTTACTGTTCACCCGGCAAGACTTGAGTTTCTATGAACAGCGGGTGGCTTATAAAATGTTTCAAATAGAAGTTTTAGGTATTACTATAAGCATCCCATATACAAAATCGTTAGAGCCGTTTTCGAGAAAATCGCGAAAAACGAATATTTCTCCATGTCATGTCCCCTTAAAAGTAAGAGAAAGTGGTGTGAAATCCTCAGAAGGTAACCTGAAAATGGCTAAATTGAGAGATACGAGGCATCTCTCTTTAACCGACGGTGAACGTCGATGCTGTTCAGATTCTTAACATTTTCAGAGCTAAATTTGTTCATTTAAATAAGCAATCATGAAGTAAAATCATCACTGGTCTCTAAGCTTAAAATCGATATGAAAAATTTTAGTAGAAAACTTGGGTGTCCATGAATAACAACCGTAACATGAGGGAAAAAATCTTCACATTCTACATAGTACATTCATCTATTAATCTCATGTATCTGATTTCATACAATATTTTTAGAAGAATTTATACGTAATTAGCAGTGGAAATGTTAAAATAATATGATGGAAATCCTGGGAAGGATTGTGTAGATAACAGACACCTCAGGAAGCTGATGTACAGGAATAGAATTCTAAAAATCCCTTATCACTACCGCTATTATTACTAGGGCCCTGATTTGAAGGCTTTAACCTATTTTTCCCCAGCTTCCTAATTAGAACATTTTAACATACTTTTCCGTTTCGTGTCCTTTGCTTTCGAATATATGTATTTTACAGAACCTAAAAAGGGCTAAATCGGAATGAAGGGCCTAAAAGGGGCTAAGGAGGACTTTTGTTGAACAACTATGGGCTAAAGAGGACTTTTGCCGAAAAACACGATTTTTAAATAGATTTTCCAATTGATGCAAAGGAAAATGAATTTGTGAATTTTAAGAAAAGACATAATAAAAATAAATTTATGCAACGCACTGAAATTAACAACGTATAAATATAACCTGTCCTTGTAACTCGAAAATGTACAGTCTCGCCGGCGCAGGTAATGAAACTTGAGCCGTCTGCAATACTTTGAAATCTGCAACTAATCCATTGTCGTTTCAACTTTCAAATAAGTTGCCAACCAACGTCAGAGAAGTAAATTAAAAGAACAAATTCCTGACACTCGAGTGTACTTATTTTTGTAGATTGGAAGTGAACTGAGAGGTGTATTGAATAATTTTATCATTAAAGGGTAAATATCTCAGTTATTTGTGCTATTTTTCGAGTGCCGATATAAGGAATAGTTACTTGTTCATTTTGTAAAAAAAAAAAAAAAAAAAAAAAAAAAAAGAGTAAATGCGTCAAAATTATAATACAATATTCGGTGTTATTATTAGTGTACATTATATGTTTTATTAAGACTGCTAAAATCGTTTTTAAGCCTAAAAAGGGCTATTCCACGAAAATTAAAGGCTACCTTTTATAAAAGCCTAAAAATCCGGGCCTTCACTATTACTACTGCTAAGTTACTACAGTAGAATCCCGTTATTTGGAAGCCCGCTATTCCGAAAATCCGCCTATTCTGAACACAGTTCAGAAAAAATACCAATTTTTTAAACTTAAAAATAGGGTAAATTAAAAGACCTACGAGAAAAAACGTAAATTTATTGTTTTACAAAGAAGTTAAATAGAGATATACATAAAGCCTAAGCTTGATGAAAACGTCTGAAACCAAATTGGAATGGAAGCTGGTTACTTACAGCACATGTCGGCTCCACTTATGTACAATTCCCCGCACTTAATTTACGTCTTAAAAAGTCAATACATTGATATTATCCATGAAATCAGACTATTCCGAATTCCCGCTAAATTAGTTCGGAATAGAGGGACTCTACTGTATTACTAAACACCCGGAGTAAAGCATGGATATTGTAGGATTCATACATACGGAGATAAAGTCACTTATGTGTTCTTTTTTGTGCAAAGCTCAAGAAGCAACTCAAATGCATTAGTCTTTTCATGAATGTTGACGGAGGCGTTCGCCTGTTTTGAAAATGAAAAGGAATACTGGAAGATAGATAGGAAGAAGCGCTTCTCTGGGGAGGCGTCATGGTGTCTGTGAGGGGTGGTTGGGGGTGAGACAAAATCAAAACAATCGATATGGGAGCACGTGCTGAGAACAAATGAAGTCTGAAGGCGCGAGCAGCATTGTATATGAGGCCATCCTTCACACACAGGCAACTTGCGAAAAACATATTTGCTTATTATTATGAAGGCATTGTAAGATCCAACATTTTTTACAATATACAGGGTGTTAATAACACCGAAATATTTTACCACTGTATAGAGTGGTAACTTTTTTTAGGAGATTTTTGCTCTGAGGATCCAATTTTTCCTGTTACAGCATAAAATCTCCCAGGGCATGGCCGCCACTGACTTCTAACATTTGAAAAGAATGCAAAACAAATGAACTTCGTTGTTAACACTGTAGTTAATAAAAAAAGAACTAATGCAGTGGCGGCCAGTCATGTGATTAGTCTGTAAATTTTGCAAATTTTGAAAACTCTAAATTATGATATAGCTGTTGATGAATGAATCAGAACTAGGTTTCTATCGATCACTAAAGAAGGCAAGAAATCAATTTAATGAAAATTTTAACTCTATTTTGCTTAATTATTGATTTATGAGCACCAAATTGTAATGTCTTTAAGTTCCTGTAGCATACACATTTTACGTCAGAGAGCAAAAATCTCCTAATAAAAGTTAATTGTCTATGTCCCCTCTAAAAACAGGTAAAATATTTCGGTGTTGTTAATGAACAAGCTGTATACGGTGTAGTATTAATGAATTTCAGTCTACTAGTGCTGATTTAAGTAAAGTTGAGAAAGTATTCAGCCTAAAGGCACTAGAATGAAATCTAACAGAATCCATTTAAAACTCTGAGTGCTGGTGACTTAGAAATTGCATTAAATTAACTGACTCATATTAATTGAAATTTTATTGATGAGATCACAGTATATGCTACAAATGCGTTAATCATATATGAGTATTAATAGAGTTCTTGTTTACATATACAAGTATAGATAGGCCACTGTGGTTATACATAAATTGATTTACTAGTGAAGCTATCTTTTTACCATTTGTCACATAGTCATTAAAAATAAATAAATAATATTATTGATATTCAACTGAGTTTTAATTAAATTTACTAATATAATATTATTTATTTATTTTTAATTTTGTATTATAAAGGGGGAAAAGTAAGAAAAAAACATTGGCCTGTGACATTTAATACAGCACACCCTGTGGTTTTCAAGCCATAAGGTGAAGAAATTAATACGTAAAAAACGTAATAATTCAGTACCTCCTATAATTTATATAAAAGCATTACCGTAATTGAAGGCTTTGTCTCATAGAAAACAATAGAATAATTAATTATGAGGTATAAAGACCATTTTCTAGAAGTTTCCTGCAGGAAGCCACATTACCAGAAACTGTGGGTTTTAACAATGACTGTCATAATCGTTAGTTTCATTGTAGTTCTAAGTGCCGACTTAAGACACTCATTAACATACAATATCGATGCGAACGCTTTAACGTTTCCATCCTCATTACTTGTCATTAAAGTATGGTTGCCATTAAAGCAAGAAACAGTTGGCGTTGTTTTCAAGTACCGGCACTGAAAAGAACTTCATTTAGAAATAAACCAGCAGACAATTGGACGGTGAATTCCTTGAGAATAATAGATACCATTACTAAAGAAACGAATTTTCCTTAATGAGTAACTTACTTCTGTGAGGTAACAAAAAATTGCTATTAATCTTGTACAAAAAATCTATGAAGTCAATTAAAAAAGGCTTTAAAAAAATAAACGGCTTAAATAAATCTATAAACGGCTTTTATAAGTTACTAGCTTAAAAGACCCGGCGTCGCCCGGGTTTTGTATTTTGTAATTGGAAATTAGCTTATGAAGGATTTTCAATTTTAAATTCTAGGTCCTTATATAGGCATTTATAATTTGAAATAGGAAGAACGACTTATTACACTCAAACTATTCCCTCAGAAAACGCTTGATATAGTTTTTTATGGCTCATAGAGGATCTAGAATTTTGCATCCCATCGCTTGTACAGTGCACAGCAAGCCTGGTAGAGGTTTAAATAAGAAGAAACAGAAATTCCTGTAACATAAAATTGTAATATCGAGGCGGGAAATTTCCCACTCTTATGTTACCATAAAGTCGTTTTGGGGATGAAATTAAACAGAAAGCATTATCACTTTCATACTTTTCTCTCCAAAGACCTGCGATATAATATAATAATATACACATTACCATACCTCGTTTTGTTTTCTCTATGTCCAGGGTAGAGAAAGTTATGTGATTCCATTATTTTAGTGGATTTCATTCTGTAATATTTATTTATAACATGAATTATTTTGATAACTTCTCTTATTTGTCAAAAGTGCATTTCATTTGTTTTTTCCAAGCCCATCATATACCATTTGGCAACAATATATTCTGTGATTTGGAATTGATAATTCTATGTAAAAAGGGATTAAGTATTTTCAAAAACATTTAATTTTTGGCATTTAGAATCAGAATTTTTCAAAATCCTTTCTTAGTGAGCACCTACATTATGAAACGAAGGTACTGTCAAAATTCCAAGTCTCTACCTGTTATAGTTTAGGCTGTACGTTGATTCCTGTCATTCAGTCAATCAGTCAGTCAGTCATTCATTCAGTCAGTCAGTCAGGACAAAGCCTTTTATAAAAATAGAGATTGTAAAATTGTTGCAATTCATGGATTACAGCACTAGGTTTTCTTTTTCTTTTTGGTTTCTAGTAATATTTTTTTTCTTCCAGTTTATAGTTTATGGCTCAGTGTTGTTGACGCTTAGTGTTCACTCATTGTACTTGTTTATAATAGTAAATAAGCTTTTATTTGTATTTAACTATAGCTCTACCATGCTGCAATGCAAAATAGGGCTGCAACAAATGGAGATTCAATAATAATAATAATAATAATAATAATAATAATAATAATAATAATAATAATAATAATAATAATAATAATAATAATAATCTTGTACAATGTATGCTTTCTCCTTGAAAAATTAAGGTATTATGAACATTCACATATATATTTTGAACATTTTATTCAGCTCTCGATAATCTAATATGGAATTCCTCGTTGGGGAAGCGTATCTAGGATCATTTGTTTGAAACTAATTTTACAATAAGTTAAAAGAGAATAATAATAGATTATTTAAAAAAAACTAATCTACCACCCTACAAAATCGCGAAATTTTTTTTATATGTAAAGTGGCATTAAAAGTGCAAGTCGTCGCCAATCTTCATGTCACATTCCCAGAAGATATGTAACACCCCCCCCCCAAAAATACGGCTTTTTGTTCTGGAGCTAGGCCGTTCACAGACACAAATGTTTCTGAAAATAGCATTTCTGGATTCAGGCGACCTCAAAATGAGTATTTATGTTAAAAACTCGACATGAATTACGGGGTCGAAATCATTATTTTCTCCACCTGTAACGGGCAGAGAAAGTAAATAACGGGAAATAACCTGAAAGGAAATTTAAAATGCATGTAAAATGTACAGGGTAGAACCCACGAAACTACGTGCCCAATCATTGTCTTAACTGTTTAATAGTGTAGACCAGCTCTGTCCAACTGCAAGTGCCCCAAGGGCCACTTTGAAAAAGGCTGTTTGGAGGGTCGCATTATAAAATACTTCATATGCAACTTGATTAGTATTTTATCGTTAATGTAAGAATTGTGCATAGCCTATTTCGTATTTAAGGGTAATTTATACATTTTGCTGGCCGAAAAAAGAGAGTTCGCGGGCCTCATGTTGGACAGTCCTGGTGTAGACCCTTTTATAGAATTAGTGAAAGACCACTTCATCCCCCTCACATTAATACTGATGTATTAATACTATTAATACTGATGTCTAGGACAAGTTTGGAATGAAACATAGTGAGGGGAACTGGAGTACTTCGAGAAAACATCCCATTTGGTCTCTACTAATTCCACAGGAACCTACAAAGATTCCGTCCTAGGCCCAAGCGAATAGAGCTGTTATCTTTATTTTACTCTCTTTTCAGTGTTTCTTTCATTCCTTTCATCGGTAAGGATTCTTTGACAGACTTTGATCAATCTACTTTCTCTCTATTTTACTTTATACTTAAGCTCCCCTTCGGAAGTCTTTCTTAGCAGCTCTCCATTCTCTACTTTATCTTCCTCTATGTCTCTTATTTCCTTCTCGATATCAGCATCTCGAGAACTTTCAGTTGGGCTTTTCTTAACGTTCATATCTCTGATCTCTACAAAGCTGTATTCGATACATAGCCCATTTAGCTAATTTTTTTCTCAGTATTTTATTTAGAGGATAACACACGAGGAAAAACTACCTATTTCTGATAACCTATCAGCTTGCTTTCTTTCTCTAGGGTGGTAGGAACAACTAACAAGCGATAAAAATAAATAATAACTAAATACAATTATTAATCCCTTAAGGGCAAAGGCCTTCGCCGATCGCAGGGTCAGCTCGGAGGATTAGTTGTACTAACAAGTTAGTTTTTCTTACTAATTTATTATAATACATAATATACTAATCAAAACATAATACATATTCATTCTGGAGCTAGCCTGTTCACACACAGGCATGTTTCTGAAAATAAGATTTTTTATTCAGGCACCTTAAAACGTGTTTTGAGGTTAAAAACTCAACTTATAATTTCGCGGTCGAACACAACACATCCTCTGCCTGCACCACAGGTAGGCCTACTACAGGCAGAAGAAGTAAAAAGAAACATGACTTAAAATGATTATTATTTAAAAGAACTGCCTTTCCCACATTGTTTATAGAAGTGATTGGCAAGAGAGAGAATTCCTAACACAACAATAGATATCGCGAGAAATGGCAATATGTTGACTTGCTGTCAGGATGTCGCCCGTCAGAAATCCATACCGAGGCCTTTAAGTACAAGCCGAAAGATGGAAGAGATGTTAGACGCTTGCTAAACTGCTGCCATTGGAAACGGAACATGCGTTCCAGTCTAAACCGTGCGTTGGAGATGATGATGCGCAGTCGCGAATTTATCGATAAACTCGTCAACTCTCGTGGGATTACCTATGATAAAAGGTAAATATACGAAATTCATTTCTTGGAAATTTTTGTTGGTATTATAATTGATTTTAACAAATTTTATTTTAAACTATAGAATAACAATAATTTCTTCTAAATTTTACAACTTGACTATATTGTATATAATGTTCAAAAGTTTGTAGCCTATTTATGTTGTATAATGCTGTGTGACAAAACATTATTATTATTCTTATATTATTATTATTATTATTATTATTATTATTATTATTATTATTATGGAGGGAAACTGAATTATTGATTATTATGTCATGTTTGAGGTAGATAGAAGTCATACGAAAAACTAGACTTGTAGATTTATCGTATAAATGTGTGATTTTTGAACTGAAATATGGGTAAAACCTATTAGTATAATTAATTTTGTCAGAAATATCATATGTAAAATAATCAGATTTTAATGTCATGAAAGAGCTATGTATTGCGCTTCTTTTGAACAGTTTATATTTAAAAATGGAGTTCTTCATTCTGTACATCTGGCTGTGTGTTATCTCTCTCTGTGTGGATAATTGAGATTTAACTGAAAATGACGTAAAAGTGGAAAACTGGAATTTTCCGCTCACTACTGGAATGACACGTGGAGTGTTATGTATGGTTAGTTCAGTATCACAGATTATACAAAACCTAATACGACAGACTCTGATATTTTTAAAAAGCCGAAATGAATCATGGGATTGAGTAAGGCATTTATACTATACATCAGGATTTACAATCGAGTTCAGTCAATACAGTAAAACAAGATGTCAATAGATGTCGTATTTCATTTTACTGAAAACGTTGACATGTTAGTTATAAAGACGTATCCTATGAAAAGAATGTAGAAATAGAAATTATATAATTTATTTCTTCCATAATTCTGTACTCTTATAATCCTGTAATTGGCCAGGTAGATTTATTGCAATGAATTGGACGTTTATACTTTTACGTTGCTGTTTACCAACATTACAAATAAGTACGAAATGTACTAGGCACGTATGATACAAATCTTATACAAAGAATTCATATATATGTACCCAGTTAAAATAGTAGATTAAGAAAACTATTTTTTACTCTTAGAGTAAACACAGACCTGCACAAAAATTCACCAATAAACAGAACTCTGAATAGGTACAATCAAATCCATCCACTTAATATCGATATATTTGGAATGAATCTCATACAATTTAATTATACTGCAAGCCAATTGTTAAAACTTGTCCAAAATGGCAATTCATAGGAATCTGTGTGTGAATAGTCACATATGATATCGTCAACTAACATATTTTCGTTTTTTTACTACTCATATTACTTTTTATATTTTCTTTATTTTCTTCATGCTTGCTTGATAAGACCAAATCTGATGACTGGTACTGTAGTAATGCCAATTTAGTGCCTATTTTATGATAAGATATTAGACAGAATTTATCAAATGCAAATCATTTCTCATGACAACAGTGTTCATATACGGCTTTGGAAGTTGCAATACAATTAGTTAGGTTTGAAAAATAACACTACCTACATATTCTTTCATATATGCTTATCAAACTCTAGACCATGGGTGCGCAACTGATGCACATTGTGTCACTGTGCGGTAGGGGAATTTCTCCCACTACAGCCGCCCTTGACGTCAGCATAAAGCAGTTTCGATGTGACACTGAACATGAAGAACAGGTTTCTTACGTCACAGCAAGGGATGAGGACTAAAACGTTTCCCCTCAGTTGCTCACCTATGCTCTAGACCAGGTATGGGCAACCTTTGGAAAAATGCGGGCTAAATTTTACGATATTTATGAAGTCGCGGGCCGTAGATAATAGGTAGTTGTGAAAAAATAATCATGATACGGTTTTTTATATGTATAAAGTATAATGTTAAAGATACATGAATGAGAACAATATCGAACTGATTAGACAATTACTTACAATCAGCAGAAATTAATGAGAAGCTTGATCTTGAACTTGAGAAACAAGATAGGCCTAATCAATGTTGGCATCAATCCCACTAATACACAAGCGCAGTGTGTTTTCCAAATTTTCATCTGTAAGTCTGGTTCGATACTTTGATTTAGGCATATTGCAGCAATTTTCTAGCGCTGATCGGAAGGAACACCCTCGTCGTTCAGGCTTTTGTTTCCCCCCTCTCACTCTCTTGTTGGCGAGAACCAAAAATATTTACTTTTTCCAGCGCGATTTTAAAATGTTCCGAGGGCCGGATCTAAAGTCGGGGCGGGCCACATCCGGCCCGCGGGCCGGGCGTTGCCCATATATGCTCTAGACCTTTGTTCTTCCGTAAGCGCTGCTTAATGATCGATCTAGAGCTAAACTCTGAAATTGATAACAAAAATTAATTATTTTCTGCATATCATAATTGCAGTTATCACTGATTAAACAAAAGCATTCTGGCAATTTGTTATATCTATATACTGTTATTATATTTATATTTATGTTTTAAATCGATATAACTATTAAACAATGTTTCTCTATTATTTTATTTATTTTCAACACTTTCTACCACTGTAGGCTGCCTAGTGACAAAGTATAATATACAACGTAATCTTATCTATAAATGAATTGTTAAACATAAAGCATTAACATATATAGCAGAAATCTATAGAATTATAAAACACTATGTCAAATTATAACAATGATGCCTATAAATACGCAGTGATCCCTTCAAAGCAAGAAGAACTAAATCCTTCAGCTTCTGCACGTCTAGTTGAAATAGTTTCCAGATGTTAACTACATGACGTGGAATTGTGCCTCGAGCTCCTATTAACATGCCGTATATTTTTATTTCTTTCAGGTGGTACTTTTCCAGGTAGTATGGAATTGTAGGTTCATATATTAGTTGCTTCTCTTTATTGACCTATTCTGGTTGACCTCTGTGTTTTTCAAATCTTAAACTTTTAACTGCTTTTTGAGTTCCTTATGGGATGGGATCCCTTCTTAATTAGTCTCTATATTATAACATAAAACTACCGACTAAATGTCACATTTATAACTTCAGCAGTTTCCGCTCGAAGATGATGAATTAATCAAGAAAAGCCATTATAATATTTATCTTGTACACAACTACTAGTATTAGTTTACTCGCATGATAATTATAGTCCTAAAAATGACTCACGCCTACCTGATTACTAGAGATGATGAACCACAATTTTCCACTGTCAGTGTCCTATATGTTCACAGAATGTCGCCGTTTCAATATCATCAGGGAAAAATACAATTTACAAGTTCTTAATAATCTAAAAATGTATAAAAGCGTTATATTATTTCTAAAGGAGATTAACGTTTATAGTAAAATTTAAAAGTTATTCCATCATTTGTAAAACACTGTCATCAACATTGTTCAAATATTCATAACTGTGCAATATATACTGTGGGAGTGTAGTAGACTAGGAAAAGAGAGAGAAGTTTTCCGGAAAAGTGTAACAAGAATGGGCAGGCAGTGGCCGATTGAAACTCACTCAAACATTTAGAAAGTAATTTCAAAAATTTGTAAATAGTATTAACTTTGACAAACTGCAACCCAACATATGATCAAATAAATATATATGTATATATATATATATATATATATATATATGTCTGTATATATATATGTGTGTATATATATGTATATATAATTATAAGAAATAGTTATTAAGATAGGAAAGTAGTAGTATTTAGAAAGCAGTTTCAAAATTTGTAAATAGTATTAACTATGACAAACTGCAATCCAATATATTAAGGAAATGTACTATGGATATAATAAGTAAGTTATTGCATGTAGTATTACATAGTGTAATGGAGCATGCAGATAATAAATATCTTTAAAAAAAATATTCATAACTGGTTATTGTATATAAATTTACAGTCGCGATTTGACACTCACGAGTCAAAGCGACTAAAAATAGTATAGTCCTTTTCATTACCAGAAACCGGGAAATCGTTTAAGCTATCAGTTTATGCAATATTATAAATGAGGCTTTGATTGTCCGTAGCGAACAAGATACAATGTAACGACCTCTGCCATTAGATACGTACTTTCATGAAATCCAGTTTGATTGGACAGTTTAATTAAGATCACGTTTCATATAATCATGATGTTAATCACTATTGCAGCCATTATTATCTTCATTGTGAAACTGAATATCGAAAATACAGTTTCCGCTGATGAGTTGTCGATTGCATTTGTTTCAAAAAGTATCCTGAGCGGTGGTTATTTTGCGTTTGGTGGTTAACATCAACTTAATGTTTGTGTGTAAAAAATTAGGGACATTTACCTTAACGATCGTAAAGGGTAATTATAGCCTATTAGTAATTAAAGCTGAAATCCTCAGGGACTTACTCCAAAACGAAAAGTTGTCAAATTTTTTTATGGAGAGGAATACAGATGTACAAACATGAAACACCACACGTGCTTGGATTAAATGCGAATTACGAGGGATATTTTTTAGGTAGATTTCGAAGAAAAATCTACCTATTGCAATCGATACCGGTACCATGTCATGACTTTCGAAAAATTCTTTCATATCTTTATGTTTCATGCCTCCCTAAATACGAAACCACCGCCCGTTAAAAAAAATTAAAAATGTGATATATATATGTATATATATATATATATATATATATATCTTTACACGCTAGCGGCGTAATTTTGAAGATATTTGAACCAAATTTTATTATGTCATTTCTAGGCCCAATAGTTCGGACAAGTTCGTTAATAAGCAAAATTGGCCCATGGGGAGGGTCGCAGGAGGGGGTTGAAATTATGAAGTATAGAGGGAAACTTTGTTTGAATAAGTTAGAGTACTCACTATGGAGTTCACAGTGACACCAACGATTCGGGGGTTTTGGGGGTAAGAGTGGGGTGGTTGGTGGGGGGATGGAAATTCGAAATTTTTGAAACCACGTCTTATGAGTACTCTTGATGAGTACTCTACAAATCAATAACTAGTTTCTCGATAGCTCTCATATAAGGCGAGATTTAGCACTTCAAAATCTACCTCAGCCTGTAGGCTTGCCTAAAGGGAATTTTTTCAACCTCCGATGGAGCAAAAAATGAAAACCACAGTGAAAATCAAAACTGTTTTATTTGGAACATTTAGGTACACCTTCTAGCTACTTCTCTACATAGTCGCGTTCCGTTTGAGAAATTTGTCGCAGCGTGGTGCAACTTTCAAATAGGCTACCCTCTTCATAGAAACTACCCGCCAACAAATTGAGAAGGGTCTTCACGGCATTTTGAAGTGTTTTGAAACTCTTCTTTGGGGTGGAAGCTAGAACTTGAGTTTGTTCGAGAAATTTGAGTGCATCCATTGCTTTGATTGTTCTTTTGATTCTGTATTGTCGTAACTAATCCACGTTTCATCCCCTGTCACGATAGATTTCAAAAACTCGTTCCCCTGCCGAGTGACTTTCATCTTTCGGCAGCTGAAGAAAGATCTGGGAGGACAGAGCTTCCACACCAACGGAGAATTCAAAACACTTCAAAATATCGTGAAGACCCTTCTCAATACGCTGGCGGCAAGCTTCTATGAAGAGGGTTTTAGAAAGTTGCACCACGCTTCGACAAATTTCTCAAACGGAGCGCGACTGTGTAGAGAAGTAGCTAGAAGGAACAGGCGAAAGCCTAAACCCTTAAGTGTAAAAGAAGAAGAAGAAGACAGGAACTATTAGATTTTTTTTTTGCACGACTAAAACTAATTAGTGGTACTTACGAATATTGTTGCCGTGGATCGTAAGTTGACATTCTCGCACGCAATCTTGTTGCTATGGAAACAAAACAAATTTCCGTGCGGTAAGAATTTATTTACGGCACTATCATAATACAAGCCTTTATGGTCAAGGCCCCAGGACAAATATTCGGTTCCCATAACAACAAACACACGCGAATCACTTTCTGAAATATAACTTCCATCTTCAATAGTGTATATACATAATATTTTCAGCTAATATCTCAATTAAGATAAATAAATTGATATAAATAATCATCGTTCAAAAAATAGCATGCAATACTCGTACCGTAAGCGCATAACATATCTCGGAAATTGAAAAAACTCGGCGCAAGCGCCTCGTTTTTTCAAACTCATTCCTCGATCCGTATGCACCGCTTACGGCACTTTTATCGCAATATACTATTTATATAAGTATATTATTAATTGTTGTCGAACAGTTAATACTATCGAACACCTTTTTTTATAGCAATAGCTTAGCAATAGCAAGATGAATGATAAGTAATTCCCTTGTTGTTAATTCATCTCTTATAAATTAGTGCTTATGACAAAATGTCTACTATGACCTTTATAGGAGACGGCAGTAGCAAATGGATAGCAAAGGGAACACGTAACGTATCCGATGTGCGTGCTGGAAACACATAGATCTTGTCTCCCTTCTTTTGTCAACGTGATTAGTTTTATTTCTTTTCGCCTTTCTTAAGAAGAGAACGCGTTTATCGCCTTTTCAATTTTAAATGTGCGACCCATGCAAGCGAACGTTCTTGGAATTCTGTAAATATCTGTCCCTAGAGGCTGACGTCCTCTTATGTAACAATTTATCAGCAAAACATGTCATGTCAACTTAAATTATTATTGATAAATATCCCTTCCCCGAAGAACTGATGACGTTGCAGGTCAAAAATGCGACGTCATGAGAAAAGACAGTCTGTTCTGGGAAGAAACGATAAATTATTCAGTGTCCCATGTCACATAATCGAGCCTTTGCGTGATATGGGCTTACGTACAAGTCTTTCTGATTAATTGTTCGATTTCTTACAGCGTCAGAAATACAAGAGAAATGACAATCTGTTAAGTTTACTAAGAAATAACCTAAAGTATGAACAGGATATTTCCGATTTTCAGGGAAACACCCATAATCACCCATAAATCATGAATTGTAACCATTAGTACGAAGTAGATGAAAACTGCCACATAAGATTTTAGGAAGAAGAGTAAAAAATGTAAGTTATGTTGTACTGTCAGAACACATTAATATCTTCAACTTACATCTGTAATAACCTAAAACATTAACACATTAATCTATAAGTTCTCTATTTTACTATAGCCAATTCTAAATGAAGAGAGAAATTAGACATAATCCCTCTTTATATGACATAAAAATGAATCGAAATGTAAATAATACGATTCATTTAAAGGTTAGGTCTTTTTTACCGGTGTTAATGTCCTCAAATTTTAGATAATATCCATGAACAGTTTGACTCAATTTTGCTATTTCTAGCTGTTAGTATCTTCTGTCACTATTTCCTCTCTACTTACAGAGTTATATTATCTTTATGTAGCCTGTGCAATGTTCATTCCTTATTTTTCTCAAAAAGAATTGTAAATATTGCACATATAGCGGCGAAGAGTCATGGTGGCTATGTTTCCAGATCGTCTTTACGAAAGAGGAAACCATGAAAAAAGCCATGCCCAATTGTTCGGCAACGGGGTTTGAACCCTGGGCTATAAAATGTGTGTCTCAAGACGTTAACATCTACCATTTCACTCGGTAGCAAAATCTTGCTCACTTAAAATATCTAAAATTTAATACATAATTATATTTTATCAAAACTATATGATAGTAAAATATGCTTGTTAAGGGGAGATAGTAGTTACCGCTAGCAAAATGATAGAAAATATAGCGTATGTTCAAGAAGCCATAACTCAGGTGTTAGCAGTCAGATTTAGTTGAATTTTTTTATGCTTTGCAAGTGCACTCTGCAGTTTAAAACAAGCAGAAAATGGTTGTTCTAGAACTCTCTGTTTGGTAGGAAAGAATTTTTTTAACACATAGGTGATAATTTTGTTTTACAGTTACTTCCCTTGACATAGGTACGCTTTATTCAATTTCTGTAGCATAGATTTTTGTGAAACTTTGGGAACTTACTAGCAATAGGTATTACTATTTACTCTAGCACAATGAGTCTAATATGAACATTATTACTGCATGAAAACTGCATGAAAACTTCACGTCTAAAAGAACTACCTTTTTAAAAATAAAAATAGTTGAAAATTCTGTATAGTCAAGACTTTTCTCATAATTCTGCTAAGGGAGATTTGTTATCAATCTATAATGAACTCCTGAAAGTTCATTATTTTAGCATGAATAGCTTTTCAGAAAATGGTACCTGAAGTACAAAAAATGTAATTTTACCGGACAGCGAAAAGAAAATGACGTCCCTTATGGTATTTTATCCATTTTAGAAAGCTCCAGGTCGCTCTGATTGGCTTAATAGTAACGCAACGTATAAGACCTATATACCAAAATTTTCACAAAACTATTACATGAGCCTAAGGAAAAAAATCGATTTTTTTTGACGCTGATAACTACCATCTCCCAAATGTAGGTTACGACCATTCAAACAATAAGGAAATCTTTGCAGCCATTAACATATGGAGGTATTTGGAAACTACATGTCTTTTATGTCACATATTCTTTCCTGTATCCAAAATATCAGCATGACAAGAATACGTTATGCTGAGCTGATACGAATAGTATGGTAAAGAAGGGATGACGACGATCGTCTTGTATTCACAGTTTTTACTGCCAGCACATATAGAACCGAGGAAACAGTAAAATAACATATATTTCGCAATACAACGGGTCTCCATGGTTACGCACACACTGAATCCCGCTACATATAGCTTACCATCTATTGTATTGCCGTTTCGTCTTTTGTTAGATCTAAAGCGAAGGATTTACGCATAATCTTACGTTAATTGCCCGACTTTTCTGTACGTTAGTTTGATACTTGTTTATGTACATTAACAACGAAATGGACATATAGGAGTAGATTCTCTACAATTCAACGGCCCTAAATAGCGTGCTCACTCCCTCCCTCACTTCGTGAGACATCGGGGATACTCGGCGATGTTCGTCTCTCGCAGTCTAAACTTTCACGAAGAGTACAAAATTAGGAAAACCATTTCTTTATTATATAAGGCCTAAGTGAAATGAACATAATGAACAAATATTATAATTTTATTTTTACTTTCAATTTTCATAGCCCTGAACCACAAACATCTTTCAAATAAAATTCACATCATATTCATCTGTCAACAAACAGTGGAGAAACGATACGTATTATCCACCGCCGTCTCGAGAATTACACACGAGTAATACAGTCTATTATAGAAGGCAGTGGTTCACAGCTAGCATTGGAACTGCATAATCGAATCTGAGACAGTTTTCACAGGCGGCGCTTTCTAATCGTGGAATGTACTCTAAAAACCGGAATTTTAGCTGTTTCATTAATTATTAATGGTTTAGTTTATGAATGATTCGGGTGCAAGTGTTAATAAATATAATACTTTAATAATTATTATAATCTTCATTTTTAATTTTTCAATTAGTTATCGTGGGCGAAGCCGCGAGCACCTGCTAGTGTAATTACATTCCAGATGAAATAATTGGATCAAACAAGTGTTTATAAATTACACGGACAGACCTTGTTGTAGTGCGCGCTATTTGCATACAAGGACGGTAATGGGTTATTGATTCTATTGAATAAAATAAGGATGTTCTGTTGATGCCGGAGCTGAAGAAGGTCTGAACTCAGTGGCGCAGTCACGGGGGTACTAAAGGGGCTAAAGCTCCCTCTAATCCCCAGATTATAATGATTCTTTAATTTAATGTCTCATTTTCACTGAAGTTCAATTAGTGATACGAATGCAAGATAGTTTAAAACATTTCACATACGATGTTTGAAATTTGTTGATTGGATTAGTAATTATAATTAGTTTTCACCGTACCTAACAGAAATTCAATAGCATTCTTCGAATCGAGTCCATATCCCATTACACAAAGTTTGCTGCAGGATTAATATCGGCAGAATACGATAAAATTTTATACTTTAGCTTTGTGATAAACAATAGACTACCAAATCCTCGGCCTTCCCTTCTTTACTGAGTACGCCTGCAAGCTTGCGACTAGACTACCCGCACTGTTATTTGATAGACGCGCCAGCATGCTTGCGACTAGACTACCCGCACAGCTATTTTATAGTCGCCTGCAAGCTGGTGACTAGACTACCCCCACAGCTGTTTTATGCATACACCAGCAAGCTGTTTGAAGTGTTTTTCGGATATAAAGGATAGCTAAAAACTTAGGATTTTCACATTTTAGGTGATAAGCACAATAGAAAAGGTAAAGTAAATTATTCGTGCATAAGATGATAATAATAACAATAAATAACAAAAATATAAAGCGCTCCTTCAGGAAACCGTAACAGAGAAAGTCAGCCTCCAGGCATCGAAAATTCAGAACTTTCAACAATTAAAGAAACAGAAACATGGCAAAAACAAAAGAGCCTTACATTTTAAATAATTATGCTAGTGACACAGTTCAGATAAATAAAACGGAAACAAAAGCTAATAAGACTAGATTTAAAAATGGAAATAGCATTCGGATACACCAAGGATATCGAAGCCATTTTTTTTTTTTCGAAAATCAAAGTTTTGAAATACAAACTTCGTGTAAAATCTTAATATTTTAGGAATAGAAACCTTATTCCGAGGGTCAAGTAAAGACCATAATCGAAATTATTATCATCCTTTATCAACATTAGACCTGAACATACGAACAGACACCGGAAACAGAACACCGGATACCGAACAGACCCACACAAATTCAAAATACTTTTCTGGGTTCTAGACATCACGAAAGTATGAAACATTTTTTTCAGTGATATCTTGAATACAATTTTTCAGGATCGCTGTTCTTTCTATATACTGATACTACGTACATGCAAGAAGGTAAAATGTCAAGGTGTTCTCGAGGTGTTAGAGAAACAAAAATAAATAAAGGAAATGAATGAAAGGAAAGCTGTAGGAGAACGATCAAAGTAACAATGCTGTATGAAATCCGAATTAGAACTCATTATTTAGTAAAGTTCTGCTAGAATGCCGTTTAGATTGAACATGATATGTAAAGGAAGTGTAGCTGGTGGAATTATTTTCTTTCTCGTGGACACACACACATTGACTCTCTAAGCGAAGTATCTCTTGAGTTCTGAATAGGGGGTTGAAATTCATTGGGGCGGTGATTCCAGGAAGATTTGAAAGCGAGCGTTACTCGCCTCGATGAAACTCTGGACTCAATCCGAAAGTGCTGACTTATAACAATTATGTTCTGCCTCAGAGAATGTATTAGGAAGAGCCATAATGATGGTAAGTGATTCCAGGAAGTTCAGCAACGCAAATATTTCTCGTTTTGACAAAATTTCTGATTAATCTCGGAAGTGCTGAGTTGCCGATTCTGATTTTTGAAAATTCAGCTGTATTTACATTCCTTTCAGCTTCGACGCCATATCAGGACTTCAGGATCTGTGAAACTATTGATTGTCACTTATTTTCTATTGTTAGTGTATTTTATGGAGTAAATTTCAACTAATATTAATTTAAATGGATGTGATAGGCCTATAGGATGAAATAGCGAGGATGATTCATGCTATGTAAATATCTAATTCGGCACTTGCTTTAAGACATGGGAAATCATGAGAAAACCCATGACAAATTGGGCGGCCACGAAATTTGAACATGGGACCTCCCGAATGCGAGTCCAACACATTACCATCTCGGTCACTTGAGTCGGTGATTCAGATTTGTGTAAGGCCTAGTTCCGGGAAGATATACAATGGTGATGTAACTTTCGACCTTCTGTGAAAGTAGTAGGCCTTGTCATTAAATGCTGAATGAAGTATTAAAATTACTTTTATGTTCGAGTAATTTTTTAGGACACCTTCAATGTTTAATAATGGTTTCAGGAAATAATTTAAGAATTAAAATTAGGTAAATATTTTTCAATAATGGTGAAAACTCTAAATGAGTATAAGAATTGTGGAGAAGCTTTGATAGACAGATTTTTATTGTGCGTTTCTGAAGATAATTCATTAGCCTAAGGATCGTTCTTTCAACTTCTCCTGCATAATAGATGAATTAAGAATAAATAATAACTTAATTTCTTCCATAAACAGTGGTAGAATCAGGACAAGACAATGCCAAATTTCCGATACAAGCCACCTAGGCTAAGGCCTAATCAATATATGCGTTAATCTGTGTCTATTTCAGTCTTATTATATGAATGTAGCTCTGTTAGCCATTACTCATTATGGATTAACAAATCTCACTGTGAGCTCTTTTCTCTCGGGATACATTATTCACCAACTTTTATTATATCTTTCACATATACGTTATTAATCAAAATTATAGCTATTTCTGTTCGTTGTCACTGATTACTGAAATTCATTATTCAACTTTATAATTGTACAGACAAGCCTTGATAAATGATTTCAGCCGTTGAACACTGCCGAGACAAACGGATATTTATGTTCCTGAAATACATTTCTCATACTCAATCGGACGTTTCTGTCTCTGAAATCTATTGCTAAGTAATGCCAGGTTTTATCTTCTGAAATTTGTAAGCTATTTTTGCTATCAGTAATTTTGAATGTCATTTTCTACAGAAATTAGAATTTTCAGTATTAGACCCACTAGGCCTATATACCATTGGGCCATTGGATATTCTCAAATGCACAAATTCTAATTCATTAATTCCGGAATCAATTTTTTCTATTTCAAAGCACTTGCGAAGTGGTGAAAGTTGGTTGGTGAAAGTGGTGAAAGTTAGGTTGAAATACATTTATATCAACATACCTAACTTTTTCGAAGCAAGTTTTCTACTCCTGTACCTTTATTCAAGATCCATTCGCAAACAATTTGTAAGTACGTATGCATTCATTCGCGATTATTTACTTCTATTGGCGAATTGTGTAATTTCTATCGTAGTTTTTAAGTTTATATTTTTACTTTTTCTTAATAATTAATTATCAAATATGCTTTTAAATGTGCTAAGAATACATTATTTTTTCAGTGTCAACGTTTTGCAGGACTGACAAAAATAGGATTTACTCTATTGGCCATTAATAGAAATAAATGTTTTATTTAAATGAACTATTTTATTCAAGAAATTGTGTTTTTTCTACGTAGGTATTTCAACATATTTATCCAAGAACTTTGCTAGAGAAATTTTCGGTCCTGTATTAATTTTTTCCATAATTATATTATTTTGTTTTATACAATATTTTGATATTGTATAATTTTTTTTGGACACCATCGCTCGAGATTCTGTAAATTTGTTTAGGCAATGCTAAACAAACTACTTCAGAAGATAAGGAAGACATGGACATAACCTAAAAATATGTAAAATCTTGAGTTAATTTTTGGAAGATAATTAACTAGGAAACTGAACTGGGGAAACGGTCCCTCCTGTTGTAAACAACTTGTAGACTTTTTCCTCAATTTTTATTACTTCCTCTGCCCGTACCATAGGTACTATAGGTAGAGGAAGTATTGTTTTCGACCCTAAAATTCGAAGTTGAGTTTTTAGTATATATACACGTTTCAAGGCCCCCTGAATCCAAAAATACTATTTTTGGAAACATGTCTGTGTGTCTGTGTGTGTGTCTGTGTGTCTGTCTGTGTGGAAGTTTGTGAACAGGCTAGCTCCGAAACGGAGAATCGTATGAAAACAAAATTTCGTATTTGGGTCAGGTACCTTCTGAAGATGTGATTCGAAGATTGGCGACAAATTTCTCTTATTTTTAAGGGGACTTTACATGAAGAAATTTTCGTTTTTCCTGATTTTCTCGAAAACGGCTCTAACGATTTTCTTTAAAATTTGCACATGTGTTCCTTTTACTGAGAGCTAAAACTTTTTTTCGTAAAAATTCTCTGAGGGTAGTTACAAGCCACCCACTGTTCACCCACTGTTTGTAGAAAGTTTGTCTTGCGTGATGAACAACTGAATACGCGCTCTTTCACGGCCTCTTCTATATAAGAATGTGAAGTGTATTGTTCGCCAGGTATAGAGTAAAGATGTATCTGAGGGAAATATTCGATAATTTCGGAAATTATTCTTTACGGCGGAAAGTTCAATAAACGTCTGCAGTCACTTGTTCTTTTTTTAAGTTTGTTATATAGGCTAGCCTGCGCTTTTAGTCGCATCATTGAAAGAAGAGGTATTTATAGGATAATAATAGCGTAAAATTGTGTTTTGAGATTCTGTAAAAGGATATGTGAATACTGCTTTTATTTGGGCAGAGGAAGTTATGTGACATTCACATCAGATTTTTTTTATACAGAATCAATTCATCACATCCATTGTTCACAGTCAGATTTTTTATATTGCTGATATTGAGAGGATATTTTTGTTTATAAACTGCACACACTTCTGTTTTTGAAATTCGTTAATAACGGTATGTTACAATACAAGTCTTATACATTGTAAATCCAATGTATTTTAGCGTTAGAGTGGCGATATGACTTTTTAGTTAAAGCGACATTAATATGATCTTATTCATTGAAAAGAGTTTCACTTAACCTGGAGTTATTTCACAGTCTGTAAACATGATCCCCTTAATCAGAGCCGCAAGATATTACTTTTCGTTAAATTTCTTGCAAATGGTCTTTTAGAGATTTTCTTTCACCGGAAAATTTTACGGTCAGGCTGTTGATGTGTTATTTTGTTCATGTAAATTACTGTCAGATGCTTCTCTCGCTCAGATATTAACACGGCCTCCAAGATACCATTGTTCCTTAAATAATACACAGACCTATAACGTGTTTACTGTTAATGAACCATAGTAGTATAAATTGATGTATTATTACCTCAAATTAATTAATCTATGTTACTACGACATTTTCCTACTATTTATTTTTGATAATTATTATTTTCCAGGATATACATAAAGAAAGTGCTCTTTTTAAGGTCGTGGAAATTCAGTTCCTGAATGTTAAGTCTCTCGTGTTTTCATACATTCCGCGTATGAACCTGGTAACCCTTAAACATTATGTTATTAAGGCGGTGAGATATTAAGGATGGATCTAGTATTACAAAGGCACATTTCTTCACTGCATTTCTTTTATTGGAGCTATTAAATATTACCGCAAGTCTTTCAGATGTAGCTTTGTTATATTGCTACAGTTTTTCGTGTGTTTACTTTCTTGCACAAACAAAGTGTTGCCAGGAGACGCGCTATGGAGATGTGGGGTATTATCCAGTCTCCCGAGACCGGGGAAAGTGCCGTAATGACATTTTGCGCCATACCTGTGCCCCAAGTCTCACGTTACCGCAAAAAGCGTTTTTATAGCTCCAGGAGAATAAATTTGCATACTGTCTCCCATACTGTCGCTGTTCGGCTTGAGGTCTTTATCATATTGGAAGTTGAACTTTACATCCCTTGCCAACAAAAACTAAGAATCTTTGATGTACTATGCAAAATATTTTACATGCAATGTTTAAAATTTAACTTGTGGTCTATTAAGAAATTCAGTAATAATATTTACAAAAAATAGGTCTATAAGGCTTCATGAAGCATATGTAAGAATATTCATACCGGTAATAAAACTCAAAATGCATATAACTCATTTTGTGTGTCATCACTACTTAAAATTGGAAAAACACCATCACCGAAATGGCCATGCTCAGAAACAACCAAACAGCTATATACTTATTACTCCACTGCAAACTACAAGACAAAAATAGGCTACCTTATATGGGGAACTCCAACATACTGTAGTTCTGCGAAAAGTGATCGCATCTCCACAAACAGTCAAGTTTATATGTGAAATCTACAAGAAACTACGGTAAAGCCTAAAATATTTATTTGGTTAATTTCCTAGGACACTAACTCAGCCACTGTGGTTTATGCTATAAATTAAATATTGTGTATATTTAAACTAAATATCCTGCGATACACCCTAAGGGTAAAACGCAGGTTGTAAGTAAATAACTAAATAAGAAAACTTCATACTTATAATGGTGGTTTACTATAATCATATAATTTTATAAATAAAATAAAACAAATAATGTAAGTATAAAATACCTATATTTATAATTCGAGATAATATAATCGATTATATTTAGTGGAATATTTTAAAGTAAAATGGACTATAAATATTGTTTACATGTTTCACTAAAAATTATATTTCTGAAAGCTGTCATAAAACCTCACTATCATAAGATGCTAGTCGATATCATTCCTTTAAGGAGAAAAATTAGGGTATCGACTAAAACATTAATTTTAACGGGTATCAAATTTTAGTAATTGAACTGCTCGTTTGTTTCTTAGGTGTTCATGAGATTTTCAATAACTTTCCGACCACTAATATCTCTTCTTAGAAATAATAAATAATAAAATATTCTTAGCTTCATGAAGATTGGTTAGAAGCAAAACAAAATATTCCGCTAGGATAGGAAAATGTTATAAAACTTTACTAGTTTCTCATGCCAGAGCATAGATAGAAAACAGAAAGTTTTAAGTGGTAGAGGAGACATACATCAGCAGTGCATCCGTATGTCTCTACGACACTCCACCGTACTATTGTATCTGAAACAAAGCAAGGGGGATATTGATTGTTTCTGAAACTGCAGATTTTCAAGAGCAAGAACATGGGGAGGTGGTGAGTTGCGGGCGCCTATCGACCTGCCCTGCAGAATATGGGTCATGACACAGACGCTTCCCCCAGTGACACGTTTTCAAACAACCATGACAAAAGCTAGTGTTCAGAACTTTCATTACAAAGATAGTGTCAACAAACAAAGTTGTAAAATTATATAAATATAGAACAAAGCGTAAAGTGATTTTCCTTCTTGTAGCGTACGGAACCACGAATATTAAATAAATGTGGAATTAAATTCCTATAATGATATTTATAAAAGGAATATGTTCCATATACAGCCCATGAAGTCGTTCGGGTTGCAGGGTTGCCCCCAGGATTGATCCTAGTATTAATTGTTATAGGCTGAGTCGACTCCAGGACCACTATAATAGTATATCGCTACTAGAACGTAGGCTACTAGAACGTAGGCTACTAGAACGTAGGCTACTAGAACGTAGGCCTCATTAATTCGTGAGAAATCGATATTTTATTTATTTTACATTTAACGAAATCCCATGGTACGACTTGTTTTCCTTTGATTTAGCTTTTTACTGCTATTTTAAATGATCGAATCAATTTACTTAAATGAGATAAAACATGAAAACATGAAATAAATAAATATGTAAATAAATAAATAAATAAGCCTCATTAATCCCACTAGGGCAAAGGCCTCCCGCCAATAGCAGGGTTAGTTCGGAGCGATACTCGATAGGTGAGAACATGAAATTAATGTTGGGATGATATGGTTTATACTAATCTATCAAGCATTTCGTTTGACTACATGTAGAAACCTTGAGAATCATAATTAATCTTATTATTTGGGTTCTATATGACTGAAGATAATTAGTCATAACAATATAAATAGTCCGCTTAGAATTGAAAAAAATGCGACATGAAAACTAACTGTTATTTAGAATAACTTAATTACTTTGTTTTCAAGTACTCACTTTTATGCTGCCTGGAACCTGTAAAATAAGAAAAACACATAATTAAAAATAAGGATAAATAATGGATTTTATTATTTTTCTATCTTGATCTACATGAAAATTCACATTCACTGGTGAAAATAATGCTTACAACAATAATGACGAACAATGAGCTACAGAAGCCTTCAACGATAATAAAAAATTCAATATTAATAGCAATGCCTAGGGCCCAGATTTTATTGGCCTAAAATACCTCAAAAATTACTTTAAAAATGACATTATGACCTTAGAATGAATTACAAATGACCATACAAATAAAATAAAAATGGCTTAAAAATGACACACGACAAACTGAAATACAAATGCGGCATTAAATTTTACTTAAATTTTCCTTGAGTAGGCTACAGCAGATCAGTGCTCTTCCTGCACCCTTACGAAAATGAATATAACCTAAAACCTCACGTTCCAACAACGTTAAAAAAAGCTACCCCTACTATTACACAAATTAATAAAATAATACCAACAACTACTTTTTCTTTCACAAGTCAGCAATAGCAATGACAACTTACTGTTGCATCAGTCCAAGTTCAAACAGTATTTATGTAAGGGGAGTATAAAGAATCCAGTAAACCACTGAATTTTACCATTATTTTGAGAATAATGTATTGAAAGAAGCTAGAATTAAAAAAAAATCCCTTTAGGCAGGCCTACAGGCGGAGGTAGATTTCGAAGTGCTTTTGGTTTAATTTATTGTCGCTGCATAGCACTCTTCTTCTTTAGCCTTGGCATGGCAAACCTGCAGTAAAGAGGAAGAGCCTACAATCAATTGTTTTGAGAACAATAATAGGATATAATATTCTGGGAGGCCGTGCGCAAGATCAGCAATGAATAAAATTAGCAAAGCCGCTAAACAAGACAAAATTATGATATTATAATAATTCTTTCAAGTGTTATTATTTTCAAACATTAAAATCTCGCGTCATATGAGAGCTATCAACAAAATATTTATTGATTTGTAGAGTACTCATTAAGAGCTTTTCAACGATACCCCACAAGACGTGGTTTCAAAAGTTTCGAATTTTCATCCCCCACCCTCACTCGAACCCCCGAATCGTTGGTGTCACTGTGAACTCCATAGGGAGTACTCTAATTTATTCAAACAAAGTTTCCCTCTATACTTCATAGGGGCCGAGATATACATTTTTAAAAATTTCAACCCCCTCCCCCGACCACCCCCTTGGGCCAATTTTGCCCATTAACGAACTTGTCCGAACTATTGAGCCTAGAAATAACATAATAAAATTTGGTTCAAATATCTTCAAAATTACGGCCGCTATCGTGTAAAGATATAAATATATATATATATATAAATATCACAATTTTTTTTTTTTGAACGGGCGGTGGTTTCGTACTTAGAGGAGCATGAAACGTAAAGATATGAAAGAATTTTTCGAAAATCATAAAGTGGTATCCATTGCAATAGGTAGATTTTTCTTCGAAATCTACCTAAAAAAGCTTAATACTTTGAAATGCCCCCAGAATTGCGCCTAAACAATGAACATTATAAATATGTAGAAATAAACTTTAAAATTCGTTATATTTCATACTCGACTGAATGCATGATGCTTCCTTTCAATAGAGCATCGGCTTAGAATCATCAGAAAAAATTATATAAATCAGAGCATTAATTAATAACTAGGGCCCGCAGCAAGTAATACCTAAGAACGTCACAGAAAGCTAACTATACTTAGGCCAAACTGCAACACTTAAATTAAATAATAGTGATAATAATAATAATAATAATGATAATAATAATAATAATGATAATAATAATAACAACAAAAACTAATTGGCACTAATACTCTTGATTACTAATATATATATATATATATATATATATATATTTTTTTTTTAATTATTACAAATTAAGTTTATTACAAATTAAAAAATACAAATTGATACAAAATTATTACAAATACAAATAATATACACACAATTTGTACAATTTGAAAAGAGTATTATTTGCCCCGCATGAGCATAGCTCGTGTTCGGGGTCAGTTCAGTCACACTAAAATTATATTTTGAAAATTATATATAAGAAAAAACATACATATTATAGTTTTAGGTAAAAAATAAGAATAAAAATAAATAAGATTGCTTATATGAAATAAATGCATGAACAAAGATACGAAAAAATAAATTACAGTAACATAACAGAGTTACAAACAAAATACCCAATGTTAAAAATAAAAAATTTACAGTTGAGAATGATTAACATAAAAAAGTGGTAAAAGTACAATTACAAGTTAGATTTAATCAAATCGAGTACTCTTTTTTTAAACAATTTATTGTTTAGTGGTATCATATTAGGGTTTCTTCTAGTAAAATTGTTGTGCAGCCTTGGTCCGAAATTTATACTATGCCTTAGACCTACTTCTGTAGCACACTTTGGTTCGAAAAGAGGACAAGAGATATTATACCTCCTTGTATTATAGTAGTGATTTCGTGTTATGAACTTTTCATGATGTTTATGGAAATAATTTAATAAAGTGTAGGAGTATAATTGTTTAATATTCAATACGTCAAAATCTTTATATAAACTTTCAGATGGATAGTCCATTGATTTTTTTAAACATATCTTGATTATTATTTTCTGCAACAACGACAATGGGCGAAGTGCAGTCTGACATATCCCACCCCATCCTATTATTCCATATTGTATAACTGATTGGACTAAACTTAGATATATTAGTCTTAAAGTACTCTGAGGCATAATGTTTCTTAATATAACAAATTTATATATAGTTATAAATAAAGAGAATATAGAGAAAAGAGAAAATATTTAATCCTATATTAATATTTAATATCTAAAGAGAAAATATTTAATCCTATCATAACTGTCCTCCAACCATTCACACATTCACTGTCCTCTTATCATTGTGTTAATTTATAACACTATATAAAGCAACATTAATTCAAAGCTAAAATGTCAGATCTTAGCTCTGGATTATTCAAACTGGTGAAATAGAAAGAAGCAAACGGAAAATACTGACTGAACAGTTATTGGCATAATAATTATAATTTATGACACACGTTTCTAGAAGTCCATTCTTTTGGAAAGAACGTTACATTTATGAAAGCATAAAGCCATAGATCGAGCAAAGATTGAACCCGCGATTTTGGGCACGGGAAACCGCTGGTATCCAGACTGCATTACCCAAACTGGTTCGTGTTATATTAGTTATTGCTAAATTACAACTATTCGCTCTATTGTAGGAAATTTCTATCAGTAAAAATATCTAATATAATATTTGAACCTATTAACTGACGGTGGCCTCGCTCAGTTTGCCATAGCAACTGAGAAAAAAGAGCATTCAATGATTTGGACGAAACTCACTATGCGGGATTTTTTTTGGGGCTAGGAAACTCGAATCTTAGGTCTTTTTCCACGGGCATCGTACTTTAATCATGAAATGCATATCGAAACCGAGATTTTAGTTCTTTAATTATCAATTATTTTAATTGTTTATGCATGATTTGGGTAAGGTTCATAAGCGTGGTATGTTTTAATCGTTTCATTTCAAATCTGTATGACCATACGAAAGCACAAGATTCGTTCTTTTCGTTTAATTATATATATAACGTGATGCTATTAAGAATAAAATTATGTAATGCATCAATTTATGTAAAAAATGCAAGTGTTAATAAATATATATTTTAATTTTTTAAAATAAAACATCTAAACACCTAGCAGTTGAGTAAATAATCGCGGGCAAAGCCGCGGGCACCTGCTAGTATGAAATATCACCTATAAAGTTGCACTAAGGTAAAAATTAGGGATGGGTCGATACCAGATTTTCTCGATACTCGATACTCGATACTCGATACCGATACATGATATTTTCCTCGATACTCGATACTTCGATACTCGATACCTTCAACATTTCCAGTTTCAATAAATAGGTACATTAAAAATTAAAATTTGAGAGAACTGTGTAATACCAACTAGATTAATTAAGTCTGCATATTTAATGAGACAAAATTTAATATCATCAGTAGCCTATAATTATTTTTAAACTTTACATTAAAAATTAAATTAGTTTTTTAAACAGTCCACTTACAAGTTTTTGTTAAAAAATACTAGCATTCTCACTTAATTGCAGAATTGCAGAATTACAAAAGTATCGAAAAAGTATCGAGCGAGTTTTCTGAAGTATCGTTCGATGCCGATACCATGCAAGTATCGAGAGTATCGAGGACCCATCCCTAGTAAAAATCTAATTAGAAAGTTCATGCAATTTGTCCTTGGCATAGTTTTAGCAAAAATAAAACACTTCAGACAAAATGCACGCCACATAGTGTTTCCAATATCACGGAAAGCAAATATGGTATCGCAGAGCACATAGTGATGCAGAAAGAAAGGCCTTGAGTACAATTGTGCGTGATCTGTTGCTGGAAAAGTGTCCTGTGGATGATGGATTGGGTGGAAATGGAGGTTATCGCTGAGGAA
Source organism: Ectobius pallidus (assembly GCA_964059195.1). Lineage (NCBI taxonomy): Eukaryota > Metazoa > Arthropoda > Insecta > Blattodea > Ectobiidae > Ectobius > Ectobius pallidus. Next base: position 31,263,415 of record CAXKWD010000004.1, on the reverse strand, counting down.
TGTGCAGCCGCGTGATACAGGCGATCTCATGACTGGCATGACATTTAGAAAGCTTGCTCTGATCTGCACAAGTGAAATATTCAATGATCAGCTACACCATTTCAACCTCAATTTCGGAAAAAGTAATTTCAATTTCGGAAAAAGTAATTTCAATTTCGGAAAAAGTATTTCAATTTCGGAAAAAAGTAATTTCAATTTCGGAAAAAGTAATTTCAAATTCGGAAAAAGCAATTTCAATTTCGGAAAAAGTAATTTCAAATTCGGAAAAAGTAATTTCAATTTCGGAAAAAGTAATTTCAATTTCGGAAAAAGTAATTTCAATTTCGGAAAAAGTAATTTCAAATTCCGAAAAAGCAATTTCAATTTCGGAAAAAGTAATCTCAATTTCGGAAAAAGTAACTTCAATTTCGGAAATACGAGAGCTATTTTTTAAAACATTCGATGGGGCATAAAATGAAAACCACAGTGAAAATCAAAACGGTTTTATTTGGAACATTTAGGTACACCTTCTAGCTACTTCTCTACATAATCTCGCTCCGATTGAGTTATTTGCCCTAGCGTGGTACCAACTTTACTATACCCTCTTCATAGCCCTCTTATTTCCGAAATTGAAGTTACTTTTTCCGAAATTGAAATTACCTTTTCCGAAATTGAAATTACTTTTTCCGAAATTGGAATTACTTTTTCCGAAATCGAAATTACTTTTTCCGAAATTGAGGTTGAAAAGGTGTAGATTAGTTCTCAGTTTGAAACAGGCAATTAACTACCTGAGCGCAAAATCATCAAATACGTCTGTAGGTATAGAAACTAAAGTCAGTAGCCTAAAAGTGTAACCAAGATTATTCCAAAATTTCCAAAACTTCACTCAAAGTACAAAATTGTATATTGTATATTGTTTATTGCCTGTAGTGAAACATTGTTTGTGACAAGGTCATATGAGTACATAAAATTAAATTAATTAAATTAAACAATAAAATTTGGCACAATACAATTAAAATATTCATCTATATTATAAAAAGCCATATCAATCAGCCAATCAGAGATAAGTGTCTTGAAATGCGGCCTGCTTAAGTAATATAAATGATGTGGTAATTTGTTACCAATCTTGATAGACATAACCTCAAAGTTGGACATGGTTACCGTAAGTCTACATAGTGGCATATGGAACATGTGCTGTTGTCTAGTGAAATGAGAATGCTGATCTCTTCTTAACTCAAATTTATGAATATTGTCTTTTATATATAACAGAATTTCAATAATGTACAGCGAAGTAAGTGTCATTATTTTGTTCTTGATAAACAGAGGTTTACAGTGTTCTCTTACAGCAGAATTTGTGATTTATAAGGTTATATATCTCAGTTATTTTCATTTTCCTACTGAGCTATACAATTTGTTTTTAAATTACAATTACCACCTGTGATCAGTATTTAAAACCTAAAAAATGTAGCCTATTTTGAAAAACATAACTTATTTTAACACATTCAACAAATGTAAGTAGCATAAGCTCCTAGTCTAGAGGTATAAAAACTTGTGATACATATTTTTATTTTATTTTCATTTCTTCCTGTGATTTTGACAAAGAGTACCAAACATTGAAATATAGAAAGAAATATACAAATGTAAAATTAATACCAATGAAGCCGACTATATAACATAATAATGTTGCACCTTAACACACATATAGGCAAACACAAGCTAAATTGCTAAAAATTCTTAAGACTGTTAAAAAATGTATTTCAAGTCCATAAAATAGAAGAGAACAGTGTCTGCATTTTAATATAACACTTCTATTTTATGGACTTGAAATACATTTTGTAACAGTTTTAAGAATATTTAGCAATACTTTTAACTAGTTTAATGTATGTATCAGAAGTTTTTATACCTCTAGACTAGTAGCTTACGCTACTTATATATGTTGAATGTGTTAAAATAAGTTATGTTTTTCAAAACAGGTTAAATTTTTACGGTTTTAAATACTGAGCATACGTGGTAATTGTAATTTAAAAACAAAAAGGTTATACGTCTATATCCTGCTTACGACTTTTTGCAGTTACAAGAGTCAGCTACAAAAACATACAACCTTTTATCTTTTATTGGATCATCCAGTGATAGAGACATTGCCACCAGGTGTAAATCACAAAATGCCATTTGTAGCAATAATAAAAGGAAAGATTGATTTTTTTACACAAACCTTGTGTGCGAAATGCTTTTTTTCAGCTTTCATGACAAGTAATGAGGGAAATTATTCCAAATCATGGATGAATTAAAATATAGACTTCAGGATGCGCAAAGAATCAAAATAAATGAAATAGAGATTTTAGGCTGTAACAGGAAAAATTGAATGAATAGATAAAAATCTCCTAATAAAGGTTGCTTGTATATGTCCCTTCTATACACAAGTAAAACATTTCGGTGTTATTCATTAGCACTCTGTACATCCAGCGTGAATAATGAAGTCATAAAACCACAATGTTGGTACGTGTAAGGAAATATACTGTATAAAACCCTTGAAAAATTCCTGCAATAATTTAAATTAAGATAAGTCACGTTAATAAATTATTAATAAGCATTGAAATACAATATGCTATTCATATTCCAATTGGAGAGTCATTTTCTCAAAGCTGTTCGCATGAACTCCACTATACGAAGGGAAGTTCCGTACAGGAGCGAACACTTCTCCGACACCGGTGTACTGTGTGCAGTATCCAGGCTACACAAAGGCGCTAGTCCATAAACTTGCACGGGGAGGTCCCCTATTTCTCACTCTTACGTAGGTCATGGAGGGCCTTACGTCCACTGGAGGTTAAGGATTCCTGAGTTTTAGATAATCGTCCCATGAAATGTTATAAGTATAATAAACCTCTAAAACTCGCACAGAATTCTAAGAATTCCTCTACATATACTTTGATACTCGTATTCTACGTTCTGTTAAAACTGATGAGGAAGAATCATGTAATACTATCTTATCCTGCTCCTTTCGCTAACGCTGAATAAATGCCACACTTTACAAGCCTCTCGGAGAATGGATTCAATGGGAATGGCTTTAAAGATATATCCCGGGTCAGAAGAAGGTATAGCATGCATGTATGTGTGTGTGTGACCTGGGAGATAGGCAGACCTCAATACCTGCAGGTCTGGTGGGCGACCTTGACTGAGTGGGCTCGGGGCCCAGGTCGATGTTGCGCCTGCCAGTCTGCCTACCTGCAGCACACAGACATCTGCACTAGTGTCGCTTCCGTCTTCCTCCCAGTAAACAAACCAGGATCGTATCTCAAAGAAACCCTACCATGTAAACATTTAGAGTATATAACAGAACAAAAGGATGCTTTATAATTTATGTACTTAGATTTAATTAGGCATATCCTCTAATTTAGCAAGCTTTCTAAAACATTATAAACGAACGTAAAATTTAAATACCTTAAGAAATGTGAAAGACATATATATATATGATGTAGACAAACAAACAAATCTTACACAAAACAAATCTTTCGAATTTACACTAATTTATTTGAAAAGACAATTGAAAATTTATATTACAGTAGGAAAGTCAATGTCCTCAACAAGTTGAAACTGACTTAAATACTGAGTTTAGCGAGGTTTATTATCATTATTATTGTTAGGATTGGAATTTCAAATTCTTCACGAATTTGCATTCGGGAGATTTCCGAGCCAAAATGTTTATTTATTTTCAACACTTCCTACCACTGTAGGCTGACTAGAGACAAAGTATAACGCACAACATAACTTATACATATTGTATTGAAATTATTGTAAAATAATTATTATAACTATGTACTGTAAATTTCTGTATCTGGTTGTGTGGAAGAGAAGGCCTTAACTCTGTGAGATAAAATGAAACCGTTTATTATTATTACTATTATTATTACTACTACTATTACTATTACTATAATTATTAATTTTATTATTATCTGTAAATTAATTGTAAAAGTCTTACAAATATTGATAACACAGCATATTATTATTATTTATACGAGTATAACAGCTAAAAAGGGTTTATATAACTTACTTTAGGGGTATAGTATTTGTTGTAAAGTAAATTATTACTACCTGTTACCTGCCCCATATATTTTGATGTTGTTGTGGAATTGCCCTTCCACAGTTACCGGTAATTTTTTAGACGAAAAGAGAGGAGCAAAATCTCTTACTTTCTGCCCTGGTCAAACCCAGGCTATCCAATACGTGACCGACCTCCTTATAGATTCAGCCTCATCGTCTTACTACGACTAAAACTTACAAATAGTTTTATTACAGAACTTGCAAATGGTTTTAAAGTACGCGTTAGTGTACCGTTGAACTCAATCAATAACAAAATAAAATGCATAATTGATATCACCAGCTTAACAGTCTTATTTTATCAATTGGCATTTTGATACTTATATACTATCTTCAGAGCGTCTTGCTATGCATACTGTACGTAGATTTTTAATCCTCAAATCTTAAAACGGCATTGTCTTCTAGTGCTGTAATTGTGATAAAGAATTAAAAATCTTCAAAAACACTAAACTAAACTCCGTGGCACTACATCCTGAAAGGACTTGGCCTCCCACCCGACCGCTGCGTCATCTACCATAGGCAGATGGCAGGATTGAGGGGCATGTGGACAGCATGCCGACACCCACGGCCGCTACTTCTCTATCAAGTAGCTCCTCATTTTGAATCACGAAGCTTAGTGCACCCCGTTCCAGACCTCCCTACCTCAGAAAAATCCGAGGAGATGCTGGGAATCGAACCCGAGACGATGGATTTGTAGCCAGTGACGCGAACCACAAGACCACGCGGCGGTCAAAAATATTTTAAAAAAATGTTATTAAAAGACTCGAAGTCTGGAGATGTGTCAAAGTTATGTTTTAATAAAATCTTTAAAAACTTTCAATTGTTTCATCAAAATGTTAGAACTAAAAAATACTGCTTTAATTTATAATTATTAATACAGCTAGTTTTGCACAGCAATTTATTCTGAAAATGACACCAAAGTAACCCAAGGCCTATGCAAAAAATGAAGGTTGTTGAGTTGAGTTGATAATATTAATTATCCATTTCATTTTAATTTATTGTAATTGATTTGCTTACAGTTGTCTTGCGTGCTTAATTTAAATTATTACACGTGTAAATTTTCATGTAACCTGAATTAGATAACTGATAACATCTGTGTATGACCATCCTTTATTAATTTCACATTTACGAGCAAAATGGGGCAGAATAATGATGGAATGACACGCTAATATAATGAACTACGGTCATCTGCAACATACAACAAAATATAACGACTATTTTGTTTCACAATGCATTTTGATAATTTGCATTTATAAATTTCATTTCTATTGTCCCGTGAAACATTGAGATTATAATTATTTACAAATTTAAATTTGCTTACAATACTAGGCACAAATACTTTTTATTGTAAAGATTATTGTAATGTTACTGTATAACTAAGAACACCAGCTGATTGTAAATACATTTTTAAAATAATGATGATAATTATAAATAACAGATTAGGTGCAATAGAGACGCGAAGAATTGCATGAAATATTCGATAGATATTACAACATGTTTATATTTCTTATTATTGTCATTAGAAGCATATACTTGTATGCGTGCTTATGTTTATATTTATTGCATTTAATTTTACATAAAAAGTTGCAAATTAATATTTTTAATTACTTACATGAACAAAAATCTAATTGTATTGCTTATCTGTATTACAAACTGAGGTATGAATGTATGAATGAATTTGATCCCATGAAGGGCAATGGCCTCCTATGAAGGGAGAGCTCATGTGAAGTTCATGTGGTGAGCTAATCCACATACGAACACAAAATTAAGTTCACATTTAAAATGTATATTAAATAAATTAATTGTAAACTTAAGCTATTCTTATCTATTTGTTTAATTGGCCAAAAGTGAATTATACAACCTACAGGAAAAATCAGATGTGATACACTCACTTGCGTTTCTCTACCTTAGAGCAAGGGCAATATAACTTCAAATGTTTATGATATAGAATAAAAGTGTATAGAATAAAAGTATTGCAGGGACCGTATTCAGTTGTTTCAGTCTCATACTAAGATGGACTGTTCGCCATGTAAGATTTAAAGCCGGAGTTTTTGCAAAACGATGGCTGGCTTATAAGTACCGGTACCTTAAGGTTAATTTATACGAAAAAAAAGTGTGCGTGGAACGCCACGCGACAGAAGTGAAACTTTTTAATTTTTGGATTATTCAATTTTTGATTATTGGATTTTTTAATTTTGGATTGTTGGACTTTTTAATATTGGTTTTGGACTTTTTAATTTTAAATTTTTAAATTTTCGTTTTTCGATTTTTTAATTATTAAATTTAGGATTTTGGATTTTTAATTTTTAATTTTTTTTATTTTTGAAATTTTTTTAAATGTTGGATATTTGGATTTTTTAATTTTTAAATTTTTAATTTTTGGACTATTGAATTTTGGATCTTTTAATTTTTTAATTCTGGAATTTTGGATCTTTTAATTTTGGATTTTTTAATTTTGTATCTTTGAGTTTTTTATTTTGGATATTCGATTTTTTAACTTTGGATTTTTAAAATTTTGGATTTTTTAATTTTTAATTTTTTGCTTTTTAAACTTTGGACAAGCCTAATCAATGAGTTGATTGTTTTCTGTGCAGTCCGTTCCGTCACACCTCACTAATTTCGTGACGATTTTGAGCGTTACATTAATTTCGTGACGATTTTTGAGCGTTACGCAAGCTCCTTATTTACCCCTACCGCGGCTAAAGAAGTTTCACTTCAAAAATATTTCAAATAAAAGTTTTATCTCTTACTATAATGACCTCATGTACAAAATTGTAACATAATTCCTTAGAGACATTTTCGAAAAAGCCTGAGTTTATTCAACACGATGGCTGGCTTGTAATTACAATTTAGATAATTCTTACAAAAAACATGTCAAATAAAAGTTTTATCTCTTACTAAAATGACCTTATGTACAAAATTTTGACAAATTCCTAAGAGCCCTTTTCGAAAATTCGAGTAGAATTAAATTTTCTTCGTGTCAAGTGGTGGGAAAATTAAGAGAAAGTTTTCGTAAGTCTTCGAGTCACATTTCCAGAATGGAAACATAATTTTTTATTTCTTTTTTTTAATTTATTTTTTTATTTTTTTACATTTCATTTGTTCTCGGGCTTTGCTGATGTCAAGATATATAGACACACGCATGCAGATACACAGACACATACACAGGAAAGCTTCTAAAGAAGCATTTTTGGATTTAGGGGACCTCAAAAAGTGAGTTAAAAAAATTGATTCTGAATTAATTAAACTGTTTTGGTATGACACCCTTCACCACGAGATATTAACCTTTCGACTGAACCTGTTGTGAGGGAAAATAAAACAGTATCTGCACAGGGTCAGATCTGGTGTGGACAGATAGATACGTCCATTGTGATAGGGCAGGTTAGTTACCGTTTCAAACGGAAGCAAAATGACCTATGACCTTATACTTGGATTATTAACAATCGGGGGAGCAACCAATCTGCGTTTGTAATTTCACCCTCTATGATCAATTCATATCTGTTCGCCACAATAGCCTGTGTGTGAAGTTCACTCGCCTGGTTTTCACTGTCATGGTGACCATCAGATCATACTCGTCAGATGATTATTTGTCGTGTAGTGTAATAAAACGTTCATTAGCCACATAAGTTATAATTAGGGGGCGGATTTCTATGACCTATAAAATAGGATGTATGCATGCATTTATGACCTAGAAACATTAAAATATGACCAATAAAATTAAAAATATGACTTTACCATTTACACATTTTGTATACTTTTCTAAGTTTCATTACAATTCATTTTATTAAAATATAATGTTAATTATTTAAAATATCTGTAAATTCTCAAAAAGTATCAGTACAATGCAAAATTTACAAAATATGATATGAAACTTAAAAATTTCTTTAATATGCACACAAATATGCAAAAATATGACCTAAATATGCATATTTACACTAAATATGCTACAATAGTTGAAAATTTCCTAAATATGCCGTTATATGCACAATAAAAGCCGTTCCATTTTCACCAGGATGCTTGGAATCGGGTTTAAATTAGTCGGAAACCTGAAATAATGCAATGGGGAAAAATATGACATGTCATAGAAATCCGCCCCCTAGTTATAATGCTATAGACATAGCCAGTATTAAAATCATACTCGTACATTTTAAGAACGGATGTTGGAAAATTTTCCTTTGTAAATCGCACAATTACAGACTGGAATAACCTACACTGCAGAAGTTTTTCAAGATAGTCCTCTACGAGTGAAAACATTTAAAAACAAGTTGACACATATTTAATTAGCAGCTAGATGATAATTTAGAAGAATTTAGGAATTACTCGGTAATGAGGTACGATAGGGTTAAGCATAGGGATTAGTGATTTTGTTGTTGTTGTTTGTTTCTTTTCCCTTTCTTTGGTGTTTCTTCTCTCCTTCTGTAAGCTATGCTTATTGTAATTCTAATTGTAAGTTATACTTTTGTAATTCTAACTGTAATTTTTTTGTTCTGCCACCGGGCATTTTCCCAATTGCAGAAGTGAAATATATACAATACAATACAGTTTTACTAAGGATGGGTTACCAATACTTAGGATACCTCAATATATTTTTTTATTAGTTTCAAATATTGTTTTAACCCTTAGATGGATAATATATCCTGTGGGATACAGTAGTTTGTGTTAAAACTGAAATAAAATAACGGAAGAGAAATTGAAAGAAACGTTTAAATTTCACTGTCGTTTTAACTGTTTTATTAGCAGTCCGACACGAGTTTGTATATTGTTTGAAGGACTGAACTTCGCGCATTTCAGAATTAAAAGTTCAAGTGCAGTAGGATTGGTACCATTTTGTAGCTTAATACAGACAGAATGAACATTTTATTCCCTTCGACCATTTACTTATGACAGTTTGTTAGTTATTTACTACTTTCCTCAAAATATTTTAACGTTAGATTAGCGATTAGTAAGACAAAACGTTGAAATTCTGAAGAGTATAAAAATGTGATTATGAACTTTTTTAGCTATCACCCTTCATTTTCTTTGGGGTACGATGTATCGATTAGATGAAACATTTCCTAGTTTCTCGCTCCACTATTATGGCATACCAGATATTGGCCACGATCTGGCTTAAAATTAGGAAGTTATAGTTATCATAACATTATAAAATTAAGTGATATTATTGTAATTTGTTTTGTTATTCCTTCAAAATTTTAAAAACGATAAAGGGCTATTAATATTATATTTACAGTAAATCTTACAGAAATCGTCATTTGAAAATTCGGTTCTCTAGGATTGTATATTGAACGTTAATAACTATTGTAGAGGGGACGATATTAAAAATATAGTTCAGCTATAAAAACCTTTAAAAAAGAATGTTGAACAAAGAATTGCAGTCTATTTTTAACGATCGTAGTTTGATTTCTTATTAATTCCTTATTGGTATGCAAATTTGTATGCTAATATTAACAGCAACAAAGAAATAAGTTAAGTGATTTCCATCTGAATTGGTCAATAGGGTTCTTATCGTTATACATAATCTCATAATAACAAAGCCAAGAGAATGTAGTATAGTAATACGAGAATAACATGGATTAGAATTCCACATTCCATAATCCATTATCCATCTTAAGATCTTCACTATATCATTATAAACATACCTATTTCTGTATTTCAACATTCATAACTGTTATATAAAATCCATTCTTCGTACATATTTTTGGTCTGCGGAACTGGAATCTGAAGTCGTTTCTTTTCTTCGGGCATCGCATTTTAATCGTCAAATATAATTATATCGAAATCGGGATTTTCGTTTTTAAATATCAATTGTTCTAATTGTTTATGCATGATTTGGGTAAGGTTCATGAGTCTGTGGTACGTTTTAATCGTTTCATTTCGAATCTTTATGCCCATAAGGAAGCACAAAATTCGTTCTTAAAAATATACCTCAGCCTGAAGGCCTAGGCCCCGTTACAGTGCTCTTTCCTCTTTTTTGCAGTTATTATTGCGGGTTTGTCATGCAAAGTCCTGCGCAGCGACAATAAATTAAACCAAAAGCACTTATAAATCTATCTCGGTCTATAGGCCTACCTATATTACAATTACAATTACAATTTATTGTTTCAAATTACACGAAAAATATACATAAAAAGTTGATACACCACCCGAAGAAGCAGAGCTTGTGTTCGGGGGTGGTTCAGTTCTATATATGAGAAAAACTTATACTAAATAATTACTTAAAACAATACAAAATTTGGAGAAGTATGACAGAATATTATGTATAAAAGGTTAGAACATGTTCTTTTTACAACACAAAGGTACAAGGTAATACAATATTAATACATAACAATTTATTTGTTCAAATTTTAGTAAAAAACAAAGAAATTAAGTTCTATCCAAATTTTAATATGAAAAATGTTATAACAGCAATAGAAGAAAACAGAAGTAATAATTATAAAAAATTTCTAATTTTTGACCTAAATTGTTTGTTGTTTAAGCTATTTAGATCAGGATGGTTGGTAATAAATGAATTGAATAGTCTTGGGCCAAAACTTGAACAGTGCTTAGCTCCAGCAGTTGTAACATTTTTCGGTTCAAGTAATAAATTAAATTGATTCCTTCGCGTGTTATATACGTGAGATTCTGACTTGTAATTGTCACGATGTTTATGAAAATAATTCAGTATGACATACTTGTAAATTTGGTCTATGGTGAAAACGTTAAATTCAGAAAATAATAAAATCAGGTAAACTGATATAACAAAGTGCCAGTATGCTTTCGCTGAATCCAAGACGTTACCATTCGGTTAACTCAGTCAATTTGACAATGTAGTTTGATAAGCTTATGTGAAGGAGTATTGTTATTTGTCAAATCTAAATATATTAGGCCTACAACTTAAAATTCTTAAAATACGTCAACATTTCACAAAATTCAGTGGCATATAACTCCGCTAATTATTTCACAGTAATAGTATTTGATAGTACTTATTTTCAACTACATCAGCCAAGTAAACAAACATCTGACTGCACTGCAGACAAAGCCCCCAAATGATTAAAAATGCGACATTGTTGTATGGATATGATTTTAAAAAATGTGACCTTTAATTAGTTGTTACTCTGGTACCGGTAAACCGATTTGGCCCAAAATAAGGAGGCTTCTTGCCACGTACATTATAAATGTATATACCAATTTTCATGAAAATCCGATAAAGCGTATTTGAGTTATCGCACCTTTTGCTATATAATACCATAAAAAGGCACCAAATTGGGTATTATTCCGGTACCGGCCAACCGATTTGGTCCAATATCAACAGACATCTTCCCATGGACATTATAAATAGGTATTCCAAGTTTCATGAAAATCCGATAAAGCGTATGTGAGTTATGGCGCCTTTAAAATATACACTAAATTGGGTTTTACTCCGGTACCGGTGAACCGATTTGGTCCAATTTCAATAGGGTTCTTCCCATGGACATTATAAACGCGTATACCAAGTTTCATTAAAATTCGATAAAGCGTATTTGAGTTAGAGCGCGTACAGACACACGGACGGACGGACGGACAGACAGACAAACAGACAGACGGACAGACATTTTTCGTCCCCCACACAATCTCATAAAGTACCATACTGGCACTTAATAATTTGGAAGAATAGTCAGGAGGCTTAGATAAACAAATCTTTATGATGCGTTTTTGAAGACAAAGCAAAGGGCTGAGGATCGTTTTTGCAACTCCTCCCCACCCAATTATGCCATATTGAATAATAGAATGAATTAGGGCTAAATAAATCGTGCGTAAAACATGAGCTGGTATACATGAACGGAGAATAACGAATTTATAAATGACTTTACGTAGCCTATTGCATAAATATTCAATGTACTTGTCCCATCCTAAATGTCGATCAATTATGATGCCTAGATATTTCACTTGATTTGATTCACTTAAGGAGGGACAAGTGCAGCTATTAATATAGCAACCTGAATTGTGTATTTTTAAGCTTAAATGTTTACTTACTTTTAATTGTTGCATACCGGTAGCTGTTAAAGCGAAAGGAACTAGCGTAGTTTTCTCAACATTTAAGGAAAGTAAATTAAAATCCAGCCAAGATTTAACAAGATTTATACCTTTGTTGGCATTTTCGTAAGTTTCACTCCATGAAGAACCACTAAAAATCACAACGGTGTCATCAGCATATGAGTAAATAGAGCCATTAAATATATTAAAATTAATCTTTAGTAGTTCATTTATGTATATTAAAAACAATATGGGACCCAATACTGTACCTTGTGGTACACCGATATTTATTTTCCGGAAATCACTGAGATCATTATCTATTCTTGTAGCCTGAGTTCTATTACTTAAGTACGACCGAAATAAATTTTTAAAGGGATTTTTTAAATTAAACCAATAACGTATCCAACTTTTAAAATAATTCTTCATTGAATCCATGATTGCATTAAAATAATATAATTTCAAAATTTTCATCATTCCAGGAATGAATCACAAAATTAAGAAACCCCACGTGTCTACCAAAACAATTTTTCCAGGAGATACAAAGAACGAAGTGAAAAAGACAATACATTTTATTATTTTTATTTTCCTGGAGTTTAAGCTTTAAGAATAGTGTCATTTTCAAGTGAAAACAAAATATTTGAATATGTATAAAAACATCATTGACCGATCTAAATGAGCTATATTGGTCCTTCTGGTAGGAATGCTGGATATTCTATTAACTAATAGCATTTAGAACCTGAAATATTCAGGGAACATTAAACGAGAAAACTCAAACACTAAAAATGAATTTATTTTGTCAAAACAGAAAGAATAAGCAAAACTAATTTTATTTACAAAGTCGTAGCTGGTCAAAATAATCAGTTTGGTCCTTCCAGTCTTAAGATTTTTGTCTTACAGATTTTATACATAAATTCCAGGACTAGTTGCAACGATGATTTCAGAACCCAGTTTGTAAGTAATATTTTATCATTACACCTGAGGAGCAAACTACACTACACTACGTGAGTAGTAATCGAGGAATGCGGCTGGCAAGTCGCGAGTTATATCGATCCGCATGCAAACAAAACACACTCGACACGCGAGCGACCTTGAGTTAATTAACAGTTGAATAGCTATGCGTGAGCCCCAACTCACTTCCCATGTGGTGGTAGTGGGTTTTTCTCCGGGTTTTCTGATCTGACAGTTGCACGGCACATTTCTATTTAAATCTAAAGCAATCTAGGTGAAGGAATGCAACACGCATGCAACATAACCATGGTTATTCTCATGTCTTGTTGCTGCAGCTGTGTTTTTTTAATTATTTATTTAAGCTCGCACATACACTCTGGAACTTAGTAATTACCTTCAAAATGTCCAGTATTAAGTTTTATGCAGTTCTTGTCTCTAATGCAGTAGTCTTGTTTTTGTATGCTTCTTTCCGTTCTTTGGTTTAGAGATTTCAATAAAAACTACTATTGTCAACTCAGTTTCTAAAAATATTCTGTCGGATTCTTCATATCGTTCAAATTACGTCTGTAGTATAGAATTTGAAAGAAAACAATAACTGAATCAGGAAATTGATAAATCCCACATGCCCACTTTTTGGGCATGGTGGGAATGTACTAAGTACACTTATACCCATCTCAGAGGAAAGTCACATGTACAGGTAGGAAAAGAAAAGCGGACTGACTAAAATATCTAAGTTTCCGATATGAGCCACTGCGCATGCCTAGCGGCATTCACAGGATAGCAGGGAATGTATTGAAATTTGTTCTAGTGTCGACTGTTTACTTATTTCACATAATTTTCATTGCTTGTAAAAACAAATGTTTCCGTTACATCTCTTACATTTCACAGGATAGCAGGGAATGTATTGAAATTTGTTCTAGTGTCGACTGTTTACTTATTTCACATAATTTTCATTGCTTGTAAAAACAAATGTTTCCGTTACATCTCTTACATTTATTTACGTATCACAAGGCTCTGAAATCAGCTACAGAGTCGGTCCGCTTTTTTTCCCTACCTATACTTTAGTTTCTTAGCTTTGTAGAGCATAATGAAGCTATAATGAAATTGAGATACCTCACATGTCCTGGACACCACTTTATGTTGGCAAATCTCTTCGTGATGTCAAACTGGACATGCATTTGAGAAATTCCATATGTCCATAACTTTCAAACCTTCTACTTAACTATTTAAAATAACCAGATATATTACATAATGTTACAAAGCTCATTTCAATACCGGTACTAAAACAAATAGAAATTTATACAAATTCCGCAATTAAACATAATTTCGGATACTATATTTCCAAATCTGTAACATTCATTTGAGAAATACCACATGTCCACGACTTTAAAATTTTGTACAGCTTTGATTTATGACCAATAGGAGCTTGGTAAAAGGTCTGTATTAAATAGAAAAGACACAGAAAGAACAGTTGTTAGAGGGCTCCAATAGGAAACTTTGTAGAGTGGAACAAATAGAATGAGGGCTCTGATTGAAAAATTAAATTTGCTTTGCGGACTAATTAGAATTGCTAGGAAAATTCACAATAATTATTAGAATATGTTGTTAAAATATATTTACATTATCTTTTAAATGTAGAGTTATGTATTCAAGTTGCGAGACTCCTTAAACAATAAAGTAGTTGAAACCCTACCTTTATGTCTCCTTGAAAACTCCTGATGCTCCTTCTCCGTTCCAGAGGTATGGCCTCGGTCTGAACCAAGACCTTCTTCACCCCTGAAAAGGGGCCCTACTCTATCATTTGTCCTCCCTACCACATGCTTAGTTGGCACCGTTATGCGTATCCACACAGGAAAAGGAGGACAAACAGGACTGGATAACGCAAATTCCAGGGGTGATCACTGAATAAAACGTGTAGCCCCTTTTAGGCCGAAACCATGAAAGGGTACAGCTTTAGTCCAGTGGCCCACAGGAACAAATAGTTGTCCAGCGAAGCTAACCAATGATGTCTTCTGTCAGGCATCTGGTCCCTGGAAAAAATAAAAATCCTTTAGGTTAATAAGTCAAATGAAAGATTCAAGACTTTTAATAGTATCTTACAAAACAATATTTGGCTAAGAAGTATAGCATATGGTTTAGCTATAGGGGTTATACCAGAAAGTCACAAGCTTGTCTTATTTCGGTTTAGGCCTATACCCTGTTTATGGTTTGCTTCTGAACTGTTAAAGCTATTGAAATTATCATTCAGGAGCTGATGTAGACATTCCAGCCACATAAATGAAATGTTTTCATACGCCATCCCCCTTTAGCCGCTCACGTAGGCCTGAGCGTTGTTCATAGGCGAATGCATATGGGCGGACTCAGACCAACAAGAGATGGGCTCACCCATATGTGGTATGGAACAGAAATGATAGGAAGACTTAATGCCAACTTTAATTAAAGAAAGCCCCTAGTAGAAACCAGAAGCACCGAAAAATGTCCATACACCCGATTGTACTTGGGAATATTCTGTAGTAATGCTGATTGCAGCAATTTATACAACCATATTTAAAACGGTATTTTACAACCCTAGTCACTGGCCTAGGTAGAACAGTAGGCCTACTCTCCTGTCACTGAATAACCATCAAGGCAAGGAAGTGAAATGGAACGCCTGCCGCGTGTGTTTAGACTATCACGCACAACAAAGCTAAACGCTTGCAGAGTTTATTAAGTGCCAGAATGGTACTTGATGAGATTGTGTGGTGGACGGGAAATAACTGTCAGTCTGTACGTGTGTCTGTACGCGCGATAACTCGAATGCGCTTTATCAGACTGTCATGAACCTTAGTATACGCATGTATAACGTCCATGGGATGAAGCCTATTGTTTTTGGACCAAATCGGTTGACCGGTAACGACTAATTAATAGCTTTTAAATGCTTTTGAATTAGAAAATCATCACTGTATTGAAGCAAAGCCGCGTTGCTAGCCATTCTTCACACTTCCTGTCCTCACTATATCTCATCACGCTTTCAAACTCTTTCATCTCATCATAACCTAAACACTCGGTCCAGGCAATATCATATTCTCGCAATACCTAAACATCATACATCTCTTTACTCATCATCGTTTACTACTTCAGTCATCCGAATGTGGAATTCTTTACCATCTCACATCAAGGACTGCCGGTCACTGTCAACCTTCAGATCGCAGTTAACAGCACATATACGTAGTACTTAATAATCTTTTTCATGTCCTATGTTAATTTCAGTTTCTATCACTTAATGCTTTTATATAACTAAATCATATTTGTAACAATTAATTTCTTTTTTATCATTTAATGTATCTTAATGTATCTTAATTATTCAAGTATATATGTCCTAATTTTTTCTTTGTATTTAATGTCCGTTTCTTGTATTCATGTATATCAGTTCTTTTTTAATTTATTTTTAATCATTATTATTGTTATCATTATGTATTTCCTGTTTTTGCCCTGGCTGAGTGGTAGAGAAGGCCTTATGGCCTTAACTCCGCCAGGTTAAATAAATAAATAAATAAATAACCACGGCCTCCCAGTTCAGTTATGACGTCATATACACTTCATTCGTAGCATGCCGCATGCATGAGTCAGCCATTACATTATGCTGGATGAAAATTGTCTTATTATACAGAAATAGAAAATGCCTAGTAAGTGATGGTTCCTGGCTGTAATATAGCAATAAGATTGCTAACGGAAAGCCTTTCCAAGTGTTTAAATTTCCCAAAAATGAATCCAAACGGCTTTCAGTATCAGTATTTTGTTAAACCCATCCGGCCGTAGAAATTGTGATCTATAGTTTATGAAGGGTATTTATTTACATTATTGCTAATGAACTGCTTACTAAACGTACTATTATAATATTTAAACAGGGTATTAATGAAGTACACCGTAACGTAGTGGTTGAGGCTCTGCGCTACGTTTTTCAATTGGCCTAATCCTTCTGGTGGCACTATGTCCCTGGGGTCGATTCAGCCTCTAACAGAAATGAGTACCAGGAGAAGTCCTGGGGGTAAAGGCGGCCGGTGCGTATGGCCGACAACCTTACCACCTTCACTTGCCGAATGTCTAAAATGTGGGAGCCTCAACCTCCTGGAATTCTCTGGGCCTCCATAGCCTGTATAGGGAACGCTTTACTTTTACTCTACTAATAATAAACATTTATGTTTAAGGTAGCCTATGTAACAATATTAATAGTACAAAATCTGTGCCTTGTATATCAGAAGCAAGTGAAATATAGCTTATTAACGCCATCTGGCATTTTGTTATACCGGTTTACCTTATTTTAGTAACCAAGCATTAATTGGAGTGAGTCCGTTCACCAATCAGAACTGACTCGCTATGACATTCAGTGACTTCAGTTTCCGCATAAAATTCGCCTCTAGCTATGAGTTGATGTTTGTTTTGATGCGACACTTCTTCTTGCCGTCAAGAGCTAATTTCACAGCCTGCTGAATTCTCCGAGATGAAAGAAAGCATGCAAATGTGTCGTGATATGCTCTCATGTCAACAACGCAATAACATAGCTCTTCTCTTTCTTTGTAGGTAAGGAAGACTGGCATGGCCCCATGGTGACTGGTAATTATAGCAGTTTTGTTTTTCTTATGAATATATTGTATGAAAAATATCCCTCAGAGAGAAAAGTATGTGTGCTCTAGAATGTAGTTTAGCTTAGGCCGGGTTCCAAAGATAGTCGTTAACTGCATGCTAGTGACTAGCAAACAATAGTTCTGTGGACTGTAGGTCTCACGTCCTATAATAATAATAATAATAATAATAATAATAATAATAATAATAATAATAATAATAATAATACAAAGAACTGGCTGATGAAATAAGAGAGATGTGGAAGCACACATCAGTGCATGTGGTTCCAGTGGTAATATCAGCTACCGGTATGGTCCCGAAGAAGACGATAATGAGCCTAGAGAAGCTGAATCTACGAGCCTCGCTTTGTGTCCAATTGCAGAAGGCAGTCATATTGAACACCTATGCTATAGTCCGAAGAACTCTTGGAAAAGACTGTTAGTTAAGTATAGTGTTAACTTGCTATGCCGTTGTCATTATTTCAAGAATTATACTATGTAGAAATGAGAAAACAAATAATAATAATAATAATAATAATAATAATAATAACGGCTCTTTATCAGATAAAACGGTCACCATCTTGAAACGGAATCAAACATAAATTCTTTAAACATATATCGTTTTAATGACTTCAAGGAACATTGTAATTGGAATTATAATTCAATCTGAAGGGTAGAAGTGAATTTTCTATAATAGTGGTATGAATTGCAAAAATATTTTTATTCAAGAGGAAAATGGCGTTTTTAATTAAACTTAATTGAAACGCTCTTAATCCTAATTTGCATTCATATTTTCTGTACCATGTCAGATTTCTTCGTTCAAAACGAAAAAAAGAAAAAAAAAGAATTGGCAACCGTTCCTAATTTTTCAAAATGCTATTTAAATGAAATAACTAACTTAGCCTACATAAAGCTGTGTTTCTGTATTAATATCAATTTTTTCCACCTGAGCTCGATAATAAATATTAATTATACAGGCTAATTTAAAATTATCTTATAAAATCACTGTAAACGTAACATAACTTATGTATTATGTCTGGGAGCAGAAAATCGAAAAATCGAACATGAAGCTAAAATCATTTCACAGATTCCACGGAAAAGGAGAAGATTACCTGAGGATGGCGAATTAATGCCGAAACGCGTTATAAAGTGAAGACTACAACTAAAATTTTAACGTAGAACTAACATTTATATTAGTAATTTGCTGAATCGAATGATTTTAAGAATCGAGCAATCTATTCGATAGTAATATAAAGAATCGAATGATCAATCTAGGAAAAAAAAAGTTCCAGGATGAAAGCAGGATCCGAGTATTCGCGATGCAAGATTTGAGAACTCGAGTGGTAGCCGGGAAGTGAGAACTACTAAAAACTGACTCGTTTGATAACTCAAATAATTATTCTAATAATCTGCTCGGCAATTTCATCATGTTACAAGCATGCTATTGGTTCCCGCAATGATTGTGACTGACCCATTCAGTGAACCACACACCAATAGGAGTTAGTTTCATGCAGCCCTGCCAGATATTGCGTTAACCTCATTGTGCAACTACGTTCACAGCAGAGGCGGATCCAGTATTTTTTTAAAGGGCTGTGCCAGGTAAAACGCGGCCAAAGTATTGGACGCAGACGTTTAATACAAAATAAAATAAATGCGTCTAATAAAAAACACACCATTCTATTAATAGCCTATTGGTTCATTTAGTACGTCCTAAATGCATGTCATAAATTTTTATTCAGGCAACAGACCCTTGAACTTGGCCATTAAATGGTCTACAACGCTAAAAGCCACGTTATGTTCTCCGGAAACAGCCATTTATTTCATTGTACTGTGTATTGTTCTTATGAGCTCGCTATTTGGGGGCTTATTATTAGCTTTAATATTTTATTTGTAGAAATTGAGTGCAATTTAAAAAGGTAAAATTATAATTTATAGTATTTTCCGGGGAAAATAGTTCACTTCCCTGACATTGTTGACACTTAGGCCAACCGAGCGCAGACGATATAACTGATCGAACAGTTTTCCTATTATTTCTTCGATCAGCTGACTGCGGCCTGCCTGCTGATTAGTCCCTTACAGGAATTATACACTATCGCTTCTTGTTCTCCATGTTATTTATCGATGACGTATCTTATCTGTCCCTAATTTTATTTAGGGTAATTTTATAATGATATAGATAGAAAACTTACGTTGCAAGTTCAAAAGAGCGAAAAGTCTGGCGAGACTTTTTAGCCTTTGGACCACAGCTCACAGACCGGAAGATGCTTCAATATATTTTCAAAAGAATTCATATGTGGTTCCTTAATCCGTATTAGCTTAGGCTGTAGGCTTGAAAATGAAAGTATACAGTAAATTAAGATTTGGGGAGCTGCAGAACCAAAGGGGGCGGCAGCTCCCACATCCCTCCCCTGGATCTGCCAATGTTCTGAGAACTCCTTGATCGCTTATGTTTGTAGCACCGCCTGCCACTAACGACTAGACAACCCGCAATACACAGTCGATGGAGAATGCTTCCTTGGCTGCGTATCTTTGCAGCACCGCCTGCTACCAACGACTAGAAAACCCGCAATACACAGTCGATGGAGAATGCTTCTAAGAAGTATATATATATATATATATATATATATATATATGTATATGTATATGTATATTTAAGCTAATATTTTAGACAAAAAATTATGTTATTCTTACAATGATTTTATTACAAGAAAATTTTAGATTACTGTAACTCGTATAATTAATAATTAATTATAATTTATCTCAGGTGGAAAAAAAAATTATACTAAGACATGTACGTTACACATTAGCTCAAATGGGAAATAAAAGCAATTGAAACATTGAACCTATATTCAGATTCTGTAAATCGCTAGAAGTTGTTCCATATATTTAGAATTAAAGAAGACAAAACATATAGAGTCGTAACATAAACAATTTCACCAGATTCATGTACTAGCTGAGAAAATTAACTGTAAAGAAGTAGCACAATACAGTTTAACTAACCTAATATTCCACCCTTTACATACTACTTTGGTGCAGTACATTGCAGCCAATCTTTGAGCTAAAAATGTCTCGCAGATAAGAGTAGGGTTGTTAGTGCAGCGGAGAGAAAAAGAACGAGCGTGGCAGTTACAGGGATCCATGTTCATTTGAAATTACCCCCTCCACCTCCAGCACCCCTAATCTTTGCACCACGCTAACACAATCTAATGAATGCATCTCCCTCTGCAGTGCAAGTGCTTCTTTTTTGTTTTGTCCATCCGGAGCAACGCCGGACTCCATTACCAACATAAATTAATTCACAGCTAAATATCCCTCCCTCGGGGCGCGAGGCAGGCCATAAAATAATGGCAAACGCGGCGGTGGTGGCCATATTTTTTAAGTTTAGTTTCCGTCAAGTTATGAGGCGCACTTAAGGGACGGTTTAAATACCGCAGCGCAAATCCCGGGCAAAGAGTGTGAAAATATAGCATCATCCAGGCTCGCTAGAGATAGTGAGAGCAATAATTAAGATATACTAGCACGTCTGTATCTATATTAATAAAAGGAAGTGTCTGTCTGAATTCCGCGATGCCCAGCGAAATCTACTGAACGCAGAGGTCTGAAATTTTAAACATAGGTGAACTGAAGGGTCGGAAAATGCACCTCGAAGCCGGAATTTTAATTTTCGCTTTCGTTCGCGAGTTGTGAGTGAAAAACGGGCAGAAAACGTGCATTTTTTTAGTTTTCGAAGCATCGGTTTTGAGTAATACATTTCAATGTCAAATCAATTGCAGTTGGCTTTGGCTATTTTCGTCATACCTTAGAAATAAAAGCATCGCGATCGCTTAATTTTGTAAGTCCATCCTGGATGATTCATTTGTTTAGAATGTCAAGGCCCGCAGACATATGAAATTTTCAACCTACACGGAAGAGGGATAATCAACATAGGCCTAAATATGGTCAAACATTGTTCGATTTGAACGAAACTCACTGTACAGGGGTTTTCTGGGCCAAGGAACTCGAAACTGAGGCCGCTTTTACCAAGCGACCTACCTAATCGTGGAATGCACTCCACGTGATTTAGGTGTTAATAAATATAATGATTTAACTATTATGCTTTTAATTTTTGAAATAATTATCGCGGGCGAAACCGCGGCCACATGCTAGTAGCAAATAAGAAGACAACAAGAATAATAATATCAGTGAAAATTGAGGAACTCCTGTATCTTACTTACTTACTTACTTACTTACTTACTTACTTACTTACTTACTTACTTACTCAATGGCATAGACAATTCC
Organism: Ectobius pallidus; assembly: GCA_964059195.1. Classification (NCBI taxonomy): domain Eukaryota; kingdom Metazoa; phylum Arthropoda; class Insecta; order Blattodea; family Ectobiidae; genus Ectobius; species Ectobius pallidus. The sequence goes on along the minus strand of CAXKWD010000004.1, from coordinate 31,241,525 downwards.
TACGCAAACTAAAGGAATATTGTCTCTTTTATGGAACCCGGAGGTTCATTGCGGCGCTTACCTGAGCCCGCCATTCAACCCTATTCTGCGCTAACTCTATCCAACCATCCCTCTCAAATCCTACTTCTCTTAAATCTATACTAATATTGTCCTGCCACCTACTTCTAGGTCTTCCAAGTGGTTTGTTCCTTTCATATCTCCCAGTCAATATTTTTTAGATATGTTTTTCTTCCCCCATGCGCGCAACATTTCCAGCCCATTTCATCCTCCGTGATTTAATTACCCTTACTATATTCGGTGACGAGTACATGTTATGAAGCTCGTCGTTATGCAGTTTTCTCCAATCCCCAATTTCATTTCTCTTAAGCCCAAATATTTTCCTAAGCACCCTGTTTTTCGAACACTCAGATTATGTTCTTTCCGAAGAGTAAGCGACCATGTTTCACATCCATATAACACAACCGGGAGGATAATTGTCTTATAAATTTTTATTTTTAGATTTCTGGACAGAAGACGAGATGATAAGAGTTTCACAAGAGAAGGAATTTTTTTATTTGAGTCTACACTTAACTTCTACCGAAATATTATTTGTATCTGTAATTATTGGAAGTACGCCGTAGCGTAGTGGTTGAGGTGCTGCGCTACAAACCGCGGTCGCGGGTTCGATTCCCGATGAGGTCGTTGGAGTTTTTCAATTGGCCTAATCCTTCTGGTGGCACTTTCGCCCTGGGGTCGACTCAGCCTCTAACAGAAATGAGTACCAGGAGGAATCCTGGGGGTAAAGGCGGCCGGTGCGTAAGGCTGACAAACTTACCACCTTCACGTGCCGAATGTCCAAAATCTGGGAGCCTCAACCTCCTGGAACCCTCTGGGCTTCCATGACCTGTACAGGGATCACTTTACCTTTACTATCTGTAATTATTGCTCCCAGAAATTTGAATTTCTTCACTTGTTCAAACGATTTAGCGGCTATTCTAATATCTTGTAGCGCATTATTTTGACGTTTCATGACCATATACTTAGTTTTTTTCTGTATTAATTTCCAGTATTATGGTTTTTCAGTTGCGAACATTGGAAAACCCTCTTTCAGGGCCGATTATACTGCGAAAAACCAAAACTTTTAGTCGACAAAATCGACCGTTTGTCAGCAAAACAACTGACTCTGATCAATATGTTCAAGATGTGACACTTCATGTAAATACAGCAATGTAAAACTTAAATCCCTTTAAACAAATAACCATTTTCAATATTTATTTAACTATCTGGATCGGGTCCTGTCCCAATTATCTAGGATAATCTGTCCCGTGCCCTTTATAAGACAATAATATAACAGTCACAGCATCTATTATACTATACCTAAATGAACAGTGATATTTCATGTATCTTGAATTGATGTCGGAGACCGACTTGTCACTTAAGTGGAGATGGGATTCCATTTGCCCATCACCGTGACTTAAAATTCCTATAAATACATAAACAGGATGGATTTGAACCAATTCCAACAAATTCCATGGTGTTTTGAATGCACGAGACTCAAATTCTCACACAATTTACAAATTCATGCCGGACTGCATAGAAAACAGTTAACGCAATGATTAGGCTCTTGCTTCCTTTGGCACCTTATTCTGAATTATACATGAAATTTAAATTTTTATATAAATTTCCTTTACATTAGGCCTATGTATTACAAATTTAAGACAGACTACTGTATCCCATTGGACACATCATGCATATAAAAGTCAATTAATTAATTTAAAATTAGCTACAAACGAATATTTCACCGCATTTTTATTTCATTTTTAGATAAGGTTACATATATTTAAAATGTAACAGTGCCTTAATTTAACTCTACGTGACTTATGCCCGGTTTCTACAAACTTGTGAATTACCTATGGGTAAATTACCCATGGATAAATTAGTTCCATTTAACCTACAATGGTATAATGAGCAAGGCCTTGGAGTTGTAGAGTTAATTTAATTCAGAAGGCTTTGATTCTCATTGTTATTGATCCTATGAAAGGTTAAATTTTATCCAGCCATCCATGAAAGGACAAATTAACCCAAAGATTTACCCTTGGACAGATCTAGCCCGAGTTTGTAGGAACATTTTTTCTGTCATTTTCATATTTACCTAGAGGACATTTATCTAGAAACTCGCCACAAGTGTAAGTGATTGCTATCTTTAAATTATTTGTGTTTGTGTGGTGTTATTCTTGTGTAAATTGTGTAAATTCTGTGCATTAGATAATTTACCCATAGGTAATTCGCGAGTTTATAGAAACCGGCCATTAGCAGGCTGTCTTCTCACTGGGGGATAAGTCTGGCACAAAGTAAGAGTGAAAACTGTACGCGCTCCGAGTGTAAGAGAGAAAGAAGAAGCAGCAGCAGAAAAAAGAAAGAAAAGCAATCTGTTAGGTAACAAGAAGAACAGGACGTCAAAACAAAAGAACAACAGAACCCAAGTTAAAGTAGATGTTATCTTGGTGAGTAGACGTCAGCGAGACTGAAGGGTTTGCAGAAGACAAGACAGTTAAAACTGCCGGGAGGTCTGTTTGACTTCTTTTCTTTCGAAATATTCATTTCCATACAATTTAATCAAACTCTTCCAATGGACGTGTCAAATTGGCTTCAATTGTGTATTGGGATTTTAGATTAATAATAGAATAGGAAATCGCACGTGGTTTTTCGTTCGTTGAAATGTTCACCTGGTACAAAATAAAACAAATTAAAAGAGCTTCATTCAATGCGTACAACTGTGTGGTACGTTAATGTTTTATTTACTTACTTACTCAATGGCAATAGACAATTCCTAAGCAATTTTTGATAAACTTCATTTTGAAGCTGGATATAAATCAACTAGTACAATTATATAATATAACTTAATAAGATTTTCAGCCTTTATACTAGTAAAATTTCAATACCACATATGACGTAATACGTCCGAATATGAAAGACCAGGGAGGTAATTCAAATTTTATGTAGAATTTTGTATAAGCAAATGTTTATGTACTAATTTTTACAGCTTTTGTAAAATGTCAATTAGTTGGGCATGTTCATTATCATATATATATCATATATATATATATATATATATATATATATATATATATATATATATATATATATACATATAAAAGTGATTACATTCAAGATATTTATCTCGAATATATTATATATAACAAAGTGATTACATTCAAGATATTTATCTTGAATATGTTATATATAACAATATGATAATGAACATACCCATCTAATTGACATTTTACAAAAGCTGTAAAAATTAGTACATAAACATTTGCTTATACAAAATTCTAAATAAAATTTGAATTGTTTATCTCCAAGTCTTTCATATTCGAACATATTACGTCATATGTGGTATTGAAATTTTACTAGTAAAAAGGCTGAAAATCTTATTAAGTTATATTAATTCCTAAGCAAGCTAAAGGATTTTATTTTATTTTATGGAACCCGGAGGTTCATTGCCGCATTTACATGAGCTTTCCAGAGCATGCAAAGTTCTGAAATTCTTAACAGAAACGGACTGAAGGTAGTCCGAATATACCTCAAATTCAATTTCAATTTATTACTACAAATTACAATATAAGCGTATACAAAATATGATTTCGAACGCCACCCGAAGAAGCAACTCTTGTGCTCTGGTACGATTCAGTTCAATACAATAAAATAACTTATACTAAAATAATTATATAAACTTATCCAGAAAATTGATTTACAAAACATAGAAAAATGTGAGTTAATATTATTTACAGTAAGGACAGAACATTAGCCTATATTCAACTATGGAAATTTACGAATAAATGCAATAATATATCATTTTTTTTAAACAGATTTTATGTTAAGACAAAGAAATTAAATTTATATTTTAAAGTTTAATTTTGGAAATGTTGTAGTAATGATAGAAGTGAGGATTTTAAATGTTCGCTTTCGTTCGAGAGTTATGAGGGGGAAAATTTGCAGAAAACTTAATTGTTATTCCGCTAATACATTTCAGTTGTAAAATTAATTTTAGCAACCGCGAAAGAAGAGCATAGCTGAAATAGATTTTATCAGTACATCAAATTGTCGATCGCTTCGATTTTCTTAGCCCGATCTGCACCATTCATTTATTTATAATGTTACGGCACACAAATATCTTAATTTCGTTTACGTCGTTGGACGGAAGGGGATCATGCATGCAGGCCTACCTGGGAAAGCATTAAAAAAATTCTAACAAAACCAACTATTCGATTATTTTTTCGGGCCAGGTAATTCGAATCCGAGGTCTTTTTTCCCGAGCGACGCATCCTAATTGTGGAATGCACCTCGAAGCCGGATTTTTAGCTTTTTGATAATTAATCTTTTAACTCCTTATGAATGATTTAGGTGTAAGTATTAATAAATGTGTTTTAGTTATTTTGTTTCATCTCTATATATATAAAAGGCTTTGTCCTGACTGACTGAATGAATGAATGAATGAATGACTGACTGACTGACTGAATGACAGGAATCAACGTACAGCCTAAACTATAACAGGTAGAGACTTGGAATTTTGACAGTACCTTCGTTGCATAATGTAGGTGCTCACTAAGAAAGGATTTTGAAAAATTCTGATTCTAAATGCCAAAAATTAAATGTTTTTGAAAATACTTAATCCCTTTTTACATAGAATTATCAATTCCAAATCACAGAATATATTGTTGCCAAATGGTATCAGGTGGGCTTGGAAAAAACAAATGAAATGCACTTTTGAGAAATAAGAGAAGTTATCAAAATAATTCATGTTATAAATAAATATTACAGAATGAAATCCACTAAAATAATGGAATCACATAACTTTCTCTACCCTGGACATAGAGAAAACAAAACGAGGTATGGTAATGTGTATATTATTATATTATATCGCAGGTTTTTGGAGAGAAAAGTATGAAAGTGATAATGCTTTCTGTTTAATTTCATCTCCAAAACGGTTTTATGGTAACATAAGAGTGGGAAATTTCCCGCCTCGATATTACAATTTTATGTTACTGGAATTTCTGTTTCTTCTTATTTAAACCTCTACCAGGCTTGCTGTGCACTGTACAAGCGATGGGATGCAAAATTCTAGATCCTCTATGAGCCATAAAAAATTATATTAAGCGTTTTCTGAGGGAATAGTTTGAGTGTAATAAGTCGTTCTTCCTATTTCAAATTATAAATGCCTATATAAGGACCTAGAATTTAAAATTGAAAATCCTTCATAAGTTAATTTCCAATTACAAAATACAAAACCCGGGCGACGCCGGGTCTTTTAAGCTAGTTTCATATAAATTAGAGAGCTTATATTAAACAAAAATGTATGCACCACGTACGCAAAAACCTTATCGGATTCATCCAGTATACTAGTTTCATCCGCTAAAGCGTTATTTTGCGTATTTAAAACATAAATAGCTATAAAAGACAACTAGCAATTCAATTAATAAACACGGTCACCTGCTAGAATTATAATAGAAGCTTATGCCTTACTTGTATATGAGATCGAACATTATTCTATTGCATCTGATATAATTATTATAATATTACAAGTGGGCTTTGCCATTAATGAAGTTAAGACGAGGGCCTTTTCATTACTTTACTGCATTTGATGCAAGCGGAATGAGAGGGCTTTGAAACTACTCGACGCTTCTGTAGTACTCAGGTGTGCACTGGAGATAATTGCAGTTTAGTGAGGAAACGTAAATTAAGGAGCAGATTTTAACGAGAATGGAATAGACAGAGCTCCTGGAGACCCTCTCCAGAACTAAACTTACTTAGCTCTTCGATGCCATTATATTTAATTGTGCTGACTAAGAAATTGATGACTTCGCTATTGAGAAAAAATGTTAAGATTATGAAAAAAAGTTATAAAATAATATGATGACCAAGTTTCAATGGTCATTTCTTGCGGCCAGTTTCACTCGAAGGCTACTAGATAGGCATAACATCTCCGATCATACCATAGAAAGGCCTACTATAAAAACAAAAATGTAAAAAACTTCAATACCTATTTTCATAACCGTAATACTAGAAGTAATAGGGTCTTCCATTTTACAGAATCAAAATATTCAACGACTGCTTCAATGAAACATAGCTACAATTATGGCAAAAAAACTGTGTAATAACTTTCTCTCACAACAGCCGGATCTACAAAATATACCTATGTCCAGATTTAAAACTAGAATTAAAGAAATCTTTAGAATTAGTAACTCACAATTTAATTATTAATAGCCTAAAATGTAACTGTCAATTTTAATCATCCTAATTTTAGTTTTACCATTTTAGTACTTATATATTACTAGCGTGTGCCCGCGGCTTCGCACGCGATAATTATTTCAAAAATTAAAAATTAAGAGCATAATAGTTAAATCATTATATTTATTAACACCTAAACCACGTGAATTACATACCACGATTAGATAGCGTCGACTGGTAAAAGCGACCTCAGATTCGAGGTCCTTGGCCCAGAAAACCCCTGTATAGTGAGTTTCGTCCAAATCGAACAACGTTTGACCATATTGAGGCCTATATTGATTATCCCTTTTATAATAATAATAATAATAATAATAATAATAATAATAATAATAATAATAATCCTCTTCGGTGTAGGTTGAAAATTTCATATGTCTGCGTGCCTTGACATTATAAACAAATGAATCGACCAGCGTGAGCTACAACATTCAAGCGATCGCGATAGTTTTATGTCCAAGGAATGACAAAAATAGCCAAAGCCTACTGTAATTGATTTGACATTGAATGGTATTACTGAAAACGATGCTTCGAAAACACAAAAATACACGTTTTTTGCCCGTTTTTCACTCATAACTCACGAACGAAAGGAAAAATTAAAAAATGTAATATGCCTGAAACCTTCCCGGGAATGCACTCAACAACTTCCCAAAGTTTCATGGCGATCGGATGAATGGTGTAGTAATGCATAAAGGACACACACACACACACACACACACACACACATACATTCATTTTTATATATATAGATTAGATTTAGTATTTTAAATCTAGCTCTTAATTTTTATCTTTATGCAAGTCTACTTCTTTCTCCCAATTTTCACTGTATTTAACACCCTCTTCCAATCAGAAGCAATGCTCATTCGGAGGCAATAATTATTTAATTTTGATAAATTGTAATTCCAACTTAGGAATAGCTTCATTCACTAACATTTGATTATATATGTATATTCTTTAATTGTTGTATTTGATTGTAATGATTAAGTACACTAGGTGTATTTTGTATAAATGTATAGGAATTGTAATTGTAAGATATTCCATTAGTAATTCTCAATAAATTTGAAATTTGAAATAGAGAAAGATTCTATTCGTTCCTGAAATTCTATGTCCAGCTGTCGGCACTAACACTTTTGAGGTCCCCTAAATCCAAGAATATTATTTTCAGAAATATATCTCGTGTACACATTCTTGTCTGTGAATATGTAGCATATCGAAAAAGTCACATATCTTTCTCTGCCCTAAAGCATGGGCAATATAATTTCACATGGTTCTAATATAGAATAAGGGGTCACACTCCAGGGAGCGTATTAATTTGTTTCAACTTAATGCACAATGATAAACTGTTCGCCATGCAAGACTTAGAGTCCTAGTTTGTATAAAACGACGGCTGACTTATAACTACCCTTCGGGGAATTTTTATGAACAAAAGTTTAAAATAAACGTTTTAGCCCTTAATATAAAGACCTCGTGTACAAATTTTAACAAAAAGCAGTCTTAATGGAAAGTGGCACTAAGGTAAGAGAAAGTCGTAGCCAATCTTCATGTCATGCCCTCAAGATATAAGCCTAATCCTAATAATAAAAAAATAGTTTTTGTACGAGTCGTTCTCCACAGACACACACACACACACACATACACACAGACGTGTTTGGTATATAGAGACATAGGTAGGTGTAAATTGGTAAATAATCAAATAGCCTAAAAAAAAAAAAATCTCAAATCCCATGGTCAGCCAATCTGACATGGGTTTTCACATGGTTTCCCCAGTCGTAAAGGCAAATGCCGAATTTTATATTTACATACCATGAATCATCCTCAGCATTTCATCCTGTATCGTATCCATTTAAATTAATATCAGTTGAAATTCACTCCATAAAATACACCAATAATAGAAATAATTGACAATTAATAGTTCCATGGCCTACCCTACTGTATAGACACAGATCCCGAACCCCTGATTTGGCCTCATAGCTAAAAGGAGTATAAAAACAGCTGAATAAAAAATAATAAAAAATAAAAATAAAAAATAAAAAGTCAACGAGGCAATCAGGATGCATGGCGTATAACTGGATATACCATAAACTACACCACTGCATCTACCTGTCCTTAAAGTCAGGTGAGTTTATGTGGTTGGGAGTATATCTCAGTAAATTATCCTAATATTTTTACTCACAGTGATGGGAAAAGTACAAAAAGAAAGTAATTGGGCTGAATTACAATTACCCGAGAGACATTTTACTTAATTACAATTTCAAATTACTTTTCCAAAAAGTAATCAGTAATATTACAATTATACAGTATTTACAATTACTTTACATAATGGCAGTACCTAAAAATTCCTTGTTTTTGGTTTGTTTTGGGCACAAGCCCAAATTATTAATGAATAAACAAACAAAAAACACATCAATGAGAATATTTTCGGAAACATTGAGTAACTTTTTGTTAATATTAACTCTAATTTGGATATTAGTTTCAGAAACAGTAGTGATGACGATATAGCAAGCGAGAATGATACTAATACTAACGACTACTAAATTGTAACAATTACAATTTTATTTCCAGAAGTAAATTACAAGTAGAAATTACATTTTTAAAAAAGTATTGATTACAAGTAAATGGGACCAAAAAAGGAATTGTTACTGTTCCAGAATTTAATGTTATGACTGTAGAACAAACTTATAAGATCACACTTTTAAAATACTTTCACAAATACCGCAACGTACATGTATCGTATCCTTATAATTACAATACTAGAAGAAATAATACATTGCCTTTAATAGAACCAAAATACTTCACCTCTTCTGGCTCTAAACATAGCATTTATTCTGGTCCAAGACTCTATAACTCTATAACTAGATCTCATCCAGAAATAGTACATATGAACAACAACAAATTCAATAAGTTTATCAAAAATCTTATTTCATAGTTCAAAAGTTATTTCACTCTGTACTTGGTAGACAATTAAGGAACGATTTTATTTGTAATAACTCAAGAGTTTCAATTTTGTTCTTACTACTTTTCCTTTTTTCTTTTTTACTTTGTTCTTTCATTTTTATTATTACTTTTTTAGGTATTGATTTAATTATATTTTCTTTATGTATTTGTAATTTGTATTTTGTAATGTAAATGGCTGAACTGTGCCCGAGCACGAGCGCTTGTTCATTCGGGTGGTCTTGATTTGTATAAATATTTGTACAAATAAATAAAATAAATAAATAAATAAAAAATCCGATTACTTTTACTCAATTACTTCCCATCACTGTTTACTCAGCACAAAATTTATCTCGGATGGCCGAAATATTTGTACTAGCACTGTTTCCATAGCCACACGGATCACCTGTTACTATGCCTGTCACATCTAATAAAGGATAATCATTGGGGAATCTACGGTATATCGGAATGATATCGCTTGATGAAGTTCAAGGACAATGGATTGAGTTTAGAACCCCATCCGGGTCGCTTGAGTGACGGATGTGGGAATAAATAATGTGGCACGGTGTAGTCTGTAGTGGCATTGATTTGCTGGTTAGTAGTACACACACCTCCTCTTCATGCTGGTGTACTGGTATCTCACATGTGAAACACATACTCAGAGGGAACGTTGTTCATGTATGCTAGCCATGTTTTCTGCTGTTTTTAGTTATTGTTTTTATCTTATTGGATCGCAAATGTTGTTTATAATTGACCCCAATCAAGTTTGATCCTAGTCAAGACAAAGGGGAGGAGAACTCACAGAGAGTTCGCAGAAAATTCGCATCATGTGACAAAAACGTGATTGGTTAATGTCATTAGCATGCGCCATTTACCAGGGTGTGGCTTACTAGTGTTCGTAAGTTAATGCAACAATAATATCAACAATTACACGTGAAATAACAAACTCTCACTGGCATCGTCATCATTATACAATATATATATCAATTAGCAAACAAAACAAAACAACGGCCCTACGTTGTGAGTTGTACTGAGAATAAACAAACTAACATTAACACGGTGAACACATGCGTTCTCACGTGCGGTCTATGTCAGCCAAGCCTCTTTGTTTTTAACAGGATCGTTCTTAAATGGTATAGAGAATAGCAGAACTCTGTCCGTCTACTGAAGTTCCATTTTATGGGCTCAGCCTTTTGAGGATAACGATTATAGGGGGTATAGGCTAGAGGATATCACCAGATGTCACCATCTTGCTCTTCTCTTTCGTATAAATAAATAATTATCCATTTCCTTCATATTAACCACTACAAATACAATTATTCCTACTACTATTATTATCGTGTACCTATTAATCATTTGAGGAATGGGAATTGCAAAGATTCTATTGTCATTTTAGGGAATTGTACAGGAGAGAGAAAAGATTTCGCAGTACTTATATTTGAGTCTGCAGCACTCATCTGTTCAAGGGTGTAGCAACTACCGTAACAATGAACAGCAAATAGAACTTACATGGTTACTGGCACTGGCATATGGTACAATATGGTGCGAAAAAAAAATTGAAAAATAACATTTAGATAGAACCTTTGAAATTTCCACTACTCATTTACACATCAAAATATAAATAAAAAATTGTTTCAAACAAATTATTGCCAACGAAAAGAGCCTGAATACCACTACATACGAAATTACTAAAAAGTTTGTTTTATTATTATTCCAAGGACAAGTAAACTGATTTATTTTCATTCTACAATTTACTATTCAAAATAACATAAAACTTCGAATGATGTTCGGCCGCAATAAGAACTTAAATGGCTCACACGAATAACAAAAAAACAGCGATTGCTGCGACGATAAAATAAATACATCCGATACAATTTTATTGATCGTAATTTGACTATAGCATGTAATGTGTTGTGTTTGGGATATCAAAATTATGAATCTAGCTGAATTTTAGCTGGCACGAATTGCTAGTTACTTTAATACTGCAATCTATGATGATTTAAACAAAAATATATAGTCTAATATCGTCACTGTTATGCCTGAACCACGAATGTGCAAAAATTCAGATGACTTCAGAGGCATTTCTGTACTCTGAGCTTTATGGAGCTCACTGTTGCTCCGAAATAGATCCAGTATGCAATACAGTTAGCTATGAAAATAACACTACTCCTTCACATATGCTTATCAAACTTTGTTCTTCCGTAAGCCCTGCTTAATGAATCAATCTGGAGCTTAACTCAGAAATCGATTTAAAAAACATCTTTTCTGCACATCATAATTGCAATTCTAGAGTGATAGGGAAAAAGCGAATGAGTCAAAAAGCTAACGTTTCAGGAGAGAGAAAAAACAATTTATTTACACAGCATTGTTACAATATTTTTGCACTCCTTAGCTAGTAAGTGGTACTTACGAACTTTGTTTACATGGATCGTAAGTTGACATTCCCACACAGTCTTGTTGCTAAGGCCGGTTGCGATGAGGTTAAAACACTTACGGTCCAAGCGCTACGTCATAATTCATTACGATACACTTCATAATACAAGCCTTTATGGCCTCGGCCCCCAGGACAAATATTCGGTTCCCATAACAACAAACACATGCGAATCACTTTCTGAAATAAACATCTATTTTCAAGAATGTATTTACATAATATTTTTCAGGTAATATCACAATTAATATAATTAAATTGATATAAATAATCATCGTGCAAAAAATAGCATGCAACACACGGGCCGTAAAGGCATTTACGGCACTTGTATCGCAATATACTATTAGTTCAGCCCACCAGATATTTGTACATGTTATAAGATACTGTGTAAAAATATCTGGGTGGGCTGAACTAAATATTGTCACAATGCTGTGGAAATAAATTGTTTTTTGCCTCTCCTGAAACTTTGGCCATTTGACTTATTCGCTTTTTCCCTATCACTCTAGAATTATCACTGATTAAACAAAAGCATCTCCGCACTTTCTTACATCAGTTTACCTGTATTTTTATTAATATTATTGTTGTTTTGATATCCATAATTTCGTTCTTTATTTAGTAACGTATAACCTCATTCCCTTAACAGATATGATTAGGCACACCCGCAGTACTCTCGTAGTACGTCACTTCCGCTGGCAATGCACGCGAACATTATTACCTCAGTGACGTCATAGCATCATTCAATGGGGCATTGCAGAACGTAAGGAATCCTGGATGTCACTTGGCTACAATCGGTGGGACATTGCCCAGCATAAGGCAATCTGTTTGCTCCCACATGCATTGTAATGGAGATCACTCTCTCTTTCTATGCTCTACAAACCGCTTCGTACACAAACGCTTTCTTTTGCATCTCCTGCTGCTTTCCATCCATCTTACAGGACCATGATCTCGGAATTGTTTTCCATCAACATTCTTCTCTACCTATATATTTCCTCTTATAACACAGTATCTTATTCTTCTGTCCCTGTCGATACGAACGCCAGAGGAATTCCTTGTCTGAGGTTGTAAAATACCAACGACCTTCTTGAACGACCAATATGAGTTTTTTTTCGATTATAGAAACTGACTTTATATTATGTAGGTATTTACAATTGAAGAGTCCGCTGCAAGAATGATAGACGTCACTTTTCATATGCATTATCTGATATAGAACATGCGATTATTATGTTAAAGCGACATCGCTGATAGTCAAGGGGCTGTGCGTAAAATAAAATATGTAGGCCTACAGGATCCGAAACTTTGTTACCTTTGAAAAAATAAGTCATTTAAAGCAAATAAATACTGCAAGACTGCTGAATGTCTTTAGTGTACACTACAAGAATTTTGGATGTCTTTAATATACTCGTACTCTTTATCTCTTTAGTTTACACTGCAAGAATGCTGGATGTCTTTAGTATACACTGCAAGAATTTTGGATGTCTTTAGCATACACTGCAAGAATGGTGGATGTCTTTAGTATACATTAGAAGAATGCTGTATGTCTTTAGTATACACTGCAATAATTCTGTGAGTCTTTAGTATACACTGCAAAGAATTTTGGATGTCTTTAGTATACACTGCAAGAATGCTGGATGTCTTTAGTATACATTACAAGAATGCTGTATGTCTTTAACATACACTGCAAGTATGCTGGATGTCTTTAGTATACACTGCAAGAATGATGGATGTCTTTAGCATACACTGCAAGAATGCTGGATGTCTTTACCATACAATGCAAGAATGCTGGATGTCTTTAGTATACATTACAAGAAATCTGTATTTCTTTAGTTTATACTGCAAGAATGCTGGATGTCTTTAGTATACATTACAAGAATTCTGTATGTCTTTAGCATACACTACAAGAATGTTGTATGTCTTTAGCATACATTACAAGAATGTTGTATGTCTTTAGCATATACTGCATGAAAGATGGTGGTCATTTTGTTCCTGTGGATTTGTGATGTCAGTACTTGAATCCAGGCTTACGGGTTGACTTTCAGTAGTTCAGGACTTGAATGAAGTTCATTTGTTGCATTATTAAGCTGTTGATGCTTTGTGGATATTTTTGTATTAAAAATACAATAACATGAATGATATTGAGAGTGTCGATGTCGAGAGTGGTTCTGATAGTGGATGGAACGAATAATGTAAAACATTCTAAAAATATTAAAGCAAGGTAGAAAGAGCGGCGTTATGAAAAAGGTAAGGCTATGTTCACATGAAACTAGGTCAAGTGGTAGAAATTTCTATACCACACTTCCCCATGAATAGGACCAAAGAGACTTGATGTTTTGCGGCCCACAATTTACAAATCATCCTTACATTGTTTTAAAAATGTCTAATTCAATAAACATTTAGACCTTATTTACACTTTGTTGTTTATCGATAATGTTTGGTTTGTTTTGATATTTACCTGAAATGAAATGTAGGCCTACAGGATCCGTAGCTTTATTACCTTTAAATAAAATACCGGTAAGTCATTTAAGGGAATGCACCACTGAGATTTGTTAAAAATTGTGAAAAAAAGTCATTTTTCATTTTTGTACTGATAAAATTCTACAAACATTCTAGTTTCAGAATCTATTTTCGTTTATGGCATTCCGCGCGTTTAAAGGGCGTCAGGTGACTTTTAAATGGCCTTGCGCACGTTCCTGACTGCTACCTGCCTACCCTTAAAGATCGTTTATCTAACTATTTTTTTTTCATCATTTTTCATAATTTAAAACACTCCACACGATGAAGTCTTTAAGCAATTTCTCTCAAATTTTCAGCACGTGTTCTTAAGGTGTAGTTATAAAAATCTGTCATATGAATTTTTGAAATTATGAATATTTTATTAGTTATGAATTTTCAAAATAAATATATATAACTTACACTTTTTTTATCTCTGGAACCATAAACCTTAGAAAAAAATCATATGACAAATTATTTCTTCATAGTTAGATAAATAAAGTGCATTTGTAAAAAAATTAATTTTTGAAAATTTTCATCGTGTGGAGTATTTTGAAAATCGCTCTACTTTTATACTATGAAAATTAATAACTCAAACACTTTTCAAGATATTAGGATGAAATTTTAAACCATAAAATAAATACATGAGACAAGTGTATGGTAAAATTTTGAGCTATATTGCTTGAAAACTTTCGATTTTAGTAATTTCAGTGGTGCATTCCCTTAAAGGAAAATAAATTCCATAAAAATATTTTTGTTTGTTTTATTAAATGTATTGTTTAGTCGCTTTAACAATATAATCATACTAATTTGTGTAGTGTAACAATTTATATTGATACGACATTGACTTATAGACTCTTGTAGAATTTTATATACATACATTAATGTGGGAAAATGGACAATTACAATTTAGTTAAGTCAGGAACCGAATTCCGCTACTGTATTTGACTACGACGGATTTCCACCTATTCGTTTGCCAGTTGTTCTTTACAAAGGGACAGAAACAGTCAGTACACCACTGTACAAAGTTACTAATTAATGACGTTACGCCGTCTATTTCTCTGGTCTGCGCATGTCAGGGTCTAGGTAACAAGGCTCTGCACATAGAGACTACCAATACAGAAAATATGACCTCAGTCCTTGCACGCATACACAGGATTGTTGACCTCAAAGATCGTTATCAGATCTCGATCAATGCAAAACCACTTATGTATGTAATTTCATAAACTTCAAGAATCCATCTTTATCGCTTCCAGCCAATACATCAAACCTTGTCATATTCAAAGAGGCTTCAACTTTATCGACACAAACTCACACAACCTGGCATGAAGTGTATCCACTGTAAGAGAACACATAAATAGTACCAAATACTATAGAGGACAATACCGAACACTTACTGCTTTGGCAATGGAAAAATGGGGGACAGATTTTGCAGCACTCCTGGTGGCACAACCTACAAACTTGGGGGCAAATTAAAATATTCAAAACACATATAAACTGCAATGTTTTATTGTTTCACCAAACACTAAGGACCAAAAAACTGTTTAAGTAATTATAAGAATAATAATGAGCAAACAAAAAAACAGAACTTCCGAAATAGTTATCAAAATATAAATGAAAACACAAATATTTGAACTTAGCGGTTGCTAACAACAACAACTTTCTCTTTTTTCAATGATGCTTTTTTGTTTTAATTTTTTAGGTTATTTATTTCCAAACCAGCATTTTTTTCTATACCATAGATAGATAGAAAAATCATATCACTTATACATAACGTGCCGAGGTTGGCTATTTCGGCTCGTCTAATAGAAATTGGTTGATATCTTTGTATCTAGTTACTGGATCTGTATTCAGTAGTAGCAGGTTGGGCCGCTAGATGGTGCTCAAGATATTGTCCCTCGATATATCGCAAAATGTCCTGTATTGTCCTCTATAGTATTTGATAGTACCGTATTTTACGAAACCATAAGACGCACCTTTTTACCTTGAAAACGGAATCTTCAAAGTTGGGTGCGTCTAATGGTCCGAAGTACACTAAAAATATTTAAATTATGGTAAATACTGCCGGAATACCGAAGTTATAAAAAGGGTGTTGTAAACGATAAGATAGTTACAAATATTGGTACAGACTGTACATTTAAACACTTGTCACAATCATAAAATGAGGGCAGCTGGAAGCTAGGTATACAATGCGAAAAGAAAGGAATGCTGAGTTCCTTTATACGAAAGGAGTTATCTCCGACGGGTGGTTTAAATGAAGGCAATGACCTATGAACAGCCTTGTCCCGTTACATTTACCGTATGCTGAATTGAAGGTCAGAGGGTGTAAAAGTATTTTCAGCCTTTCATGAAAATTTTCAGTCTTTCTTTTCAGTCCAGTTGTTAAAATTTACTCGATGCCGCCTGAACAGAATAGATTTCGTACTAAGTAGGTTTCAAGTTAGAAGTGATTTATACTGATTGTACGTGGTTATAATTTGATGTAATGTATTATTCCCTTTAATTTTTTTTCTTAGAATCAAATTAAATTTCTTTCCTTTAAATTTCCATCCTAAAATCAAGGTGCGTCTTATGGTCCGGAGCGTCTTATAGTCCGTAAAATACGGTAATAAATACTTAACCAATTTTAGTTTAATGAAAAGTAAACAAGTAAGCAATGTGAATAAGACAACCTCAAAGTCTATGATAAATAACAAATGTTATCAAATAAATTATTACAAATATACGTAAAATAAATAGTGAAATAAATATTGGAACAGCTCCACAATGCCATAGCCAGCAAACAGTGAGACATTTTCCGCAACTCTGTCCCAATCACCTTGTACAGCATATACCAGCAACACCTAAGCAATAATTCCAATTCCCTAACCATCAGTTTATTGGACGATAGTTCTTCAATCAAAGGTTTACATCGACATAAGGTTTTAGACTTGTCATTCCGATTCAGTGACTTACCTTAAAGAGTTGTTTTTACAGATCTCATATCATTACTGTATCATTACTCCGTGGCGCGACATCCCCGAAGGGACAAGGTCTACCACCCGACCGCTGCGTCATCTACCTATAGGCAGATGGCAGGATTGGGGGGCATTTATTTTTATTTATTTATTTATTTAACCTGGCGGAGTTAAGGCCATAAGGCCTTCTCTACCACTCAGCCAGGGCAAAAACATGAAATACATAATGATAACAATAATAATGATTAAAAATAAATTTAAAAAGAACTGATATACATGAATACAAGAAACGAACATTAAATACAAAGAAAAAATTAGAACATATATACTTGAATAATTAAGATACATTAAGATACATTAAGACACAGTAAATGATAAAAGAGAAATTAATTGTTACAAATATGATTTAGTTATATAAAAGCATTAAGTGATAGAAACTGAAATTAACATAGGACATGAAAAAGATTATTAAGTACTACGTATATGTGCTGTTAACTGCGATCTGAAGGTTGACAGTGACCGGCAGTCCTTGATATGAGATGGTAAAGAATTCCAGATTCGGATGACTGAAGTAGTAAACGATGATGAGTAAAGAGATGTATGATGTTTAGGTATTGCATGTGGTCAGCATGCCGACACCCACGGCCGTTAATGGTGGTTTCCAGGACCGGGTGTCATTTATACCATTTACTGAATGTTCATATTTGAACAGATGTTAAATCTACAGAATACATTTAAAAAATGTAAAGTGGCAATAAAACTAATAGAAAGTCATCTCCAATCTTCTTGACACATCCCCAGAAGGTGCCTAATACTTATACAAAATTTTGTTTTCATACGAATTTTCGTTCTGAAGATTGGCTGCTCACACGCAGACAAACGCACACACAGACACAAAAACACACAGACATGTTTTTGAAATAGTATTTTTGGATTCAGGGGACCTCAAAACGTGTATTTATGCTAAAACTCAACTTCGAATACTTCCTCTCTATCTAAAAATCATTGGATTTATTGTGTAATTTTGATGCAGGTATAATACAATTATTACTATAATGATAATAATAATAATAATAATAATAGTTATTATTATTATTATTATTATTATTATTATTTTACGTAGGTAATAACTAAATTTCGGTTAACTAATAGCATCGTGTATGAAAAAGTACAACTTATTAGTCCTTTGAAAGCTAAATAACAGGTTTTGGTCTTCTTGTTAGATTTATGTGTGAAGATGAATTTCAGCATTAGAGGTTATGCCATCTTCAGTCCTTGATATGTGTTTAGTCCCGCCTGTCAGCCGTTGTGAACCAACAATGCATAAGCATTTTATTCGTATAAGAAAATATATGTATATGAGGGTGTAAGATTGTCATTGAAAAACGTAATATCTTATCGTCATTTACCAAACAAGAAGCCAGAATAAGAAGAGGAGTGAGACAAGGCTGCCCATTATCGCCACATCTGTTTAATTTGTTCATTGAGGAAGCAATCAGAGAAATGAAAAGAAAAACAAAGGGTATTAAAATAAATGGAGTCAGTATTCATAGCATTCGATTTGCAGATGACATAGTTATTTTAGCTGATTCAGAAAAGGAAATGAATAAAATGCTTAAAGTTCTATCAGATGCACTGAAAAATTTTAAAATGAAGATAAATAAAAAGAAAAAAAAACCATGGTGATCGGAAGATCAAATGAAAATTTTAAAATCAACATACAGCTTGAGGGTACAGCCCTGGACCACGTCGAAAGATTTTGTTACTTGGGAAGCATTATCAATAAGTTTAACACATGTGACACAGAAATTAAGAGAAGAATAAACCCGGCTAAACAAGCATTTCAGAACAAAAAGAATCTCCTCACAAATAACCATTTAAGCATGGAAGTAAGGAAAAAATTTGCCAAAACATTTGTGAGTTGTGTATTAACTTATGGATGCGAAACATGGACAATCGGAAAAGCAGAAGCCAAGAAACTAGAAGCAGCAGAAATGTGTATATGGAGAAGACTAACAAAGACGAGTTGGGTGGATAGGAAAACAAATTAAGAAGTACTTAAAAAAGTGATGGAAGAGAGACCCCTTCTGAAATCAATTAAGAGTAGAAGAGCAAAGTTAGTGGGTCATACATTTCGGCACAATGATCCACTCATCAACATTTTTGAAGGGAAAATACTGGGGAAGAAATCAAGAGGACGTCTTAGAAATTCATTTGTTAAAAACACGATAACGGATATGGACGTGCTGTCGTACGAAAATTTGAAGAGAACAGCGATGAAGAGGAAGACATGGCTACTACAACAAGGCATTGCCTTTAGATCCTGATGATGACCAAATATGAAATTTATCCATTCATATATGATTGTGCAAGAAATGAATTACATATCGACTGTTTTAAATATTATGAACTGATCCATAAAGTTCAAGTCTCAGTCACAAGTTACTACGCTACAGTTAGATAACAGGTTATTTGACTTTAGCCTGACCTAGCTTAATATATTATACACATATATCACAGTATAACCTGACAAACGTCACGCATAACAGATGTGGACCCTAGGGGATCCCCTGAATGGGTTGTTTCCACCTACACCGGCACTTCAGTGCAGCCAACCGTACGCTAATTACACTCATGTTGGCTGTGCAGTGACGTCACTAACAATTGTGCGTACGTTGTGCGTCAATGAGAATGGGAGGTGTCTCGCACTTTGTGGCCGTGTTGTGTTCATTCTGTTTGAATAATAGAAAGGTTACAGAACAAGAGAGACATTATACATTTCTGAAAAATAAACATTCATCTAGACATATTACAAAGCATAATACCGTCTGCTAATTTTTTATAGGATTGAGATAATATAACAATATGTACCTTAACCAACAATAGCGAACAACAACATTTGAAAAACAATATTGCCTGGAGATAAATTATAAAACTGTAGACCAACTACTCTCCTATACTTTTCAGTTGCATGTTATAGGCCTCTCTCTCTATATATATATATATACACTGAACCACACAACACGAACTCTTTCAAAGATTAGCTGGGGGTAATATTCCTCAGAATGTAAGAGAAATACCTCCGGAGAAAACGTCAATTACCTTGTAATTAAATTATATATATATACATAATATGTATAATATATATTTATATACATACATATAAATATATATTTAGCTATGATTATACTCCTTTTAGCTTCGAGGCTTTATCAGGAGTTCAGGATCTGTGTCTGTACAGTAGGGTAGGCCATGAAACTATTGCTTGTGAATTGTTTCTATAGTCGGTGTATTTAATGAGTAGGCTAAATTTCAACTGCCATAACATGCTCATCTGTCGACGTGCAAGACCACACTTCTAAGATTATTTAGACGCATTTCATTGAATTAAAGACATTCAATTTTAGTTTTTATAGAAGACATTTAGCATGTAAAATGCTCTGTTATTTGTACGTATATATTTTTAACTAAGCGACTATAAATTTTATCATTTTATCTATAATTATAAAGCAGATTTTACAAACAAATTACTTAGAAAATCTGTAGGCCTACATTATTACTTATTTACGTTGCCACAGGCTAAACAGGTCACTGAATTGCATAAAAAAAATTTAATTTTTATGAAAATATTTATCAATTTTAATTAGCATTAGCATCACGACCAATAGCATATATTATATAGACCTGTCTTCAACTGATAATATAAAATAATACATAAAAAACAAAAAATAATTTCTGTTCTCTCATTGTAAAAGTGGTACACAATTTATATATATATATATATATATATATATATATATATATATATATATATACAATTACTGGCCTTTTTATTGATATTTGAGGGTATAAGGCGTAAAAAATATTTTAGTCGATTCATCTTCTTAGTTTAACCTCTCCCGTGGCAGGGACGTTTATGCGGCCCACGCCGCCTGGGCCTTACAGGACAATTTTAGTTTTATGTAAATTTATAATATAAAACGTAAAAAGATGAATTTCGATATAGTTGAAAGGTAAAATATGTTTAAAAGTAATATAAATTTGAGTTGTTGAGCGTCTCTTTGGTCGTCATATGTGTATTTATTGAATTCACATGTAAAACTAGGCTTTAATGTGAGTGTAATTCTTTTTAAACACCCCTACTTATTTATGTGTCAATATTAATGCACTCACTGCCTGATTAATTACATCTTGAAGGGGTTTCCCTGAACTTATCTCCTAAACCTGTACGGCCATGCTAAAGCTATAACGTATATATATTTTAAGTGAATAATAAACAAATCAATAAATTCCCCCTGCACGCTGTGAAATTAGCAAGGGATTTAAGAATTTCTTATATGATTCCAGTTTTCCTGGCTTGTGTAAATATGGGGGTTGTATGAAAGTAACCCACGGCTGTAATTATGTAATATAGGCTACATTATTATAACTTCACACAACTATTTTAGAAAAAAATTCTTTAGACTTAAACTGTTAATTCATAGCATAGGATACAATAGTTTGTCTTAAATTTGTAATCAAATGAGTGAAAAAAAAATAATAATTAGAGACGTTTAATCTATCTATATTAATAAAAATGAATTTCCAAAATGTATTTTGCCGCATCACTTGAGAACGGCTCGACCGATTTGGCTGATTCTTTTTTTGTTGTGTTCGTAATTGTCACGACAAGGTTTGTGTGAAAGAAAATTTTTGGAAAATCCACGGGAAAAGTCGGAAATGTGAAATGAGGCAAAGTTAGAGAGTTCTGATGTCAATTGTTTACATAACGAAAGTATTGTTTACGATGTTTACATAGGGCTTTGGATTCTATATTATAATACTGGGCTTTAACAAATGCTGATACTATCGAAGTATTTAATACATAATTGTGAAAATAATTCTTGACGAATAAAATCCACGAAAATAAACCAGTCACATAACTTTCTCTACCCTCGACATGGAAAATATCATTTTCTAACTTCACATTTTGATGTAGAATAAGCGATCGTATTGCAGGGACAACTTAAGTGTGTGCCAGTGAGCATGCTATATCAGAAGTCGGTAACAAATCCTATCCACTGATACGTCACTCATAGCTGTGTGCTTTGTATTAGTTGAGAAATAAGCCTAGGGATGTTTATCAGAGGCCCTAAGCATCTAATAGAAGACTAGGCCTAAATGGGATGGAACATTTTCAGTCCTACGCGCGCAGTATATTATGTCCCAGGTTTTTGGGAAGGAAAGTATGAAAGTGATATTGAATTTTTTTTTTTTTTTTACTTCATCCCAGAAACGATTGTATGGTAATATGAGAGTGAGAAATAGACTACAATTTTCTGTCAAGACAATACAATCTTATGTAACCGGAAATTCTTTTTCTTCTTATTTGCACTCCTCCCAGGCATGGTGTGTAGAAGCAATGGAATGCAACATTCGACATCCTCCATGAGCCATAAAAAGCTATATCTAGCGTTTTCTGAGGGAATTTCGAATTCTACATACATATTATGTAAGGACATAGAGTTTCAACATCGAAAGTCCTCCAAATGTTAATTTCATGTTACAAAATACAAAACCCGGGCGACGCCGGGCCATTTAAGCTAGTTTCTTATAAAATTAAAGAACAAAGTACAAGAATAAACTTTAAACCTAATCATCGTGTTAACAGTTTTCTTTGCAGTCCGGCACGGATTATAAGTCACATGATAAATGGAGTCTCGCCAATTTTATAGATCTACTAGCTGTCTCTTTTAGTATCTTAAAGGTTTTAAGTTAAATAAACTAATATCTTTCTAAGCTAAAGAGTTAATTTGCACTCTCGGCTAAGTATGACCAGGTCTCGCCTTCGTCAGTTCAAAATAGGGTTTATTGTGGCATGTAGCTTATTTCTCAAATTTTGTCTGTCTTCAATTAATGTTTGCTGTTCAGTCAAAACATTCATCAGTTACCGGTGCTTTATTCAATAGCAGTAAGTCGATATACCTACGCCCACAAATGATATGCACAATAACTAGGTTTCTACGAACGCCGTATCAGATTTACAGTTTCCGAGGAGTACTAATTCGATAAAACGCAATATTATACTCGGGATTAAAGGTAGAAATTGAGTTTAAGCAGAAATAATTGATCTTACTACGAAGCATTTATGAATGAAGCACTAGCTGCTGCCAACATATTAATAGCTAGGGCAAGGCATTTAATGACCATAAAATAATGAAAAAATGCAAAATAAAAAAATGCATTTATGACCTAAAAATAGTGAAAAAATTACTCGAAATCTTAAAATAATGACCAATAAATTTACCGTTATTACTTATAATTAGTTTTTTCTTAAGTAATGAATTGCTAAATACAGTTTATGACGATGCTTTATATATGAATTTACAATATAAAACGCACTTATTTTGTTACTAAAGAAGTAAATTAATATATACTACTTTGACCCTTAGCGAAAAATAAATTCTTTCTGAACTGGCATGCCCATCAAATTGCCCCTAGCAAATATGTGCCATTTAAAAAGAAAGAAAAAATATATATTGCTAAAATGCCGAAAATGACCTAAAATGCCAAAAATGACATAAAATGCTGAAAATGGCCTAAAAATGCCGAAAATGACCTAATAATTGCCAAAAAATGACCTATCTCTTGAAAAATGACGAAATATGCAAAATAAAGCAAAATAATGCAAAAACAAATTGCCCTTATTTAATTAATTATTTAATGATATACATTATGGAGCTATCTTTTAACCTTCATATAAAAAAGATGCAAAATCATCAAATGCCTTGCCCTATTAATAGCAATGTGTCATTTCTTGTATGTACTCGTAATTGTTCGTTCTTGTGATAGGTGACAGGAGAAACCAATGTCGCCCAACCACCGCAAATGCTTCAATCATGTTATACAGGAGGTGGTTAATTTTCCAAGTCTTTTCTACCAATATGTTGGGCTGCTTACACACTTGTATGTATAAGCTATTCGTACATATACAGAAACGTAGCTTACTAGAATAAGTAGCCTACAGAAAGACCAATAGGCATTAGTATGGTAAATATACTGATATTATATAATTCTCCACCTTATACCCTCAAATAATTAAATAAAATAACACCAGGGGTATTGCATAATACCTTACAATAATTATTATTACTATACAATGGATCAACTTGTACAGTCTTGTAAAGTATTAAAATCGGGCCTCAGACTTGAAAACTTACAGTCTAAAACGGCTGGATTTTTTCTACATAACTCTACATAAGTCCAGGGATTCCACAATAGCATGAATCTTCACAACGGCACCTATGTACACTAGTATCACTGCAGTATTAACAGCAACACATTAAAAAAAAACTTTCATCAATTGAACTAGAGTATATTAGCCACTAGTTTTTATACAGTGACTATCAGGTTATAAAAACCTGCTATTTTTTATGTTTTTTATTATAACAATAAATATGCTCATACTCAAACAGAGTAGCCTATACTGCATAGCCAAGGTTACGTACTTACAATTAAGGTTTTAATTTCACGTAAATAAGATTTAAATAACCTTTGTCTACCATAGGCGTAACCAGGCCGACCATATGGGGGGGTTATAACATCCGCGGGGTCTGGGGGGTATGGAATACCCCCTAGGGAGAGGGGGGTTCGGGGGCCCTCCCCCGGAAAATGTAAAAAATGAAGATGCAAAATAACGAGTTTTAAGCTTCCGGGGGTCCTTCCGCGGAAAATTTTAAAAATTAAGCTGCAAAATAACGAATTTTAAGCTTCCCACGCTTTATACTTGTATTAAGTAATTTAATTTTAAAAATTAAGACGCAAAATAACGAGTTTTAAGCTTCCCACGCTTTATACTTGTATTAAGTAATTTATGGGCAGACTTAAAAAAAGTATATAATTTTCCTTTTTTTAATCAATGGGGGGGGGGGGGGTTCAAACCCCCAACCCCCCCCCTCGGTACGCCTATGTTGTCTACTAACATTATGAAATTGCTCAATTAGTTAATCGTTTCCAAGCAACAAAAGCTAATCGATATAGTGTTGTGTACTAATATCAAATGGACGACATTATGCAGAAAGGAACCAATCCACATGATTTTTAAGCTAAAAAAACAGGCATTTGAAGTTACATAAAAAGCCACCTAGATCTTTTCAGCATGTTTTAGTTTGCTCCATAGATGGCATATAAATGGATGAAGAGGGTTGGTTAGTTTGCACAACATAAATATATAGTTCAGTAGCAAAAATTTAGCATGTAATCCGGTTTTTAAAATTTGAGGGTTGATTCCTTTCTGCAGAATGTCGTCCAAATATACTTGCATGCAAAATTTCACTGCAATATGTTATTAAATGTTTGAGTTAAGAGGGACACCAAATTTGGCTGCCACTTTGTAATGATAATTACCCATAACTGTAATAGTTAAATTAATTCTGAAAAGAGTATGCAATTGAAGAACTAATCAATATACAGCATGCCAGATTACAAGGCTACAGAACAATTCATTGCTGAGAAAATTATAACTAACTTCACCTATTTTCAGCATCAAAAGCTGTATGTCCCCCCTAATCTTTTTGATTAGGTATAAATCATTTGCGTTTTATTGTTTCTTGTATATTGTAGATCTAAGATAAGTTACTTAATTTTTTCTCTCTCTAGTATAACACACTTTACTAAAATAGTTTTATTTGATGTAACATAGACTAAATTCACAACTGTATATGTATGTATCTAGTGTATTATTATTACCTATAGAGCTATGTTAGTGTATTTGTTTGTTTCTTTTCTGTCTCTGGTTGAGTGTCATAGAAGGCCCTAAGGCCTTAACTCTGCCAGATTAAATAAAGATTTATTATAATTATTATTAAAATACGAAAATTAAATTTTAAATGTCGAAATACATTAAAATAACCAAATGAAATTTTAAAGCTTTGTAAAAATCACATTTGCTAAATACGATTTCTATCTATGCGGACCTGCACTCGAAAAGACAGAAGATGTATAATAAACTTTATTTTTACTCTGCAAATGCTAGTGACGTCACGGCCAACACGTGGCTGCTCAGGTTTACGATCTCCGTGCAGTGGAAGCGTCATAAAGTGTTATTTCGGATTCTCCTCGCCTCTCAGCTTTTATGATTTTCATTTTCATAAATCTCTCCAAATTTAGAATTACACACAATCGCATTTAAATTTTATTCTTTTGCAAGAAGTTATCATAATAACATGCTCACGGTGTTCTAAATGTATACACAAACGTAGAATATAACTTAGTTATTTCATGCAGTTGAACATCACGTCAAAACACAACAGTCCGCATGTTATTCATCAACCATGTACAGTTGGTGCCATTTCAAGAAGGCCTCGTCCCAAACCATCGTCCTTCTACAAAACAATTCTAGCCCATGGGTACAGCTGAAAAATGTTACACGTCAGAGTTTTATTAGTATTGTAAGATTGTAAGATTAATCCGAAAAAATGCACCGACTTCGACACAGACAAAGAACAGGTGTTTTTGTAGTCGTGTGGGTTTCCCCATTGTTGTCGCTGTAACCTCTTTCTGGTTTTTTCTTTAGTATCTAACGGTGCTTCTCTGGTAAGTATAATTAAATTTATGTATCATAAATTTTATCAGTGATAATTAGACTTCGGATTTTAGGAAAAAAACCTATTTTAATCCTTAAGTAATATATGGACGAAAACTTGTATATGCATGTTTCATAAGTGATATGCCTAAAACTGATACTTTTATAGGACCTAAAACAGCCTATTTTTACGTTAGAACCTAATATTTCCTTTTTGCTTGTTTTTCCTCTAAAGTTCAAAATAAGTTATTTTTTTGTTATAAATTATAGCATTTCTTTTCAGTTCGTACTAAATTTTTAGCCCGGAATGTGCAGTACATGACATATGTGTGATGTGGTTAAATAGTAAGGAATGTTTCGTCTTCAGTAGAAAAATTCCTTGGAATTCCCAAGAAAATGTAGTGTTTTTCTCCCGACTCCCACATCCAGTAACAAAAAAAAAGTAGTTCTCTGAAACACTGAGGGATACAAGGGGTTGAATATGCTAGTATGATATGCGTAGCTTCTGGGCGCAAGGATTAGGTTTTCACTGTTATGGTATTAATACAGGCCCTAGTACTAGGGTCTATATAATTCTGTGTACTAATAATCTTGATTAATGGTGACTTCAATAAATGTAATATTCTGCATTGCAATTGCGACCTAATTGTCCGAAGTCTAGTGATAATAAATTAAATCTCAAATCTTACAATACTAATAAAACTCTGAGGTGTAAATTGTTTTTCAGCTGTACCCATGGGCTAGTATCCATGACCTTTCCATTTGATTTGATTAAATCGATAATATGCTAATCGATTTAGCTCCGACAATTATCTCGAACAGCTTAATTAATTATCTAAACTACAAAGCAATTAATTGACTGCAGTTAATCAAATTATAGTCTGCCTCAGCTGACAGAAATGGAAGTTGATTAGAATAACACAGCGATTTCTCAATGCACGTTTCTGCTCATTAAATCATCAATTCGCAAATTAGTAACTTTGTTTTAGAGCAGGCCCAGTAATGGTTTGCGACGTCATATTCAATCTCTTACGAATATGAGTGCAGAGCAAACTGCATAATGAAAGCTTCATAACCCGTACTCTTCACTGAATAAATTAAGGGTAATTAAATCACGTAGCATGAAATGGGCTGGACATGTTACGCGCATTGGGGAGGGAAAAAAGTCTCAAAATTATTGGCTGGTATATCCGAAGGAAAGAGACCACATGGAAGACCTAGACTTAGGTGGGTTGACAACATTATAATAGATTTAACGGAAGTAGGATTTGCGAGGGATGGTTGGTTGGAGTTAGCACAGAATATGTTTGAATGACGGGCTCGCCTAAGCACGGCAATGAACCCCCGATAACGTTCCTTTAACTTGCTTAAGAATTGTCGATTGCCATTGAGTAAATACGTATACGAGTTTCCCCCCTTATTTTGTAGAAGACTAGAGACTAATATCAAGAGATATTTATGTTTATACGAGGGATGAGACATACATCATGCCAAAATTTATAGTTTTTAGTATGGGATAATTTGAAAATTTGAAATATCCAAGTGAAAGAGGAGAGTATGAATTGTATGTATGATGCTGATTAAGAGAGAGTAGGGAGCAGACACCCATAAACATGCATACACGACGGCATCATGCCACTCTACTGTATTGCAGTAGTTTGAAGTATGAAAGAACAGCCGCATAGCCCAACCTATAAAACCCTCCATGTTCGATACAGAAAATCCTTATTCCCAAAGCTTCCACCAGCTCCCTGTGGCATTTTCGGGAAATTCTGCTCTAAGAAAAGCTATTCTGACATAAGAACGCTGTTCACAACTTGTCACGTTCACTCTGTACGACGGGCGACTCAGAACTTAATCCCTCTGTGCTTATAAAAGTGCCATAAAATGATGTGTGGACAGAAGCTTTGGGAATAAGGATATTCCGTACCGCCAGGGTCAACTTTTGGAAGGTGAAAATCAAATTTCAGAGGGGACAATCAGGTTTAGCATTTTTTGTTTATATTGTTACCTCCCCAAAACAAAATGAACTGAATCCAACAGATAAAATAATTTTTATACAAATTACAGATACTAAAATTAAGATTTTGAAAATGACAACACATTACAGCACTTACAGCACTAGAAGAAATAATAATCTACTTCTATCAGTACCCAAATGTCTCACATCAGCAGGATTAAACCATAGCATTAATTTTGGTCCCCGCTTCTATTACTCTATGATCAGTAGAAACCCCGATCTCGCAGTTTACCCCAATTTTAAATTTAATAAGTATGTAAAACATACTTATACTTATTTGTAATTTTATTAGCTTTAAGTCATTTATTTTTATTATTATTTATTGTATGTATTTGTGTTTAATATTTTTTGTCTCCTTTTTATAAATTTGTCTTTTCTTTTTGTAGCTCTGTTTAACATTTTTCACCTTTTTTATTAAGTGTGTCATTCTTTCTCACTTTGTTTTCTGTTACTCCTCTTTCTCCACTCTGATGTTCTGAATCTACACCCGAGCATGAGCAGTTTGCTCATTCGGATGTATTTCTAAATAAATATTTGGTTCTTTTTCTTTCTTTTTATTTTCTTAAAAAGTATTGTACTTTAATTTTGAAATTTGTAAATGTTTTTCTGTTTATTTGTGTATTTTTGTATTTGTATTTGTATTTGTAAGTTATTTGTACATAAGTTTGTAAATGTAATTTAAAAAAAAGTATCTACTTTTAAAAGACGCGTAGAAGGAGTAAACACTTGTTTACATGCGAAATTATGAATAGACAAGCATAATACGGTACTTGCAAAGCAAACTTTCTTGACTTTGCAAACTGTAATACAAACTGATAACGTTTACTGTAGTTATCGTCGTAGTCTAACTCAGAAAACAATATCGCAAATACTGTATCGTTACTGTAGATTTCAAAAGCTATTTAAAAAAAATCCCTTTAGGCAGGCCTACAGGCGGAGTTAGATTTCGAAGTGCTTTTGGTTTAATTTATTGTCGCTGCGCAGCACTCTTCTTTTTTAGCCTTGGCATGGCAAACCCGCAGTAATAAGAACTGAATTTGGTAAAGAGGAAGAGCCTACAATCATTTGTTTTGACAACAAGAATAGGATATAATATTCGGGGAGGCCCTGCGCAAGATCAGCAATGAATAAAATTAGCAAAGACGCTAACAAGACAAAATTATGATATAATAATTCTTTTAAGTGTTATTATTTTCAAACACTAAAATCTCGCGTCATATGAGAGCTATCAAGAAACTATTTATTGATTTGTAGAGTACTCATCAAGAGCTTTTCAACGATACCCCACAAGACATGGTTTCAAAAGTTTCGAATTTTAATCCCCCACCCCCACCCTCACTCGAACCCCCGAATCGTTGGTGTCACTGTGAACTCCATAGGGAGTTCTCTAATTTATTCAAACAAAGTTTCCCTCTATACTTCATAGGAGCCGAGATATACATATTTCAAAATTTCTACCCCTCCCCGACCCTCCCCTGGGGCCAAATTTGGTCATTAACGAACTTGTCCGAACTATTGGGCCTAGAAATAACATAATAAAATTTGGTTCAAATATCTTCAAAATTACGGCCGCTAGCGTGTAAAGATATATATTATATATATCACTTTTTTTTTTTTGAACGGGCGGTGGTTTCGTACTTAGGGAGGCATGAAACGTAAAGATATGAAATAATTTTTCGAAAGTCATGACATGGTATCGATTGCAATAGGTAGAATTTTCTTCGAAATCTACCTAAAATGTGGTGGGAACACAATCTTCACTACAAAAGTTACAATATCGTAAGCAACAAATCGCTCAGGCGACCAGCATGCTGCACTTCGAGCGATATAGCACTTGCGATATGTTGCGCTATCGCGTGAGTGTGAACCTTTTTTATCGCCTCCCTTTAGATTTCAAGTATCTGTCCGTGCGTGTCGCGTATCGTATATCGCTCGCGATATATCGCTTATCGCTTATCGCCTGAGTGTGAACCCTGCCTAATACCAACTGATAACGTTTACTGTAGTTATCGTCGTAGTCTAACTCAGAAAACATTATCACAAATACTGTATCGTTACTGTAGATTTCAGAAGCTATTTAAAAATAATTTCAAAGTACTTCTTGCATAGATTTTTATGATTTTAAATGCTAAACATTTAGAGGGGGACAAGAACAAAATTGGGGGGCAGCAGCACCACCTCTAGCCCACCCTTGGTTACGGGCTTGGTATCAACTATCGAGTAGGAAATGATGTCCTGGATTTCATCCCTGCATTATAGCAACCCTACTCTCGTAGACCTCAATGACGTGGTTTATTGTGTCCGTACATTAGCCCCAAGCTAAATGCTATAAAAATAGAGTCCTTTTTTTTAGGTGAATGCTGGGAGAAAAATAGAGAGCTTTATGCACACCTCAGCGAGAAAAAAAGTAACGTTCAATTATAGAGGTACTTCCATAGGTGTATAAAGGGCAACACAATAGTAAAGCTCCAACGGGTTCACCTGAAATATTGAATGGTTTTCATTGAAACGCATGATTGCTCGGAACATGCATTTCGCATAAGAGCTTATGACGTCATGGCGTTACTATAGTAACGGCAGCGGTATGACATAACAAGACAAGCAAATATGTGACTGGGATCCAGATTTACATTAACAATTAACTGATTCGTGTTCAGTTTAGAATTAAAATTGGTTGGATAAATTGTAGTTTTATGGGCGGAAGGGTAATCCAGTTCATTTCTCCTTGAACTCATACGGTCAAGAACGACTATAAAACACGTAAAGGTCCTGATGAGCGATTAACATTCATTACACTTCATGTTCTTCATGCTGTGGTCGATAGTTTCTATTCATGCACAGGACTGTCGTAAATCCTGGAAATAAACACTGGAGAAACCTGTCCAAGCGCAAACTCACACAATTCAAATACCGTATAAAAACTAAACTTCACGATGTTAAATCGCAAGAAAATAACAAGCCATTGACCATTGGGTCATACCTTCCCCTCCTACAACCGTAGCAGTTGATATAATTGGGGATTGTTTTGTTGAACGGATATTTAAATACATTTAATGCCTATATAATTCCTCCGTTAATTGATTCCTTTGATTATATCAAAGAATCCAAGTACCAAAAGTAAGAAATTTATGTATTTGAAAAAACTGAAGAATTAATTCTTTATTACTTTATCTTTATGTATAGTAGGCTACTATAAAATATCCCGTGACTTTGCCACGGTTAAAAAGATGCTTAAATACGAAACTTAAAGGTCTAGAATCCTGAAGGCACTGACAATACATTTCCAAAAGTCAACGCTGGCTTCATAAATTTTTATTTAAAATATCTCATCATATACTATCGCTTTTCCTTTAGAATATAATTCGTTCCTACCAGTACTTAGATTTCAGAAATTAATTATATCGTAACTTTTATGCAGTTCCAAAGCTACCTGTGAACACTGATAATACGTATTGTTTCTCAACTGTTTGTTGACAGATGAGTATGATGTGAATTTGATTTGATAAATTCAGTGTAATTTTCATAAATTATATAATTTATCAAGGGAAGGAGTGGTTTGTTTGGATTTTTATTGTCCGCTATACTTATAGCTGGTGCCCGCGGCTTCGCCCGCCATTATTGACTCCAGGATTTTTCAGAAATTTACACTGCCGGTTTATTAAAAAATTTTGTGGTTCAAAGCTATGAAAATTGTATGTAAAAATAAAATTAGAATATTTGTTCATTCTGTGCATTTCACTTAGGCCTTATATAATAAAGAAACGGTTTTCCTAATTTTATACTCTTCACAACTTAGTATGACAACTTATTCGCGACATGAAGCCCATTAGCTAATTAGTCATGTTTGATATCTATTTTGAAAGAAAAAATAAAATCAGGTAAACTGATGTAACAAAGTGCCAGTATGTTTTTGTTTAATCAGTTATCATTGCAATTATGATATGCACAATATGTTTTTTTAAATTGATTTCCAAGTTAAGCTTCAGATTTATTCATTAAGCAGGGCTTACGGAAGAACAAAGGTCTAGTTTTTAAAATAATCAGATTAAAATCGTCCAGCATCAGCTGTACTGTACAGATTTGTGATATCTTGACAATCGCACACTCACATAAAAATAAAAAAATAAAAAAGTCAAATTTGTCGGCTCGGGATTTGAACCATTGAACTGCAGAATGTGAGTCCAAGACGTTACCATCTTGTCCACCAGGGTCAGATTAACAGTCTAGTTGGATAAGCGTATGTAAAGCAATAATGTTATTTGTCATAGCCAACTACATTTTAATCTCCAAATCCTTATAAGATCACAGTAAAATAATTGACTATGTTGTCATGATAACTGATTTGACTTTCATAAATCCTTTCGAATACGTATATTTACATAAAATAGGCACTAAATTGAGAATTACTCCGAAACCGTTCAACCGATTTTATCCAATATCAATAGACATGTTCCCATGGACATTATAAATGTGTACACC
Organism: Ectobius pallidus; assembly: GCA_964059195.1. Lineage (NCBI taxonomy): Eukaryota > Metazoa > Arthropoda > Insecta > Blattodea > Ectobiidae > Ectobius > Ectobius pallidus. The sequence continues at coordinate 31,208,400 of CAXKWD010000004.1, read as the reverse complement.
AAGTTTCATGAAAAGCCGGTAAAGCATGTTTGAGTTACCGCGTCTTTAAAATAGACACTAAATTGGGGTTTACTCGGGTACCGGTCTACCGATTTCGTCCAAAATCAGTAGACATCTTCTCATGTACATTATAAATGGTTACACAAAGTTTCATGAAAATCCAATAAAGCATATTTGAGTTGTCGCGACTTCTTATATATTAACATAAAAGGCACTAAATTGGTTCCGCTACCGGCCTACCGATTTGGTCGAATATGAATAGAAGTCTTTCCATGGGCATTATACATGGGTATACCAAGTTTCATAAAAATCCGATAAAGCGTATTTGAGTTATTGTGCCTTTAAGATATACACTAAGTTGGGTTTTACTCCGGTACCGGTCAACAGATTAGGTTCAAATTTAATAGGATACTTCTCTTGGACGTCATAAATGCGTATACGAAGTTTCATGAAAATCCGATACAGCGTATTTCAGTTATGGTGCCTTTCTAATATAATACTATTAAAATAGGCACTAAATTGGGCATTACTCCGGTACCGGTGAACCGATTTGGTTCAATAACAATAGGGTTCTTCCCATCGACATTATGAATGTTTATACCAAGTTTCATGAAAATCCGAAAAAGCATACTTGAGTTATGGTGCGTACAGACGCACGGACAGACGGACAGACGGACAGACATTTTTTCGTCCCCCACACAATCTCATAAAGTACCATACTGGAACTTAATAAATAATTAAGGAATCGCGCACAATGTGCATTATCTTAACCTACTGACAAACACCTAGGGTGGCCATTTCTAAAATGTCAGAAAGGAGGACACTTCTTCGGTAATCTAGCATAGTATAAAACTTCGGTCATGGACTGCTGGACAGCAGATATTACATGGTATAATCCTCACTAATTTTACTTAATAACTGCATTTATATAAAAATAAATGATTATACAATGCTTTACTGCTTTTTGAAATGTACTGAAATTCTTTGACCCACTGAGGATTAAAATAAGTCTTTCGTTTTGGCATTCTGGTAATTGAAGAAAAACACGGAAAACTGCAAAAAATATACAATACAAATGGAGACTTGAACAACAATCAACAGTACGGCCAACGCCACATACTGCACCAAACAAAATATGATAGTACGCTATCACCGTATGGACAAGAGTACCAACGTTAGGAATAGATTCAGATTTTTCCGCGGCACCAACTAAACAAATGATAGTATCAACAAGCGTGCCAACCTTAGGATTGGCAGGAACATACAGGAAAATACAAATTTTATTAATACGCTTTACCGATCCATCAGAGTCTCGAAAAGGAGGACGAATCAACGTCCGGCATAAAGCTGCGCCGGATGGAGAACTGCTTAGCAAAAAGCCTTACAGTCCGGCCAAAAGCCGGACGTCTGGCCACCCTACAAACACCCAGTCCTGAACCCGGGAATGTGATTTTTCAGGCCGGTTCCGGTAGTGAAAAAAAATGTATTTAACCTTTACAAAGCTGAATTTGTACAATAATATAAGCAATCATCAAGTAAAATCATCAGTGAAACCTAAGATTAAAACGAATGAAGAAAATTTCAGTAGAGTAGACGGTTTCTACGAATTACAGTCGTAACACGAAGATAAAAATTCTGATATTTTACATAAAGCATTGTTTTATAAATCTTTCATTTCTACGTTTACATGGTTTTTAAGTGACGAATATATACGTCAGTAGCAGTGAAAAGGCTAAACATCTCTGTAAGTGCGAAGTCTATGGTAAAGCTCCTTGTGTTTTTATTCTGGCAAATGAAATACTGTTTCTGAACAGATGTAAGCTTAACAGAATATCTTAATTATATATTTTTATTCATATATTATTCATAAGTAATACATAATTCGAGATGGATCCAATATTTATCCGAATGAGCAAGATGCCTACGTTCGGACACAGTTCAGTTTATCGTAACATACAAAAATAAATACAAAAATATAAGTTTATTCTTAAAACGTACGACCTAGGTTATTAAGTGCAAGGCGGAAGAAGTTCTAACAACCTGTAGTATAGAAATAGCCCTTGAACATATATAAGAATGAGATAAATTATATCTAATGGAGTAAGATACTTTCTCTTTATGTACTGTTCTTATAGTTCCTTAGTGATGGTTTTTCTGAAGTTCTGTTTCTCTAAAGATATCCACAATTACGAGGTTCGAAATAAGCAACAAATAGACATGTCACTTGCTAATACACAGGCATCAAGCTTTTTAATAAATTACGTAATACTGCAGACTCAGTATCATATATCCGTTTAGAGAAATGTATTGACTAAATTGTTTACAGATAATCAGTAATATAATTCAGCCGAATATTATGATAGTAATGTGCATCAATTAACATTTTAAATTGTTTTGAAACTAAACCACTGTACAATTTTAGTAATTGTAATGTATATGGAATAATAACTATTTTAAGAGAAATATAGAAAGAAGTACTGTATGTATACAAGTAACATAAGATAGGAAATATTATAGGCTACACTTAATTGATAAATATCATTTAGGTCCTATTTGATGATTCTTAGAGTTGACACGTCTGAGATCATTATAATATGATGTTAACGTATAAGGTAAGGGTGTTAAATAGTGAATTATTTCCTTTTAATTTTAATTTTAATTTCCGACATAAATGACTATCCACATCAGCAATAAAAAATGGCAATTCTGTATCACTAGAAGTACAATAGAACTAAAAAACATCTGATCATAAAACCCCTTATTTAGCAGCTTGCTTAAATTATTACATCGCACTGATAATAATGTTTACAAATAAGCATTGGTGCTTAGGTAGGTGTTCCTAAATGTTGTCAAGTTTTGAGCCTACTCTCAATGTTTTCGTAATCACTAGACCTGGGATTTTAAGGCAAATGCCTATTTTGTTCCTTATGAAATGACATGAAAATCTTCAAATATGTGGATGTTTCATAATAAATCATTTACATTTATAGAGTTTTATAGTGCCCTAAAATGCCTATTTGGACCTTTAGAGACTATTTTACTATTTGAGTGCCTAAAATGCCTATGTTTTTACATTTAAAATCAAATACAACTTCTGTAATTTTTACAATCTCATAATGGACATCCTTGAATGAAGAGCAGAACAGCAGAGGGTGGGGTTTTCACAGAAACTTGATTATTCCAAACAATTGTCATTAAAGGAATGCTAACTAACGAGGGAGAGGGATGATTAAGGGGGAAGGACTACTGTGTTAACTTACCAGTGAAAGAACATCTGTTTAAGTGAATATAGTTCGTGATGCCTAGTTTTGCAGTTAATTCTCTTAATAATAGGTATACCACGTTTCTTGCAGTAAAAAAAAGACCATGTTACAGCTTAAGTGCATATGGTAATATTTTAAAGTCTATGTTCTATCTATTTACACATTTATAATGCAAATCTAATTTTAAAACACATTTTCACCCTCATAACACAAGACGAATTGCCTCCTCGCCCTTAATTGAAATTAAGTGTAATACATCACCTGCGCTGAAACATGGGTTTAATTTTGGAATAAGACTATAGGCCTACAGTAATGTATTAAGAAAGCATCCAGTTATAAAAATCCCTTTAGGCAGGCCTACAGGCGGAGGTAGATTTCGAAGTGCTTTTGGTTTAATTTATTGTCGCTGCACAGCACTCTTCTTCTTTAGCCTTGGCATGGTAAACCTACAGTAATAAGAACTGAATTCGGCAAAGAGGAAGAGCCTACAATCATTTGTTTTGACAACAAGAATAGGATATAATATTCTTGGAGGCCGTGCGCAAGATCAGCAATGAATAAAATTAGCAAAGCCGCTAAACAAGACAAAATTATGATATTATAATAATTCTTTTAAGTGTTATTATTTTCAAACATTAAAATATCGCGTCATATGAGAGCTATCAAGAAACTATTTATTGATTTGTAGAGTACTCATCAAGAGCTTTTCAACGATACCCCACAAGACGTGGTTTCAAAAGTTTCGAATTTTCATCCCCCACCCCCACCTCCACCCCCACCCTCACTCGAACCCCCGAATCGTTGGTGTCACTGTGAACTCCATAGGGAGTACTCTAATTTATTCAAACAAAGTTTCCCTCTATACTTCATAGGGGCCGAGATATAAAGTTTTCAAAATTTCAACCCCCTCCCCCGACCACCCCCTTGGGCCAATTTTGCTCATTAACGAACTTTTCCGAACTATTGGGCCTAGAAATAACATAATAAAATTTGGTTCAAATATCTTCAAAATTACGGCCGCTATCGTGTAAAGATATATATATATATAGGCCTATATATAAATATCACAAAAATTTTTTTAGAACGGGCGGTGGTTTCGTACTTAGGGGAGCATGAAACGTAAAGATATGAAAGAATTTTTCGAAAATCATAAAGTGGTATCCATTGCAATAGGTAGATTTTTCTTCGAAAACCTACCTAATAACAAGAATGTGAATAGTTAAGAATAGAATAAGATATATTATAAAATAGTTATTCTAAAATAGTTCTTCTTATTTTCTTGATGTATTTTATAAGCAAATGTTAACAGTAATGAAATTTTTATGTTTTATGTTCTCTTGTGATTTATGTTAGTTTTGTTTTGTGATGTTTGCATGTGTATGTGTGTGTGTATGATATTGCTGTACGTTTTAAAACTGAACTGCACCCGAGCCCGAGAATTCTGCTCTTTCGGGTGTTTATCACTTGTATAATATTGTTACGAAGAGGTCTATCATAAAGTCAGAGACGAGTATAAGACTAAAATCCATCAAGCAAAGAACAATAGCTGGAAAAACTTTTGTTCTCTACAGTCTGCCCAAAATCCATGGAACGTAATATACAAACTATGTAGAAGACCAGAAAACTTAAACAGAACGTTGTCTACCCTGAAAACAGAGGATGGATTTACAACAACTGCGTTAGAAACTGCAAATGTATTGGTTCGTAGATTTTTTCCTGATGACACAGAAGACACTCCAGAACAGCAATACATCCGTTCTGAATCTCAGACTGATCTCAACACACCAGATGACTGTGCCTTTACATTTTCTGAGGTGGCACGTGTTATAAGTCTGCCAAACGATTCTAAGGCGCCAGGAATCGATAAAATCTCTGCCAACATTATTAAAGCTATACAAATAAGTCAACCTACATTGTTGTTGGAGATTTTTAATAAGTGTTTAACATTAGGAGCCTTTCCTGACTGCTGGAAAACAGCGATAGTGAAGGTCATACCAAAACCTAATTGTAAACAAAAACATACAGCTGCCTCCTTCAGACCCATTAGTTTATTACCTGTCTTGGGGAAATGCTTGGAAAAACTCATTATTGAGCGGGTTATGTTTGCGTTCCAAACTAATAATATGCTAAGTGACCGACAATTTGGATTCACTCAACAAAAATCAACCGAAGATGCAGTGAGCCAAGTGGTTGATTGGATGAAAGAGACTTTTTTAGAGAAGAAAATTGGCGCTATGGTGTCCTTAGATATATCGGGCGCTTTTGACCACGCTTGGTGGCCGAAGATACTTTTACAACTAAAAGTAAAGAAATGCCCCAAAAATATATTCAACCTAATTAAAAGCTACTTTAATAATCGAAAAATAGAGCTTGCCATAAGTGATCAGAAAGTAACCAAAGGTATTACACGTGGCTGCCCCCAAGGGTCAACCTGCAGTCCAGGATTCTGGATCATATTATATGATGATCTTCTTAAACAAACGCTTCCAGAAGACTGCAGCTTAATAGCGTATGCAGATGATGCTTTACTGCTTGCAAAATCAAGCACTTTTGGAGATATACAGCACAAAGTAAATAATGAGCTACAGGTCATTTTTGAATGGGGTCAAACAAATAAACTTCAATTTAATCCTGAGAAAACTTCTGCTATGATGATTACCAAGCGAAGGAAAATAGACGTTGTGAATTTCATAATGAATGGACAAAACATTAAAATGGTTGACAGCTTTTGCTATCTGGGTGTAATACTAGATACAAAGCTAACATTTCGATCACATTTGAATCACATTGCCAACAAAGCCAGTAAACTACTTCTTAACTTATCTAAGGCCTTATCTAAGACCTAGTTGGGGATTTAATTACTCCATACTGAAAATTATTTATCGCGGAGCGATTGAGCCTCTGATTTTATATTGTGTTGCTGCCTATGAAGAAATTTTACATAAAAAATGGGCTCAGAAAAAATTACAGCAAATACAAAGAGGATTTCTTCTACGAATGATAAGAGGTTATCGTACAATTTCTACTGATGCTGCCCAAATTATAGCTGCCATAGAGCCCTTATATTTGAGTGGACTCTTCTTGGCTAGTATAAATAATATTAAGAGAGGTCGAAAGATCCCCGATATTGTCTCCCATTTATAACTACAAACACCGGTACATTGGAGTTTACTCGGCCATCCAGCAGTTTCATGCAATTGTGTTCTGAACTTGTAGACCAACATTCTTACTACATTTATACAGATGGGTCACGTTACATTAACTGTGAAACTCAGGAAGTTATGGTGGGATGTGCTTTTGTGGTTTATGATAATAGTGCTTCTGAAATTTATTCTGCGTTGTATAAACTATCGTCACACTGTTCTGTGTTTCAAGCGGAATTGTTCGCCATAAAAGAAGCTGTTAAATGGTGTATTGATAGTAGCAATAGTGCTTGTATAAACAGTGACTCACAGTCGGCTTTACAAGCTGTAGATGATAAATATAATAAGGATGCACTAGCCACAGACATTAGACATGCACTAAATACAAGCACAATTCATATTTGTTTAACCTGGGTCCGAGGTCACATGGGAAATTTAGGAAATGAGAAAGCAGATGAATTAGCTAAGTTAGGTGCTTCTTCAAATGTTAAAACTTCTTATAGTTTATGCCCTATATCCTTCATTAAGAAAACATTAAGAGAACATATGAACAGCCAATGGGATCGGATTTGGCAAGAAACGAATAACGGCAGCACAACGAAAGATTTGTTTTTCCCTAGAGTGCAAGATAGAATGGCTTGTACACTTTTGATTCCGGATTATATTACGACTCAATTCTTAACAGGGCATGGGAAATTTGGTGAATACTTACATAGATTTAAAATTTCTACCTCTGCAAATTGTAAATGTAAAGAGGAAAGTCAATCTGTTAAGCACCTCTTATTTCATTGTCCATTATTTACGCACGAACGTTATCAGTTAATATTATATTTAAATTTTCTAAATTTTGACTTTACTACACCAATCTCCCGTCTCTTCTTAAATAAGCAAAGTTACAAAGTTGTTTTAAGTTTCATGAATAGTGTTTTTGCAAAATTGTAATATGTATATGTAGTTTACTGTATACTCTGTATATATGTTTAATCTATAACCCTAATATGCCATCTGGTAAAATAGGGTTCTGTATTTTTGGGAATTCAATAATAATAATAATATTGTATTTGTATTTTTGTATTTGTATAATATTTGTATTTGTATAATATAATAATATATTTGAAAATTGAATTTGAAAAAAATATTTTAAGTGCCTATTTTCTCTTTTAAAAGCCTATTTACTTGTTTTAAAAGACTGTTTTAGGTGCCTAAAACTAATTTTTGGAGACTAAAATCCCAGGTCTAGTAATCACTTAATTTTAAATTCATCCTGTACTGAAAACAGCTGTACTACATCGAGGCTGTTTCCACTCCGATGACGCGTGACTTTCATAACCCACAAGGAAGAGAGTCTTAGAACATTCCATAGGACTGCGGCACAATCAGACTTATGAAGATGACATCACCAAGGGTATAAAACGACAGTTCCTTTTATTAAACCTAATTGTGCACATGAGACTTATTGTCCACACTGAATGTCACTATAAATTAATAACGCTCTTGCTTCCCCAACATTTTACTACGAGTAGTGAAGATAATTTGGTTTCGTTTGCTATGCAGTACTCATAACTGAAGCCGATAACTCCAATCCAGCTGGGATAACACCTAACTAAGAGTATCTGTCGGCTCTATACCTGCTAATTGATTCAACTTCCGTCCAGTGGCGGATCCAGAACTTATTGATGGGGGCAACATAAAGTAAAGTTTAAAATTATGGGGGGGGGGGTACAGGGGTATGGAATGATCTGAACAGGTTGTTTCGGGGGTACTTTCCCGGAAACACAAAGCGTCTAGAATACAATAATACTATTCAACTTTCATTCTACAATACTCATGTAGCCTACTCCAGGAAGAGTATATAGATTCTTTTATTTTCGTTCTGTATTCAATTAAATTTGAATGTTATTTTATTAGGTAATTTCTTAAGAATAAAAAGTCAAACCAATGCAATGTAGAAGAAAATCCAATGTAGACCAATCGTAAGTAAGGGGGTAAGTAGGGTCAATCGTGACAAAAGTCGAGAGATAACACCGAGAAAACAAATTTCACGATACTTAAAAACTGGAAAAAGAGTTTTTGGATTGATGTCGTCTTTCTGTTTTTGGATTGATGTCTGTCTTTCTGTTCGTCCGTGTTCATTTGTAGCGGGTAAACGGTTCATTGTATATATAGTTTTTATTTATGGACTTATTTGGAATCTTATCGGACTGCTTAGAATTTGGTTTCTGTAACTGAAATAATGAAAACTTTTAGGAAAAATAGCTCTGACGATTTTAATAAAAATGTAATTTCGGAAATCCTTTCTATGACTAATAAATGGCTATATACATTTTTCTGCCCCCCCCCCCAAAAAAAAACTTAAGGAATAGTTTACTCGGGTCCATTTTCGATTTTTCTAGGATATCTCCGTTAGAGTACACAATATGCGAAACCTAGCTCAGTAAACTTTTTATAAAATGAATTTAGCTATTAAGATAAAAACGAAACAAGTAAGACCTAAATACAGAATGTCAGAACATGAATGATATTTTGTTCCCCGTATTAACAAGACAATTACTATTAACTTACTGTTGTGAAATACTGTAAACCTTTGTCACAATGCACACACAATAACCAATCCGAGTGAGATGGCAGAAGTAAGAGGTTCCGTCCGGGTTCATATCTAAAACCTTGTGGCCGTCCAATTTGACTCGTGTTTTTCATGGTTTTCTTCTTCGCAAAGGCAAACCTTGGACTTCTAGGACGTGTTTACTTCCCATAAAAATCGCCGCTATGTCACCCAATAGGTCTATCATAATCTTATCAGTCAAGAAGACATCACCAAACAATAGAAACAGATGCACACGAATGAATGAATGAATTATTACAGGAGCCCAGTGGTTCACCCAAACGTTATAAACATTATACGACCTATCTGCAGTTAAGAATACAAAATGCGCTAAGTAATAATAATAATAATAATAATGGGCTGCTAATTATAATAACCATAATCATCATCATAGTAATGGTATTAATAATAAAGAAAACAATATGGTTAAATGTAGATTAATATGTTTTCTTGAACAAATCTGAAATTTAAAAAAAAAAGTAAAGTAATACGTAATTCTATCCCAGCAATAATTAAGGTGGACCTAAGCCCATGTTTAACTTGCATGATTTTTATTAATCATTTAATGATCTAGGAAATCTACATATTGAATAGCCGGAGCAATTGTTCGATTATATATGTGTGATACTACAAAGAGAATATAATGAGAAACATTCGGTAAGATCTTTAAATCTGTTTAACCTGCTATTTGTACAATAACTTTTGAATTGTACATACCGGTTTCTTTCGTCAGCCTAAGGAGATGAGCAATGTGAATCTTAACAGGTATATGTGAGAAAGTTCGTTAAACCGTTCATTTATAAATGTAGTTTTTGGTTGGCTACTGAATTCTCCTGACCATCTCGGATTAAATTGTGAGTGACGTCACAAGGATTGATTGAGGGAGTTGAGTTGCATAGAAACGAGATTGTGTAATTAAAAAGCCATCAGTTTGTTTGTTTAATATTCATTTTCTTGATTACACTGCTTGTTTAGTCGATAAAAAGATTAATTTACACCGAGAACTGTTTGCGATGGTATCCAACCAGCTGATGCCCTGATATTTGAAGTTGTGATGGGTATAGCTGGACTTGGTTGCTGTGGCGACATATAAAACAATGTGAGACTAAACTTCTCAGTCTGATCATAACCTGCTGTATAACCAATATCTTAGGGACTTTAGCGCTTTTATACTCTCTCTATTTTATTTTATTTTTTTATTTTTTGTTATTTTTTTGTTATTTTTTTTTATTTTTTTTATTCGTATAATAGGTACTATTAGTATTGAGTTCGTCCCTAAAATTTGATAGCGAGTTTTCAGCGTTAATGCGCGTTTTGAGGTCACTAAAAAAAATACAATTTTCACAAATATTTATTTGCGTGTGTGTCAGTGTTTAGAGAACAAAAAATCGTATATAACTGAAAGTTTAAATTTGCATTAGATATCTTCGGAGGATGTGACACGAAGAGTACTATTCATTTCTTTTATTTTTAAAATCACTTTACATGAAGAAAATATAATTTTCTCGACTTTCTTAAATACTGCTCTAACGATTGTATTTGAATTTTGTATACGATTTGATTGCACTAAGTGATGACACTTTAATTTACAACACTTTTTCCTAAAAGTTATTTGAACGGATCTTACAAGGTAATCAACCTTTTCCATCAACTCGGGCTTGCGAGGCGAACAGTACAACTTTCTGTGAAAATAGGCTATAATTGAATACGTATTCTCTGCTATACGGCATCGTATTCTACGTGAGAATGTGAAGTACTTTCATGTTTTAGGCCTATATATGCTACAAGAAGATGACAAAAAAGCACTATCTTCATAATTTTCGAACATTCTGTATAACTTGAATTGTACACACGTGAGGGTTGTATTGATTCTATGAAATAAAAACTCACCCCAAGGCTTTACAAGTCTATGAAAACTACATGAACCGCTTTGTCAAGACACGTGCACTGTACTAGAAATCCTGGTAAAAACTTAAAAAACTACCCTTTGTTACAAAATTTCTAGTGCTGTTTTCCACATACAACCGTAAGATCTTACATTTAGGCCAGGAACATAGCCAGGGAGGGGGCCAGAGTGGCCCGGCCCCTGGAAATGAAAGAAAAGCTTACGAAAATACCACTATTGAATGGGTGAATATTTAAGTTTTAAAATAGGATTGCTAAGATGAAAAACTGTTTTGTTACCCTTGTGGCCCTTGTAGGCCTACTTATTAACAGCTGAGACTGAATTGGTAAAGGTATTTAATGTGGAGTATAGTAGAGGTGGATTTGCTTTAATATTTTTGGCTGAATATGCTAGAATTTTTGTTATGAATATATTATTTGGAATTATTTTTATAGGTGGGGATGTAAATTCATTATTTTTTTATGTTAAGTTGGTTTTTATCTCATTTAGCATATATTTATTTGGGTACGTGTTACTTTACCTAGTTTTCGTTATGATAAATTGATGTATTTCGCATGGAGGGATTTTTACCTTTATCTTTAAATTATTTACTATTTTTTGGGGGGGGGGTCAAAATTTAATTTTAATGCGATCCTTTCAGAATTTTGGAGCAGTTAAAAGTGTAATACGAGTTTTAAAAATGTTATTTATGTCTTAAAAGACGTTAAAATAAAATTTTAAGGCTTAATTTTACCATAAAAATTCGGAGTAGGCCTATTTCCACATCCCCCTTGGGCCCCTTTCCAACTTAGGCTTACAGGAAATTGCAAAAAATGTATTGTTACAAAAAGGTCTGTCCTGTCCTACTTAGAGCAAATATTGGCACTTGAGTCGCAGGTAACAGGTTGTACGTGTAAATAATATTTGTGTAAGAGCCGTGGCAGTCAGTGGAAAAGCCACTTGAGAGACTTAACCTTTCTAGAAAATTAAAATGTAATTGGATTATCCACGTACCACGTAAAACAACGTTCTATGAATATGTAGCACAGGGTTGCCAGATCATAAACGTAGAACAGTCGTACCAATATTCGAAAATAGTCATATGCTAGTTAAAACTGTCGTATACTTTGTGATTTTTCAGTCTAATGAACTTATTGTGTTAATAATAATAATATTATTAATAATACTACTATTAATAATAATAATAATTAATAATAGGTATTATATACCTTACATATATCATGTAATTGTTAAAAAAACATCTTATTTGTAAATGATTAGACGTGTTTCAATATCTTCCGATGTGCTAAATTTGATAAAATACAATAAAATTAAATAAACAGTAGGCCTAATTGCCAGAGTGTTGTAATTATTAGCAACATGCTTACAACAAAAACCACGAGAAAACAAAATTTAAAATTCGTCAGTAGATTGATTTAAAAAATATAAAATGCTATGTTAAAAATAGTCGTACGTCGTCGTATGTATGACAAGCCGTAGCAAGTTACACATGACTTTACCGATATCGCTCCGAGAGTTAATTTTTAAACTTCTGTAGCCGTCATAATGGCAGCGGAAGATAATTTTTAAATCACTGAAGAAAATTTAAATACAAACTCTGATCTGAAACACACCTCCCTCTGCCAAGATAAAACTTTTGCCATTTAGTATAGCCTAATAGGCTATATGAGAATCTTTTCATGCAAATTGATTGTAAAAATGAAGAGAATGTTCAGCATGGAAAGCACAATGGTCTCAACGACAAGGAACCAAGCTTCATTCCGTAAGAGGATCCTCCACTGCTGCTTGCTGCTTTAAAGACCTGAATCGTAGACACTAAAAGCTTATAACCCGTCTGAGAATTGGACACATAAAAATGACTCAATCCTACCTGATTATTAGAGTTTATGAATCACAATGTACAACGTGCAATTCTCCACTGTCAGTCTCCGATATGTTCACAGAATGTCGCCGCTTCGATCTCATCACAGAAAATTATAAGATACCCAGCAACAAACAAGTTCCTAATAATCCAAAAATGTATAAAAACGTATTATTTCTAAAGGACATTAACGTTTATATTAAAATCTAAAAATTGTACCATCGTTTGCAAATCACTGTCATTAATATTATTTTAAAATTTCTGTACTCATAACTGATTATTTTATATTAATGTACTGTCGCGATTAGACTCTCACGAGTCAAAGCGACTAAAAATAAATCATATTTAAAAAAATTGTTACTACATCGCATCCCCGAAGGATACACAACCCAAATAAAATAATAGTAACTTTTTTTTTACCATAAGCATGGGCAATACATCTTTCTCACTGTACTGTATTTAAGTCAGGGGATCGGATAGGCCATTTCCCTGTTCCCCTTCGGCAAATCCACTGCAGTTAGTTTTCGTCTATCCAATGACATGTACGATGCGCAAAATTGTTTTTTGTCGTATTATGCGGAACTTTTTGACCATCCTGTATATTGGATTTGAATTAGAGGAATAATTTTACATACTTTATGAAAAGTCAACGTCAGTGCCAGAAGAAGTGAAGATCAAGGGAGGGAGAATTGCTATAGAATTCTTTAAGAAGGCTTAAGGGAATACTATATTATGACGGTAGGTTTCTAAGAATCCAGTTAACGATATAAAAATGAAGTAGAAATGGGGGAGAGTTTGGCACGAACCCGGTATGCAACAAGTATCCACAAATCACTTCGGCCAGACTTGACACAAGACTTTTTGTTGCATGTTTTCAAATATACATAAATTCATTTCCTCTTTATTTCTAATTTTATTAGAACTGCCTTACAGGTTGCGTTTAACTCAGATGAGCAGGTGGAATTCTACTGTGGAGGTTCAGATTCTCATCCAGTTTAATCCCGATTTTTACACTAGAATTTTAACATCGGGATTTTATCACCAGGGAGTTAAAATTTTCTAATAAAAGATTGCAAGAATAAATCCGTTCGCTTTAACGTTTTCCCCTTGTGTGTAATTCCTTATTCCTTATGTAACTCCTTAGATTACCTTAACCCTTAAGCATGGACGTGAGGTCTGTGTGACCGCATAAAAAACCACTGCTATTTTCTGAATATCGTCTTCACATGTGAGTTATTTCCTTCTTTAACACCACATAGTAGAGCCGTAATGTTTTGAGTGAAACTAAATTTTGTATTGGCTTACGATTGTCCTTTGTGAAAAACTTCACTGGCGGTATCTACTTAAGGACGAACTTTATATTGATGAAATACTTGTTTATGTTATTTTGAATATTATAAATGATTAATAAGTACACGTTAATAGTAGTAGGAATAATAGTAATTTTAGTGGTTAAAATGAAGGGAATTGATAATTATTAATTTGTAAGAAAGGGAAGTGAACGACCGTGACATCTGGTAATATCCTGTATAATCTCTACAACGTGTTACCACCAAAAATTTTACCATAACCATAAAATGAAATTTTACATATACAGTGAGTTATTTTTTAATATGATTAATTTTTTGTCGCTTTGACTCGTGAGAGTCTAATCGCGACTGTATATACACGTAAAATAATCAGTTATGAATACAGAAATACTTATATAATATTAATAACAATTTGTACATTTTACTATAAACATTAATGCCCTTTAGAAATAATAAGAGTTTTGTTAAACAATGTTTACGATTAAAAATAACATACAATTATAACAGAACTTTATAATAATAGTGTCATTTTATTTCAGAGCGAAACTGTATATCCCAAGCTCACTTGGATTTTTAAATACGAAACCTCGAGAACTTATAAACATTATAGACGAAATAACACAGCCCAACAAAAAATAACGTTTTATTTGGGGTCTCTGATGTTTTACCGGATTTTGGCTATACTTAGGGTGCTTATACGAAATATGTAAACAGTTTTTCTCTATCAGCACTACTTTTTTTTTTTATAGAGTGCCATTAAGTTATAACCTCTTTCGCAAAACAAAATATTGCTTGATAATAGGCCTATAGCTAGTGAAGGTTCTTGACCATACTTTGGACCCGTAGGACGAAAACTGAACGAAGTATAGAAAACTAAAAGTTGGATCATTCTTTTACCCTCAAATTGACAGCTCATAAGACATAAACGACCATACAATATATGATAGTATCAATTTTTTTAAAGACCCCATGTTATATTGTTATTGTAATGTTAATGTAATGTTAGTGTGTTGCTTTTTTCTTCACATGATTTAGAAGTTGAAAATAGGTACTGTTTTTTATTTATATCAAACGTAAATGTGCATAATGGTAATACCATACCTCACAAAACTAAAGCTGATAGGGCAAACCTAAAGGCACATTTGGCATCAGCGACCTAAATATACCCAAGAATAGGTATAAATTCTAAGGCATCAAAATGGCTGTTGGTCTGTGTAATAGCTTAAACATAACAGTATACAAATTATTCAAACCGGAATGAAGAAATCTTTCGATTGACTCCTCACTTGTATGTACTGATCCATTATTCGCTTTGAAAAGTGTAAAATGACAAGAGAAATGGTCTTCAGTAGGCAGAAGGAGCAAACATGCTATCTTCTGAGATTTTATTCATACCGAAAATAACTTAGGGATACAACATTGCATGTAGAAAGCAGTACGATCTCGTAATGACAGGTGGTTATAGGTCAGTAAGGGGATTCGTCTGGTTTTTCCAGAAAGTGTGCTATTTTAATGGCAGTCGATATTCCAGGTAGCTGAGCCTACTCCGTCTGTTACGTGACCCAGTATAGGAGTTCCTAGAACCACCCTATCTGAAACTAAACATCAATAAGTGTGATATTAGATGTCTAACAGAATGTAGTAGTTCCTCTTTACTTTCATTGAACCAAAATGCTTTAATAGATCCTAAAATAGACTGACAAACTCTGTTTGTAGTAGAAAACCACAAGTTCTTTGTAAATATGACTGTAATGTCAGTTGTTAGATTCGTAGACTCAATATTTGTAAATAAGGCAGAAATAAGAGTAAACAGTTCTTTATATTATTCAAGTACACAATTATCTTAATTTAATTTTAACTTCAAAGAATAAGTTTTTAGTAAGTTAAATTATGTGTACAATATCAGTCTTGTATTGATCTTACGGATGAATTTGAGTAATTGACTGAACGAAGCAAGGTCCTGTTTCAATTCGACCGTTCGGCATTTCATCTGTTTGAAAATTAGTTTGTTATGCCGTCACGACCAAATACGTTGCTCGATTTTCTTCCGAAGGTTCATTGCCGCACTTACACGAGCCCGCCATTCAACCCTATTCTGTGCTAGCTCCATCCAATCATCCCTCGCAAATCCTACTTCCCTTAAATCTATTCTAATGTTGTCCTCCAACCTACGTCTAGGTCTTCCAAATGGTCTTTTCCCTTCGGGCCTCCCAGTCGAATATTTTTGAGACATGTCTTTCCTCCCCCGTGCGCGCAACATGTCCAGCCCATTTATCCTCCGTGATTTGTGACCCTTACTATATCCGGCGACGAGAATAGGTGATGAAGCTCGTCGTTATGCAGTTTTCTCCAGTCCCCATTTTCATCTCTCTTAGGCCCAAATATTTTCCTATGCACCCTGTTTTCGAACACTCTCAGATTATGTAAGTGGCCATGTCTCACATCATTGGCGTAACCAGGCCGACCATATGGGGGAGGGGGTTATAACATCTGGAGAGGGGGGTTCCGGGGTCCTTCCCCAGGAAATTTTTAAAAATTAAGATGCACAATAACGAGTTTTAAGCTTCCCACGCTTTAAACTCATATTAAGTAATTTATAAGCAGATTTTTAAAAAAGGTGATATATCACAATAATGAAATAAATAGTACATTTTTTATTTTTTAATCAATGGGGGGTTCAAACCCCCAAACCCCCCCTCGTTACGCCTATGTCTCACATCCATATAATACAACCGGCAGGATAATTATCTTATAAATTTTTATTTTTAGGTTTCTGGATAGAAGACAAGGATGTAAGAGTTTCTGAACTGCATAAAAGAAGGCATTTCCTGATTAACATCAGTATTAAAGAGACTTAAAAGTTCGAAGTTCCGTATAAGATTTATACGTCGTCAGATACTTAGGGGACAACAGTTTAAGATAAATGAGTTAAATACAAAAATTTTTCTTTTCATTTTGTGTATTCTCTTACTTGAATCTTCAGCGGGAGGCGGAAATAGCGGAAGAAGGTAAAATCCCTCGCGGCGATAGGCCGTTCGTTTACCAATGAATCCCGCGCTCTATGTAGGTAAAAGTCCGGTTTCTTCATTTTTGATTCGCACTATTATTATTTAGGAATTATTAAATTTCAGAAGACACATGCGATTTTCCTGATCTCAACTATAGTATTTTTCGGTTTATAAGACGCTCCGGACCACAAGACACACTTGATTTTAGTATGGAAATTTAAGGGGAAAACTTTAATGTGATTCTTAACGAAATTTCGTGAAAGACTGAAAATATGTTTATATCCTCTCACAATGAATACAGCATACGGTAAAGGTAACGGAACAAGGCTATTTAGAGGTCATTTCCTTCATTTAGACCACCCCATAGATACATCCTTTTGTAGGAAAGAACCCATCATTTCTTTCTTTTCGCGTTGTATATGAGTGTTTTAGGATTGTGGCAAGTAGCCTACAGTACACCAATATACAGACTGTGCCACAATTTTCAGTTAACTTCTTATTGTACAACGTCTTTGTTATGATTATGGTATTGGCGGCAATAGGCCTATTTAATATTATTTTATTTTATTAATTAATACTTTTAGTTTATTTCGGACCATTAGACGCACTCAACGTTCAAGGATCTGTTCAAGTTAAAAAAAGGGCGTCTTATGGTCCGAAAAATAAGGTACTTCTTACTTTGTTTATAACGGTTATCACAGTTTCCTCGAAAAAGGCTCTAACAGTTTTGCTTGAACTTTGTATAATAATTACTTAAATTGAAATCCATAGTAGACCAGGGTATAAATTACTACTTTTGTCCAAGTTACTTGCAGATTGGTACGCCACGTGAATATAACAGAAATATTCGGGGTAAAGTCGGAGAGGTAATTGAAGCCTTTGAGTAGAACCCTATTAAAAAGTTTTATATTGCCATCAAGTGCTATAGAAGTTTGTTGTGAAAAGTTGCTCGTACTTTTGAAGGTGTAAGCAATAATCGTAGCAAGAAGCAAGCCATCTAATTATAAAGTTGCTATTTTTATTTAATTTACTGCAGCACCAGCTTGGATTGAAATCGCTCAATAAAACAAACTTTTAGAGGCGCGGAAGAGAGAGTACAAGAGGGAGAGTAAATGGCGAGGAGAAGAGTGAGGAGGGAAGCTGGAGAGAATTAATTTTAAAAATGATGAAAACGATGATACTTTTACTTTCGTTTTGACGAGCCTGCTTTCCAGGCTCTTTTTTTTTTAAAAAAAAGCATCTCGTTTATTTACACAAACTCGCCTCTTTCCACCTTTACATTTTGCTTTCCACACACATATGAGGGCATCTAATTAGCCTTATTTCTCATAGAAGTCTCCAACCTTTCTATGTGTATAAAGGCCTCTATTACAGTGATTCAATTTGTCCGCTCTCTTTTGCCTCCTATGCTTGGTCTCTCTTTGCAATTCGAGGCCTCTAGAATGTTAAATGAAATATCGCTTGAAGATTCCCGAGTTGATAATAAAAGTTTCAGGTTTGACTTCCTTTCCTAAGTGGAATATGACCTCATATAACATACCTAATATGATAACATGACACACCTAATACGACCTCATATGACACACCTAATATGACCTCATAGGATACATCTAATATGACCTCATAAACACATCTAATATGACCTCATATGGCACACCTAATATGACCTCATATGACATACTTAATATGACCTCATGTGACACACCTAATATATCTTATTACACACCTAATATGATCGCATATGACACACCTATTATGATCGCATATGACACACCTAATATGATCGCATATGACACAACTTATATGACCTCATATGACACACCTAATATGACATATGACACATCTAATATGATCTCATATGACAACTAGCATGACGTCATATGACATATCTAATGTATGGTAAAATTTCCATAGGTAATATTACGAGAGGTCCGGATTTTATCGATATATTGACGAGCAATGAAATCATGACCCATAAAACTAGGTGATATTTCGAATACTCACAACAACAATATCTTAACATCACAATACTGTTCATATGATGGTTTAATATCAATTTGTAATAAATAGCAAAATCTGTTGTATCGCTTTCACATTTTTAAAATTATTTATTTATTCATAAAAGGATTTTATGAGGTAAGGCTGATAATAAATCCCATATAATTACTATGTGGCTATATTCAACAAATATGTACAACCTGATGACAAAGCAATGTAATTTAATTTAATTATGGAATTTTATCTTATTAGAATGATAGTATTAGCAATGGCTGACGTTCCCTTCCGAATTATATATACTGTTTTATCCGTGCCATTATATTTCGCTTCCCATATCTTCCTGAATTTGTACTATTTTGTCGAGAATAGTTTTTTAAAGTGGTTTTATGGAGGGGGTCATTTGCTAAAACACCATGTAACGGAAATAGATGTAGGTGACGAAAATCCCGTCAACTTTGAACAAATGAGTGCAGAAACCACGGCCTCAGTAGGCTTATTCCATTCTTGATACAGAATAGAGAGAGCCTTGACTATGATGCACGCAGATGTTTGTAAATTTGTGTGTTACGCCTTGCTTTAGATGTAAAAAAATTAACTGGGAACTTATGTTAAATTATAGCTATATTAATTTTAAAATTTTAACTTAATATTAGGCTATAACAAATGAGAAGCGAGAAATCATTCTGCCACAACAAATTTAACAGAAAAAAGGCGTATTAAATTAAAGCTATAAAGTAAAGTGTTCCCTATTACAGGCCATGGAGACCCAGGAGGTTGAGGCTCTCAGATTTTTAGACAATCGGCACATGAAGGTGGTAAGGTTTTCAACCTTAAGCACCGTCCGCCTTTACCCCCAGGATTGCTCCTGGTACTCATTTCTGTTAGAGGCTGAGTCGACTCCAGATCCATAGTGGCAACATAAGGATTAGGACAATTGAAAAATTCAAATGACTTCAACGGAGATCAAACCCGCGACCTTCCGGTTTGTAGCGCAGCGCCTCAATCACTATGTTACGGCGTGCCCTCAAATTAAAGTTATATTAACTTTAAAATATTAACAAAATAGTAGGGTGTCACATAGGAAAAGCGAGTTAATCTTCCAATTCACTCGAAAATTTTAAAACAGATTGTAACATACGGGCCTCACAAAATATTTCACGTACCGGAACTCTCCGGCTGCATCCCAAATACAGCCTATCCAATTTTTATCGTAATAGGGCGGCGAGATTCGTTTAAAATATGTGCGAATAGTAGTCCCATAATGACATATTTTGGTTCTAGTAGCAACAGTATTAATGTATGTTCTCACTTTGCTCTTCAGAAGTTGTCTTCCTTATTGATGTATGGCACAACCTGAAGCTGAGGGAATACGGGTTGTCATCTGTTTTGTCGATAAGTCTTCCCATAGAAACATGGAGTCAGTAACAAGTTGGTGTGTATCTAAGTCTCCTGTGTAAAGCAAGGAACAAGTAGGCCATGGCCAAGTTAATCACTGCGGGTTCATAATTCATTATCAAGCTCGTAACTTCAACGACGAGACACAGTACGACCAGGAAAAATCAATGCGGCCAGCAACACGGCACCCTACGATCCCCTTTTTCATGGCCTACTTCATATTTTAAAACTTTAAAGTAGTCATGTGCATAATTTCCACGCATTTTATTAGCTGAATTCAGGACTCATTATTATATGTTATTGATCCAAATTCGAAGAAAGCGGTAAGAGCTTAAACATTCTATAAAACAAGTAATTTATAAACTTTCCTACTGTTTAGAGCACACTGTATAGTCTGCGTGTTGGCAATATATTCACGCGCTTTTCCTGAACTGAATGGGAACTGAAGGTCACACGCAAAGTCCCTATAATTTCGAATCAATTTCTCTTTGTGGGTCAATAAATTTTCGACCATTTCCTGGAATTTCCTTCCCGATTTAGTTACAGAGGGAGTCATGCTGGTATTTAGAGCTGGGATATTCGAGGAAACATATGAATGCATTACAGAGAGCATTCTAAACACAGCAGGCTTTGTTCTGCTATTGACAGAATAAAGAAGAACTGAATAGGAGGCTATGTTCGTGACTCCAATATTGGATTTCACTTAAATAACTGCATTTTCCTTTTAGGTTTAAGTGGAAGTCATTTTAGGCCCTCGAATGCTTTTTAATACCAGTCAGGAAGTATTTTAGAATTGAAGTTCTGGAAACACGTTTCGTGGAACAAATTAAGTAAATGGAACTAAAATAAGCTAAAACAGTTAAACATATCTGATAACTGCGTACAAAATTCTGGTACCGGTACATTATTTGAAGCTCTATTTCGGACTTTTCGAGGACTTTTCTTTTTATTTCAGTATTTAATTCTTACGGTACACTTTTTGTTTTAAGACGCAACAAAGACGAAATTCACAATCATTCAAATCTGAAGAACGAGATGGTCACTGTCCGCAATTAATTGTCTTCTAGTCATCACTGTACAATGAGCAGTCATTGAGTGATTTGTCTTAAATTTGGACTAAAATGTAGAAAAATAAATTTAAAAATATTAAATTTTATGCAAATTATAAATCTGGTAGCAAGATATAAACTATGGGTCTAATCATTTTGTCAATTGACCATCTCGTTCATTTTTCTCGGTCACAAATTATTGTACCTACCGGTATTTGTTTTAATATTTTCGAGTTCCATTGGTTATGTTTACTGAATAATACACTTTTTTGTGTGCCCACCCTTACCCCCGGAGTGCCAAGCAATTAAGCCTAAACCTCCGGTCAAACCAAATTTTGGTAACCATATGTGATGTGTGTATACCTATTGTGCCCTTATGTACATTCTTAGGGGATGTTGATGGTGTGACGTGTTTGGGCTGCGTACTTGTGTCTTTATGCTTTAGCGCAGGACTGATCTAAGTGCGGATAGGTCTTATGTGCTATATTTTCGGAGTAATTTTTTTTAGTGACTTGTAGTTATTTATTCTAGAGATTTGTAGTGCGTGTATCTGTTTGAGGGGATTATTGACCAGTCCGGCATTCGCCTTAGAGTGAAGGAAACCCCTCAAAAACCTCGCTCGGACTGGTACTGATTAGTACAATTATTTTTTATACCTGAGCCTGCTCAGTTAGATGAGCAGTAGCCCGGACGAGTCTACGCCAGTCTTCAAGGGAGTCACACCACGCTGACTAAGGTATACTGCTAGGGCTGTCATGACTAGTGGGATGGGAAGAATGGCTTATCCCTCTGAATTCATCTCCCTCACACGCGTTTCACCAGTGTCAGGAAGAAGAAATTTTACTGTACTAAGAAGTTTGCTCTTTATGGTTGTGCATTAGGTAAATAAATAATGTGTTATAATAACTGGATAATTAAATAACTTCTGTTACGAACTTTGGGATAAATAACAAGGGCTGCGTTATATGAACAGACAGATAGGCCTATAGTGTTATTTTTAGCAACTAAATAATTTTCTAATAACTTACTAACTATGCCCGGTTTCTGCAAACTTGTGAATTACCTATGGGTAAATTATCCATGGACAAATTAATTCCATTTAACCTACAATGATATAATGAGCAAGGCCTTGGAGTTGTACAGTTAATTTAATTCAGAAGGCTTTGATTCTCATTGTTTAAATGTTACTATTGATCCTATGAAAAGTTAAATTTTATCCAGCCATCCATGAAAGGATAAATTAACCCGAAGATTTACCCTTGTAAAGATCTAGCCCGAGTTTGTAGGAACATTTTTTCTGTCATTTTCATATTTACCCAGAGGACATTTATCTAGAAACTCGCCACAAGTGTATGTGATTGCTATCTTTAAATTATTTGTGTTTGTGTGGTGTTATTTTTGTGTAAATTCTGTCCATTGGATAATTTACCCATAGGTAATTCGCGAGTTTATAGAAGCCGGGCATCATTGTCAGTTTTTGAATCCTTGAAAATTCACGTACTCTCTCGTTGTGAGGTAAATTTCAGTATATTTTCGTTATACTATTAAAAACTAAACCACCTACCAGTTGAACTGAAAGTGAAAAGCATATGGATGCACAGAAAGTGTAGTCTAGTGAAAGCATGTATTATGTTTTATTAACGTAATATACATTGGCTGACAGTTGTGAATGGGGACGCCGTGGCCCTGCGACAACCCAGCTGACATGCGCGCCATGCGTGTAGTCTAAACATTACCCTGCAGGCGCTTCTCTTCAACGCGCTCTAATCGAATCTGCGGCGCCTCTCAGCATGTGGTCCGCGTAACAATAACCTTAATAACTACTGTGGGCGCCTATATTAGAACTTGTTTATCAAACCCTGTAATTGAAATCACGACACGAGCTAAGACTGGAATTGTTTCCTTATATAATAGTGGAGCAAAGAGATATATTATCACTAGGGGGCGGATTTCTATGACCTAAAGATAGGATATATGCATGCATTTATGACGTAAAAGAACATTAAAATATGACCACTAAAATTTAAAATATGACTTTATCACTTACACATTATGTATTTTTTAAGTTTCATTACAATTCATTTTATTAAAATATAATGTTAATTATTTAAAATATCTGTAAATTCTCAAAAAGTATCAGTATAATGCAAAATTTACAAAATATTATATGAAACTTCAAACTTTCTTTAATATGCACACAAATATGCCAAAAATGTGATAAACATGCATATTCACACTAAATATGCTACAATAATTGAAAATTTTCTAAATATGCAGTTATATGCATAATAAAAGCAGTTCCATTTTCACTAGGATGCTTGGAATCGGGTATAAATTAGTCGGAAACCTAAAATAATGCAAAGGGGAAAAATATGACATGTCATAGAAATCCGCCCCCTAATTATCACTAGGGTTCTGATGTTTATGAGATGTCATTTTTTCTTACTTTAATTTCAGCCGTACCATTCATTGGTTTAAACAAGAACTGGACGTTTCTGATTACCCTTAGATATGCTTTATATGTCATATATTTGCATATGTATGTCATTTTCACAGTTTTGTAAAAAAATTCGAGATTTAAGGTGATATTCCGGTCACATTTGCAGACATTATCTTGTATTCACAAGTGTTAAATGGTTGATATTAAAAAAAAGTATATATTACGGATTTTCGACAATGTGCAAAATCAGTGATCTTTTAAACGGTGATAAAGCTGTTTTGAAGACAAAGCACAATTAGAGTGCAGCGAATTGACTCTGTTTAAGTATACTCCCTCATAACGTCAAGATACAGGTCATTTTGACTAACAGTCGGAGAATTTCAAAATGCACCTAAAATATTTTGCAAGAGAAAATAAAGCTTTATTTTGAAGATAAAATAGCATGATTTAATCTTTAAATCATGCAGATATTTTATGTGATTCAATAAATATTTAAGTGCCTGATTGGTCATAATTTGTCTTTTTTCTGGTCATATTTAGTTATTTTTAAGGTAACATTGTCTTTAAATTTCTCACTTTTAAGGTCATAAATATCTGAACCATAATTATCACCATTCAATTGCCTATAAATATTCTCCACTGTTAAGGAGAATGTGGACACCAAATTACCGAACTTAACTAACCCAAAAATACGATTTATTTTCAAATCGTCTGAAGAACATTATTCTCTAACACAATAATTTGACTATGGGTAAAGGGTATCGGATGGGCGGCCGATGACCATGTGTTACTATTCTACTATAAAAAATGCATCAAAATTACGCCTATCCTGTTTTAATACGAGCCGTTATGCAAACAAAACGAATGAAAGTAGGCTATATTTTGTAGAGCTCTCTCTCGCTCTCTCTCTCTGGGATAACTGGAGACTACAGTGTCGAGTGTACATATTTTTAAGTATAAATATTTGACCTGGTATATTTAGTATACATACGGAATTTAGAGCAGTGTAAACACAGAGAAGAGTGGTGTTTGGTTTCCGGAAGACAGCGTCAGCAGCCATGAATACCGGATTAAGAAGAAGATATTTAGTATACATTAGAATTAAAATAGTTTACAGTTGATCATGCTATTAAAATCATGCTTAGTAAACATATTATATACCTGTTGTTGATGAGAGGATTGCTGGTCTTCTGGTGTTGAGTGGCCTCGGTCTGCACCAAGACCGCTCTTCACCTCTAAAAAGAGGCCCCTATCTATTCTCCTTTCTAAGTACTACTTTCGTTAATACCTTGAGGTGTCCAGCAGTATTAGAAATGGAGCATACACAGACTACACTTCAAAATGCCATGCCAAAGCACAGAATTATGAAGTGAAGGTCTGAATCTTAGTGTTGTCTTCCTCAGCTTGTTCTTGATATAGAAAAGTTTTTTCTTGATGTCACAAACACTAAATAAAAATACAAACACTATCTTCTAGTCTTCTTGTTTCTTGATATAGGAAAGTTTGTACACACTTCACTATTAAACACCGATAAACACCGAATAAGTAAAACTCGACACGAATGTTGCGTAATCCACGATGGCTTCGAAAATATCATCCTGCAAATAGAGAAATATTTTGTATATACTAACTGTACATTCAAAGCAAAAGAGATAATTTCACTGGAAGTAATTTTTTCTGGTAGGCTGTAGGCCTATGCTCTATTTGCCTAGATTTCCTAACAACCCTGCCTATGAAAACAATAAAGAGAATTTATGTTAATGAAATTAAATATGTTTTATTTGTGAGCAGCAGTGACCACAAAATAACCTCCTTTTACCTTTGGTACCGTACGTAATACGTTCATATTTCCAACGTTAAAACCCAGTTTGTAGTGTACAGTACCAGCTTATAAGCCTCTATAAAATATTTTGGTGTTAGAACTTCGATAAATAATAATGCTAATACATTTGCAAATCCTGGCAGAAATAAAACCATCACGCCTACTCTTCATACTTCATATACCAGAATTATAAAAACTACGACTATAGCCTAATTACAAAAGAATTGACTACAGCAAAGAAAAAATTGTATTTAGACTAAAATTAAGATATAAAATAACAATAATAATGACAATTAGATTTATTTGACTAAAATCATACAATAATAATACAGTAATATATTGAGATATGCAGTATGCGACGATATTTCCTTTAAATTTATCTGTGAAATATGACGGAATTCATGTACCAAATCCATTAACCAAATTAAACACTGAACAAGGATGGCTTCAAATATTTTTATTGCGATTACAGATTTATGGAATGCTTTGATATAAGTACATTTTTATTTATGTATCTGATGCTTATGTTCTTTCCTTATAAATGTAGAACAGCTCTATTTCAAGGTACCGGTGTTTCATTATTGGTACAGTAATAAGTTAATTTAAAGCATTTGCTTTAGATGTCCTTTAACCTAATAGAACAGAAAGTAAAAGTGCTTTCTACAACATCGTAATGGTTGGCTTCATCTCTAGACCATTGTAGGAGAAAGTACTGTATGTGGGTAATGAACACATGAGGTCAACCCAAGATATTAAACTACCATGCAGTTGCTAGGCAACGGATTCTGCGCTTTGTGGAACTCAACAAATGATGGTTTTGTACGACAAATGGAAGATCGTTTCGGGAAGAACAAAATACTGTTTTCACTTGAATGTCGAGAGTAAATGTTTAGTTTTTTAACGTTTCGTTTACCACCAGATCGGCTCAATAATAACTTTTTTTAGACTGTCGATGGTAAAAGTAGCACTTTTAACGGTAGACGACATCAATTGAAAGGAGAAAATTATGCCACTGAGTGTTATAAAATTATAACACATCAGAATGACCAACTTTGATTGCTTCGCATGGAAAATATTCGTTTAGTTAAGAATCTGTATCCGTATCTGGTGTCCTGTATTCCCTATGTTAGGGCGAAGGGCCTCCAAGTGTTACGTATGTGAATTCTGTGACGCTTATTTCCCGAGAGAGGGCAGAGGGACAGGTGGTAAGCCCATCGCCTCTCAACCCCCTCCGGAAGCTAGGGTATTACTTGGACGTGAAAGGGCTGAGAAATTTTATCCAGAGGCTCTAATTTAGGCTTGGAGTTCTTTTACGTGCCGTAAATCTACGACACGGGCCTTCACAGCTTAAGTTCCTCCCGGCGGACTCAGTTCCCAGGATTTTTACGTCCTGAAAAATCCATCGACCGCGGTCGGGTTTAATCCAGCGACCTGCGGATCTAGAAGAGGGAACGCTACCTCCAGACCGACTTAGTTAAGAATAATTTCATATAATTATTAAATAGACTCAGTCTGATATAACTTGAAATTGTTAAAACTCATTATGCCTGAAGATTATATATTTTCCAGAAACTTACATAGGCATTTCACTCACCTAAAAAACAAATTACATGTATTTGAGAGAAAAAATATATAACATATTTTGCACTATTTAATTAGAAGAGAATTAACGTTTTAAAGAAAATTAATGAAGAATGTTTCGGATCCCTACATGTGAAATAAAACAAGCAATTCTGCATCAGCAAATCAATTATTGTCAGGTTTTGTGACTACATTAGAATATGCCTAGTCTAGGCTAATAATTCCTCAAAATATAACCTAGGAATAATTAAAGTCCATCCTTTAAAGTTTCTTTGTAACGGGGTTGATAATATCTGTGGCTTCGTTCTAAAAGGACTAATGTCATAAAACTTGCTTTTGAGATAACTGACTCTGAAGCCTTTGTAGAGGTAACATTTTTTGCTGAGAACTTCCGACATTGGCCTCTAAGGTTTCTCTGCTTTCAATACCTACCCATAGAACATCCATATATTCCCGGTTTTTTACTGTAACTTCTGCACGTTCCTGGAATCTTCTTCCCTCCAGCATCAGGGTCTGTTGTATGCTGTCAACATTTAAAACCAGGCTAAACGAATATCTCTCCAATTTTTTTTTTAGATATAAAGCATTTGCGTTTTATTGCTTCTTGTATATTGTAGGTCTAAGTTAAGTTACTTCTATTTATAGTGTAACACACTTTACTAAAATAGTTTCACTTTATGTAACATAGACTCAGTTATCTACTGTATATGTATATAATTAATATATTCTTACTATTTATAGAACTATGTTAGTGTATTTGTTTGTTCCTTTTTTCTGTCTTTGGTTGAGTGTAAGAGAAGGCCTTAAGGCCTTAACTCTGCCAGATTAAATAAAGATTTATTTATTTATTATGTCTATTAATAGCAACACGCATTGGCACTTTTATTAAACGAAAGATAAAGACTAGCCGAGCTCAATAATGCATAGATCTCATTTTTGCGAAAAATTGACATTAACCCTTTGAGAACCAAGCCACAGGTATAACTTTGAAGCTTTATTCTGTTATCACCCCATGTTATTCATGGTTCGTTATGTAATAACAGTAAATAATGTCAAGCCGTTCAATTAAATTTAATTAACGTTGAAATTTCAAGGGAGTTTGAAGTTAACAAAAGGGCAAAAGTTGAACAGCAATCTGCTGGGAATTATACTGTATGTTGTTATAAAATGTAGTTACCACTAGTTGATACGAGCTACTTAATAATTTAAAGTTATAAATTACCAATGTCGTTAAGGCTATGTATAGCTTATTCAAATGCAGTTTCACCATTATATAACGTGACCCATTTTGAAGTTCACTAGATATTTGTGAATCTCCGCTACTACTCAGTATGACGTCGATTGGCTTGCATTATCTCCAGATACCCAATTAAAGGGTGATATGGTCTTGTAAAGCATCCTAAATAATGTCAGAGTTCATGATATCTATATTCGTCAAATTACAAGGGGAAGATAGTGGAGATACTTCTCTACAGCCTTCATCTTTCTCTTATTGACTGTTCACTTATCTCGGTTACTGGTAGACAATGAACTTGTCAGAAAACTTGAAAGGCAAATCCCAAATGTATTATTATTATTATTATTATTATTATTATTATTATTATTAATTGTATTGCCGGTAATATTATATGGATGTGAGACATGGCCGCTTACTCATCGGGAAGAACATAATCTGAGTGTTCGAAAACAGGGAGCTTACGAAAATATTTGGGCCCAAGAGAGATGAAAATGGGGACTGGAGAAAACTGCATAACGACGAGCTTCATGACCTGTACTCTTCATCGGGTATAGTAAGGGTAATTAAATCACGGAGAATGAAATGGGCTGGACATGTTGCGCGCATGGGAGAGGTAAAACATATCTCAAAAGTATTGACTGGGAAACCCGAAGGAAGACCTAGACGTACGTGGACAATAATAGGATAGATTTAAGGGAAGTAGGATTTGCGAGGAATGATTGAATGGAGTTAGCACAGAGTAGAGTTGGATGAAGAGCTCAGGTAAGCGCGGTAATGAACCTTCGGGTTCCATAAAAAAGATCATAATCCTTTAGCTTGCTGAGGAATTGTCTATTGCCATTGAGTAAGTAAGTAAGTATTATTAATTAATTATTAATCAGGAAAAATAAGACATTCTACGATCCATAAAATATCTAGTTTGAGTATTTTCTAGATCCATACACTCTCTCCGTTAAAATTAACGCATCGTAATTAAATATGTTCATATTCTAGCAGTTTATCTAATAAATTACTTCAAGGATAGGACGCTATGTAAACGTTGAGCTAAATATGGTTAGCAGTTTTGCCGCTAGGGATCAGGGCGAGAGAGTGATTCATTAGATTGCAGAACCAATCAACCGACAATTTGAACTTGACGGCATCTAACGCATGGCGATGAAAATTTAATAAACTTCTATTGCAAGTGGGTTGTTTCTGTTTCTTGGGTACGCTACAAATCGGTATGTCTCATTGAATAGGTAGTGTGGGAACAGTTCATGTCAACATAAGTGCAAATGATGGAATCATGATAATTATTTTAGGATTGCGTATTTCTAAAACTACAATACAGAATCATTAAAAAAAATATATTTATTTAAGGTCGCTTTTTAACAACTAGGGTCAGCGACCACAATAATTAATACATTAATATTGAATAAGTGGTACAAGAAGACGTGTCGTCTAGAAAAACATATATGGTAAAGTGAAATTTAGTAAAAGAACAACACATTAAATATAAAAAGAAAAAACTTCGTGGCGCGACATCCCCGAGGCGACAAGGCCTACCACCCGACCGCTGCCTCTTCTACCTATAGGCCGTTAATGGCGGTTTCCATGACCGGAGCCGCCTACTTCTCTATCAAGTAGCTCCTCAATTTGAATCACGAGGCTGAGTGCACCCCTACCAGACCTCCCTACCTCAGAAAAATCCGAGGAGGTACCGGGGATCGAACCCGGGCCGACGGATTCGTAGTAAGCGACGCTAACCACAAGACCTCGCCGGCGGTCAAATATAAAAAGAACTGGAAGTAATTTTGCAACTATTAGCAAACATCAATTGAATTAACATTATATATATATATATATATGATTATAACTGAGATAATTCCAAAAGTGAGACAACCTTAAGATATCCTTTAACATTTTAAAATATATTATATAAGTCTCCGTTGATATTTAACACACGTCTTAGATGTAATACCCTGGACATTCCATAATAAGATGAGAAGAAGTTACATCCTTATTACATTTCGGGCATGGATCCTTTACAGATTTCTTCATAAGATAGCCATGGCTAAGGTTGAAGTGGCCAATCCTCAGCCTGGTCAGCAGGACTTGGTTGCCTTCTACGGAGGAGAGTATTCGGAATAGCTGGCTCAGTAACTGATTTCCGGAGGAGCTGCAGTTCTGAAGGAGTGGATTTCCATGTTTCATCCCAGTGCTTCGTAATAAAAGATCTGATAAATTTTTTGGTGTCCTCTAATTTACCATTCAAGCAGTTTTCAATTTGTGGGAAAATTGTAACAAATTTAGCTGCCGTATCTGCGTTTTCATTACCAGAAATACCTTTATGTGCGGAGATTTGGTTACCATTTTTTGAATGGAAAAACAAACGTTTCTGAATCATTTAGGTGAGTGGGTTCCTTGTACAACAATTTATATTATATTATATAGAATATCGTTTCTGTTGAACATTGCATGAAAATTTCTCTCCTAAACTATTTTCAAGAATTGGGAGGCTTATATAAGAAGGAATAGTCTTACAATAAAATTTACGTGGAAAGAGTAACCAATGGAAGCTGTAAAAATGCTTTGTTAAGCCATTTTGTCAATGTATGTTAAAAGGAACTTTCTGGTCTCGAGAAAGTTATTTTCAGAATAATTTTACGTGGTCTGTCGTGTTTAACTTTATATTACAGGAATTTTCACGGAATTTACAGATACATAACTTCTCTGAATTTTCAGATTTTAATATTTTCCGGACTATGGGGTCATTATTTATACTACTCTAAATATTCATACATCCCATACCTTATATCATAATGTATTAGAACTGTGTAAATTTCTCCCGCAAAGCCCATATTACAATCAATAGAAGACTAAATCCGGTGATATTGTACATAGATAATTTAAAAAATAAATAGTTGTAAAGTGAAATATCTAAAATAAACGGTTTTACTTGTTGCAGGAAGACATGAGGTGTTGGGACAGCAGTCGACACTGATGAGCTACGTACAACGTCACTTCTGCGCCTGCGTACTTCCGTTTCCTCTTGATAATCTGTAAGTCCAGACTGAATTTGCTATAATCTCCCGTGCAGACACCGAAGTTGGATGAAACTCGTAATCTCGAGTGGGATTTATTGAGACTATTTCAGAAAAAAGACGGATTATGCAAATAATATGTACTTTCTTACTTGTGTTGTTTAAAATCAAATCAATATTCTGTCAGCTGTGAGATCATGACATATTAAATGAATGAACAATCGATAAATCGAATATCTGTTTTGAATTATAACGAAAATGAAGATGGTGTCTAAGTATCTCCAACGTATGGATGAAATAGCCTTCAACAGCAAGGGCTATTGTGTTATTAAAGAACAAATTCTGGGAATACTAACTAATAAGGTGTTTAGGCCAAGATAGTGCAAATAACCGTAAATAAAGTTACTTTGACGTAAGTAATAAAAATGTCTTAAAAATTCTTAAAAGCAGGTCAAAATAAACAGGATTGCAGTAAGTATTAGGCAATATAATGGAAGAAATCTGGGGTTAGTAATCGAACACTTTTAAGGGGACCATTCTTAATAGACAAGTATGTGAATGGAAAGTACTTTCACAATTTAAATAATACATGTGATTACAATAAATCAGATAAACTGATAAAAAAATACCAGATGGAATTAATAATCCATAATGCAGAAACTATTGAGAATTAGAACACGGCTTCGAAAGTTTCATCAGCATAAGTGGGATAACTAGAAAGTTAACAAACAAATTTAGAAAAAATTTCTCATGCAAACTATATCAATTTATTTTTTTCAAAACATCTGAAGTCGCACAAATACGAAATCACTTGTCTTTAGTTCCCAACAGCTTATCCAGTTCCATCGATTGATGCATATTTGCTGTTTAAAAAGCTTGTTACCGCACTACGGTGACGATCAAACGAATTTTGTTCATAATCACTAGGGTTCTTCCTATGGACTTTATAGGTGCGTACACTAAATTTCATGAAAATCTGATAAAGCGTGTTCGAGTTATAACGCGTAGAAATATGGTCGGACAGATGGACAGACATTTTCCCCATTCACCAAGTAATCTTAGAAAGTGCCAAGCTGGCACTTAATAAAATCACGTAAACTGATGTAACAAAGTGCCAGAATGCATTTGTTTAATCAGTTATAATTGCAATTATGATATGCAGAAAATAAGTTTTCTTTAATCGACTTCCGAGTTAAGCTCGAGATTGATTCATTAAGCAGGGCTTACGGAAGACAGTATTTTTAATCAGATTAAAATCGTCCAGCATCAGCAGAACTATACATATTTTTTAAAATCTTGACAATCGCACACTCGCATAAAAATAAAAAAATTAAACGTAAAATAGGCAGGCTACCTCCAGAATGCGAGTTCAAGACGTTATCATCTCGGCCATCTCGCTCGGTTTAACGGTCTAGTTTGATAAGCATATGTGAAGGAATATGTGGGTAGTGTTGTTTGTCGAAGCTATCTGTATTGCAACTACCAAACCCGTATATGAACAGTGTAAAACAATGTGTTTGTAATGAGAACTGATTTGCATGTGATAAATTCTTCTAATATATTACCATAAAATAGGCACTAAATTGGGCATTAGTTCGGTACCGGTCAACCGATTTGGTCCAATATCAATAGGTTTCTTTTCATGGACGTTATAAATACGTATTCCAGGTTTCATGAAAATCCGATGAAGCGTAGGCCTATTTGAGTTATGGCACGTACAGACACACGGACAGACAGACGGACAGACATTTTTCCATTCACCACACTTTCACATAAAGTACCTTTCTGTCACTTAATGAATATTATACTTTTTCTACATTCCCCTTTTCCCTTAGAAACCAATTCACATGCGCCAGGCCATTGGAGTTCTACTCCAACAGCTTCGATGATATACCGGTGTTTGTTTGCCTACGGCAACTTCATTAGCATTATCGAGTACTCAGTGTAGTGATGGGATGTAGATTAGTGAGCAAAGCACAGATTATCAATGCATCAGCATTTTATTACTCTATCTCCACACCAGGGTGTAATACACCGCCTGGTAGCATTCAAAATGGCCATTGACAAAATGCGAGCTTTCAACAGCTAAAGACTACCACAAGAGCTGATCATTCGGGAGGTCCCATGTTCAAATCCCATGCCCGGCCAAATTGACATGGGATTTTTCAGTCTTAAAAGCAAATACCGAATTGGATATTTACATACCACGAATAATCCTCACCATTTCATCCTGTATCATATCCATTTAAATTAATATCAGTTGAAATTTACTCCATAAAATACACCAAGAATATAAATAATTGATAATCAATAGTTCCATGGCCTACCCTATTGTATAGACACGGGTCCTCCCGAATGCGAGTCCAAGACGTTACCATCTCGGCCACCTCGCTCGGTAGGACCCCGCATAGCAATGGACGTTAGAGCATTTTTCGGAAAATCTGCTAAAAAAGAATTTATAATAAAGGTAAGAGAAACTTCATGTTCTTCGAGTCATACTCTCTAAAGCTGCTTAACTTGAATTTAATATTTCATTTTGAAACGGTTTTTGTTAGCGAGCTATACTATTTACAAATTCACACACACACACGCACAAGTAGGCAGACCTGGAAATTGTATTTTTACTCGGGGGAAATCAAAACATGTGGATTATTTCTTCCTAAAGCCTTATATGAAATTTTAAGGTCGAATATAATACTTCCTCTATGTAGGACTTAAAGCTTTTATGGTATGAGTAGAGAAAGCAACAAAAAATCTGATGATAAACACATAACTTCCTTTACCCAAGTAAAATATAGGCTCTTAGTAAAATGCAGGATATTAATGTGCTATAATACATAATATACCACATAACATAATATTAAGCATATTATGGAATTAATGTAGAAAATTAAAAAATAATCGTTAGAGGAGTTTTCCAGAAAATTGGCAAAAATTACCTTCTCTTCGTGTAAATTGGTTGTGAAATGAAGAGAATTTCGAAACGTACGTTTCGAATCGCATCCCCGAAGGTTGTATGACCCAAATAAAATTGTCCTAAACATGGTTATTACTTCACTTCATATTCTGTTAGAGAATAAGATCCCGTATTGCAAACAGCGCGTATTCAGTTCTTTCAATCTGATGCAAAGCTTTATTGTTCGCCAACCAAAACTGAGTTTCCAAAGATAGTGGGTAGCTTATAACTACTTGTGAGAAAAAAATTTAAATTAACTGTTTCAAATAAAAGTGTAGTAACATATCAAGTACAAAGGTTAGATATGTTTTCATAAAAATCGCGAAAAACATCATTTTCTTCATGTAAAGTGGCATTGTAACTAAGAGAAAGTCGTCGCCAATCTTCGTGTAACATCCCCTAACCAAAATATAACTTTTAATTTTCATACGATTTATCGTTCTCGAGCTAGGTTGTTCAAACCTCAGCGGCAGACCAACTTTTGAACACTTGTGTCGTCGAAGACTGCCGCTGAGGTTTGAACCACTGTGTGGCAACCATCTCCGCTTCTCTGTTATTCTCTGTCTTTATCGATGTGTAGGAAAAGATGGAAATCACTGGGAGCGAGGTCCAGGCTGTAGGGTGGATGTTGAAACATCTCCTAGCCGAACTTTTGCAGGAGACTTGCAGGGAGGTGTTGAAGCCTCCACCCTAAAGTTCGGACCGATTTTCATCTTTTCCATCCCTTTAAGAAATGACTGTGAATGACAGAATGGTGGAGATTGACAGAGAAACGGAGGTTATCACACAATGGTTCAAATCTCAGGCGGCAGACTTCTAAAACACAAATGTTCAAAAGTTGGTCCCACGGTATGAGAAATTCCTCAATTCCTGTGGCGAATATGTTGCAAAATAGCTGAACACTTGCTATATCTGTTACAATAAATATTTCCATGAAATTATTTTCTTTTTGTGTGTAAAAGGCCCTAGGGAAACTTGCTTTATGGATGAGCCTCGTACATTACCTTTCCCTTTAATATGCTACGCTTTTTACGGTAATTACTTCTTTGTTAATTTATTTAGTTTTTTCAACATTCATTAAGCTAAATGTAGCCTACTCATTTAATCATTCATAGTTTTCATTCTGTTGCTTTATCATTTCTTTCCTTGTTGTAGGTTCCTCTGCCGCCTGGAATTCCTCTGCAATAAACTTGTTACCATTACATTGTCCACTGTCTCTTTCTAGCTATAATATCGCGGGTAACCTACATCCAAGCGTAGTTCATCCACGTGGAGTTTCCCACACGCGCTGTCCCTTTGCGAACTTTATAATTAAGAGACAAGATAGCATCGGCCATTGTTGTGACGCCTTCGCCGTGGCCGTCTCCTCTTCCTGAAAGCGAACTCCGGACATTCTGAATGCAAGGCAACTCTTTTTCATGGCATTCCTACATTTCTTTCACATGAAGCAAATTGTTTATACTCAATAGTAGGGTCCGGATGTTTATGACATGTCATATTTTTATCCTGATCTCCGATAAATTAAACACAAATTGCACGCTTGTTATCATAATCGGACAGATTTATTTTGCATATAAAGTTGTATTTTGGATATTTTTGTGGTCTTGGTCATATTTTTACAATATTTGTAATTTAACGACATAGTCATTTATAAATTCGGTAAAGGAGCACAATTATACAGTGTAAGCACTACATAGTGGAGGTTAATATGACTTTATTTCATTAATTTAATGTTTATGCAAAATTAATAGGAAACTTAAATTTTAAGATTAATGCAATTTTTCATATTTTATAGGGACACGCAAGATGTACAAAACTAGGAGGTGCCCGTGGCTTCGCCACGATAATTCTTTTAAAAATTAAAAATTAAGAGTATAATAATTATTAAAGCATTATATTTATTAACACTTGCACGCGAATCATTCATAAACTAAGCCATTAATAATTAATGAAACAGCAAAAATTCCTGCTTTAGAGTACATTCCACGACATGAAAGCGCCCCCTGGAAAAACTATATCAGAATCGATTATGCAGTTCCAAAGAACCTGTGAACACATAATACGTATTGTTTCTCAGCTGTTTATTGACATGAATATGATGTGAATTTTATTTTATCAATTCAGTGTAATTTTCAGAAATTATATAATGTTTCAAGGGAAGGAATGGTTTGTTTGGATTATTATTATCAGCGATATTTCAAGAGATAAAACCATCAATATTTTACAGCTGTTGCCCCCGGCTTCGCCCGCCATTATTCATTGACTCCAGGATTTTTAAGAAAATTACACTGGTAGATTATTAAAAATGTTTGTGGGTCAGAGCTATGAAAATTGTAAGTAAAAATAAAATTAGAATATTTGTTCATTGTGTTCATTTCACTTAGGTCTTATATAATAAAGAAACGGTTTTCCTTCCTAATTTTGTAGTCGTCATGAAAGTTTAGACTGCGAGAGACGAACATCGCCGAGTATACCCGATGTCTCACGAAGCGGGCGAGCAAGCACGCTATTTAGGGCCGTTGAATTGTGTAAGAGTAGATATTACAAATATTTGGAGCTGATGAAGCGAGCAAACAGGAGTAAATTCTTTGTAATTCATGTGTTGTTATGCAAAAAAATTATTTAAAAAAATCAGACATATTTCTTTTACATTTAATGATGATATTCACGACTATTATACCAGAAATTATAATTTTTACATTTACCACAAAAAATTTTCAGTCAAATATGGTACTAAAGGAATTTATTATTCCCTTTGCAAAAATTATAAGGAATTACCATAAGATATTAAGGATATTAGAAATATAAAGACTTTTGCTTCAAATAATAAATATTATTTATGGCCACAACTACGTTCATGATTCCTATTTTTCTATTTTTTCTATTAAATTTATGGTTTCTGTGATAATCTCAGTAATATGCTATGTTTTCATTGGATTTTATTCAATAATTATACTTTTTCCTCCCTAGCTCTCAGTAAGTAGGCCTATAATTGTTGTTCTCTGTGTAATCAGGGGCGGATCCACGGGGGAGGAAATGGGGGAAATTTCCTCCCCCAAAATTTGTAACATTAAGCACAGATTATTCAAACGGTCGGCCTTCTAATAAATTTTGTAAAGACAAAATAACCCAAATACTTAAATTAAAGCAACGACATTCATTATTTTGAAATATATTTGTAATAAAATGCTGAAATGTTCATTTTGATCTCAACTGTGTACTGGGAATAATTAGTTTTTATGAGTAAAAACTTCCCTCTCTACTTTGGTTCCCCCACCAAAATGTCTCTCTGGATCCGCCCCTGTGTGTAATATAATATACTGTCCCTAGTTATGAGCATTGTTGCTCTTTGGGGTCTCTTTGATAAACAAATAAAAAATAAAACCTACTATAATTGCACTTCCATCAATTCAATTACACAGTTGAAGAGATCAAAGCGATCTCTTCAAATCTCTCGTTATTATAAGAAAGGAGATCGGTAGAATTGAATTGAGAATCGGGAATACTGTCAGATGCTTCACATTATAATCGAACAGTTTTCAGTCACTCACTAGAGTCCAGGCTTCTATTCCCTCTCTGCCTTCACCTCTCTCTCTCTCTCTCTCTCTCTCTCTCTCTCTCTCTCTCTGTCTGTCTGTCTGTCTCTGGCATGTCTCTCATGGCTATGTTGTCACTTCGCCATCAATCTCTGTACGTGTCGCGCATTGTCTGCCAAGGCAAACTTACATGTCTTGCACAAGATTAATCTACACCCTGTTCTGTTTCCTAGTTTCGCAGACATTTTTATATAAGCTTGATCAATCAATCATCTTATCCATCCACTCTTTCACTTATGTCGTTTACTTTGTGTCAGACTGTACAATTATTATAATATGTTGTAATGCAAATCCTTTCGTCCTTTCTTTATTTTTCTTATACTCGTATTATTGGGGTATGTCGTGCGCAATTCTACAAATCAGAAGGCTGCAAGCTCGATCCCCGATGAGGTCACTGGGATTCTTCAATTGGCCTAATCTTTCTGGTGGCACTATGGCCAGTGGCGAAGCCAGAAAATAATTTCGGGAAGGGTCGATAGTGCCGGGGGGGTTGGGGGTGTGGAATACCCCCAAAGTAAGGGGTACGGGGGTCCAACTCTGGAATTTTTTTTAAATTGAACCAATAAAAAATCCCATTTTACGCTACTTAACTAGTTAGCAAATTTGTTTCTATACTCTAGGTCTCTAAGACATGCCACCTTAAACAAGAAATCTTTATCTAAGCTTTAACACTCTTTTCGGTATAAGAAAAGTTGAATACCGCACGATCAGTGGAAATAATAGGCCTACATTTCAGTACTTTATTATTAAATACAATATTTAATATGATTAAATATTTGACAAAATGGAGCTTAAATAACAAACAGAATTTTAGGTTTTAGGTCCCTTCCCTACGCCTCTGACTATGGCCCTGGGGTTGACGCAGCCTCTAAGAGAAGTGAGTATCCGGAGCAATCCTGGAGTTAAAGTTTGCCGGTACGTAAGGCTGACAACCTTGCCACCTCCACGTACCGATTGTCCATAATTCTTGGAGCTTCAACCTCCTGTAACTCTAATGGCCTGTATAGGGAACGTTTTAGTTTTACTCGTATAACATAGAGATTTTTTGCCTAGTTCTAAAGAAAACGTTAGGCCCTTATGCAATAGCACGTATTTAGGAGAAAGGTTTTGCAACGAGGTTTGCAGCAGTAATTGTCACACATTACGTGCTAGACTAAGTGACATGTCAACAGCTATCGGAATTAGTCTACCCATATTACAAGACAGGCATGAACAGAGATCGTAGCTCGTATTACTTCCTCGAACATTGCCTGGAGCTGATTTCCTTGTATACATAGGTAAACATGAATCCAATGCCCATCCCTCCCTCCCAAACAACCTCTAACATGCGTGTTTCAAGTGTCATGTAAGTTGTGCAATTCTTTTGTATATGAGTATAGTCCATATCTTCTTCCTATACACCGAAAGCTATAGTTATACGAGGGATAGGGCACAAGTCATGGCAACTTTTTTTTTTTAATTTGGGGCCATCTTAAAAATTTGAAATATACAAATGAAAGGGCAGGGTATGGAATGTAAGTATAACGCAGATTATGAATACTAGATGTAGGATAGTGAAGGAAACATGCACCCATAAAGATCCATACGCGACTGCATTGTGCCATTATAATGAACTAGCTTAAAAGGCCCGGCGTCGCTCAGGTTTTTTATTTTGTAATTGGAAATTAACTTATGAAGGACTTTCGTTTTTTTTAAATTCTAGGTCCTTATAATTATAGGTATTTCGAATTTTAAATAGGAAGAACGACTTATCACACTCAAACTATTCCCTCAGAAAACGCTTGATATAGCTTTTTATGGCTCATAGAGGATGTAGAATTTTGCATCCTATCGCTTGTACAGTACACAGCAAGCCTGGTAGGGGTTCAAATAAGAAGAAACAGAAATTTCGGTAATATTAAATCACATTGTCTTTGCGGAATATTTTATTTCTCACTCTCATGTTACCATAATTAACCGTTTCGGGGATGAAATTAAACAGAATTTATTTCCAAACCTATCTGAGACCCACTGGCAACAATATGATGCCATGCCAACTGTGATTTGGATTTGATAATTCTGTGTAAAAAGGGATTAAGTATTCTCACAAACATTTGATTTTTGGCATTTAAAATCAAATTTTTTCAAAATCCTTCCTTAGTGTGCACTTAGCCTACATTATGAAACAAAGGTACTGTCAAAATTCCAAGTCTCTACCTATTAAAGTTTAGGCTCTACGTTGATTCTCTGTCAGTCAGTCAGTCAGGACAAAGCCTTTTATATATATAGACATTGCGGTAGTTTGAAGCATGAAAGCACACATCCCCACGCCATGATTCCTTAAAGCTCGGTACGGATGGGCATTTTTCCCAAGTCTTCCATCAGTTTCCTGTGGTTTTCTTTGGCATTTATCCCTCGGATAGTGACTATTTTGACATGAGAATGCTACTCACATCTTGTCATATTCATTCTACAAGGCAGCTGGCTCACAACTAAATTACCATCGCCTCTATTCGTATAACCGTACATCACAATGCTACTAAATGATATGTCCATATACTGGAGATGCCACACTCATAGGCCATGGCATTTTCGCCTTACTTCGAGAAAAAAATAGTTGCCATGACTTACTGATGCTCCAATCCTCGTATCTGGCTCAGTTTGTGAATATACGTTTAAACTAGTAAATGAATAATTTTAATTGCGTATATTGTTTAATTTTTTAAAGGGAAAGGCGTAGGAGTACAAAGAAAATAGTGCATAGTTTTAAAGGACATTGTTTGAAAAAATTTAAATGCTGCATTTAAATTTTAATTTATCTTTATCTAATTTGCTCATGATTATAATTCTTATTTTTGAACATTAATTACTAAAAAAAGTCACAGTTGTATAGTATGAAACTTTAAATCTTATTATGAATGTAAAAGACAATCATGCGACAAAGCTTGCAATTAAATTGGTTGGCATTTGTCGAACTTACAGTATTTTCAATTACGGGTTCCCGTAAGTGTTTTCATTTACAATAATGTACACTTTCCGCCATGTTAGCTTGAACGGGAAATGGATGAAAATCCATTATCGTCGAAAAAATATGCTAATGGTATTGCGTCCCGGAATTGACTTGTCACTCTATATTTCTAACAAGAGGAATCATAAATAAACTGCCGACCTACTAAATTGGCTTCCTAATATTCCGCATTAATTGCAGCACAAAGCTCATAATGTAATTATGAAGACATTTAACTGAGGATGGGAAGATACGAGTTAAGCCAATCCATCACTTCACGCCTTTGTGTTAAGTGTCACGAAAGCTTGTCGTTAGGCTCGATTCCCTTAAAGGGCAAGAACTCCGGTTCAATGCACGTACTGTCTGATCAAAAATAACACAAACGACACCATTAAGAACCGGCACATAATGTTTCATCGCGGTGCCATACATCACCAGGAACAGTGCTCAATCTACTTTAAAAATTGAGAAGTTTTCTCGAAAGCTGTTACATTAAACTAATACTTCGGAAGAAACTACCCATATCATTTAGCTGAATATAATAATAGCAAAACACTTCAGAACTTGCAGAGGTCCCGGCTTCTAATCATGCTCAAAACTAGGGCTGGGTCAAGTGGTAACGGTTAACTTCTTAAACAATTAACAGCAGAATAGATTAAGTAGGTAACTGATATTTGAACATAGGCTTTATTAGATTTTACATGTACAGGTAGGGGAAAAAAATATAATGTGTGTTAGTATTTTATAATAATATTAATCATTAATATATTCAGTTATAAAACAATACGAAATAGGCTAAGCCAACAGTCGACACTAGAACAAATTTCAATAGATTCCCTGTATCCTGTAAATGTCGCTAGGCATGCGCAGTGGCTCATATCGGCAACTTAGATATTTTAGTCGGCCCACTTTTGTTTTCTTACTTGTAGTTATCTGGATTATTATGCCGAATATTCCATTCGTGTGACGCGTAATTGACATTGGCCAATAACGTTTAGCAATGCCTCGGATACCGACCAATCATAGTCATTTATCTTATATGTTTGCAAGGATCATAAGGATGCAATTTCATCTGATAAAACGTCAACTCGTTCCTGGATACGTCAAGGTACAAATATGCAGTGATTAATACGTCACATATCTGTATTGCTGCTACTGAAGAGAATAGAATTATTTTATAAAACAAACTTATTTGGAAATTGAAACAATTTAAATGTACAGGTAGGGGAAAAAAAGCGTACCGACTAAAATATCTAAGTTGCCGATATGAACCACTGCGCATGCCTAGCGACATTCACAGGATAGCAGGGAATGTATTGAAATTTGTTCTAGTGCCAATAAATTGCTTGAATTGAGAAATAATTTCACTTAGTTTGCATTGCTTGTGAATACAAACATTTCCGTTACATCTCTTACATTTATTTACGTATCACAACGCTCTGAAATCAGCTACAAGAGTCGGTCCGCTTTTTTCCCCCTACCTGTACATTGATTAAAAACACAATTTCGATTAGGTGCAAGCCAGTTCGTGTGTTTGCAACCTGTTCTCATTTTAGCTTACTTTATTCAGGTCAACTATTTCTTATCCCCACTGTTTAGTAGCACCGCTTAGTATCTGGTAATACTAACAAATTCTATTGTTATTCTTTTATTTTGCTTTTATCTGACAGCTAACACAATTGTGATTTGATTTGAAACAACACAAGTAAGAATTTAATTACTATTTATAATTATAATATAATACATCTTATTGAATGAGAAGTCTTTATAGGCCTCACTCGAGATTACGATTTTCGTCAGCCGCGAATATATCAATAAACCCATAATCTCTCGTGGATTACCTATGATAAATTATAGAAAAATAATTAGTTATACAGCCATTTCATAAAATATGGGAATTTTTCCCTCAAAGAGAGAAGTTATACAATTATTGTAATTGGGTGGTCAAAAATGTGTTTAAAACCTCACATTATCTGAATTTTAAGGACTTGGGTGTATTTGAAGTGGTCTCATGTGTAGAATCTGTCGATTTACTTATTTATAGCGTTGAGTTACTTTTTTTTGCCATTTTTAGCATGATTTTAACACTCTTTAATACCAAGCAGTCAAGAGTAATCAGCTATGTCCATTTTCATTTTATAAAATATACATCTTAAGGTACAATTTGGTATAAGATTAACTTAAAAAAATATGTGTGGTTAATTACTATGTAAAATAACAAACAAGGGATTTTTGTCCCAACCGTAACGTCCCACCCGTAACAGTGATAGTTTTGTTAAATTATTATTGATGAGTTTAAATAAA
This sequence comes from Ectobius pallidus, assembly GCA_964059195.1. Taxonomy (NCBI): domain Eukaryota; kingdom Metazoa; phylum Arthropoda; class Insecta; order Blattodea; family Ectobiidae; genus Ectobius; species Ectobius pallidus. The sequence continues at coordinate 31,164,920 of CAXKWD010000004.1, read as the reverse complement.
TGTTCTGACAACCTGGAAACAGTTTATAATTTGTATTGAATCCCTCATACCTTCATTAATAACAACATTAAGACCCTAACAGTAATAGCAGAACAGAAAATGAGCTTTTGTTTTGCATCATTAAAATCAGTGTCCAAATTAGGTCCCACCCGTAACAGATTTTGAAAAACAAATTTAAAATATTTAAAATAAATTTTTAATAATGCTTTGCATGTAGAACGAAGGAGAAGCCATAGTAGATTTTACAGAATGTGCAGAACAAGTTCTAATTCATTATTTATGACTTGTAATAAACAAAAATAGTTGTTATAATTTGCTAGAATGTCCCACCCGAAATTATGAAATGGCTGTGTAGTTATTTCTCACTCTCTAGATCTACGTATTGTACGCATCTCTGTGTTTGTTATGCACCTCCATAAAGGACAATACCATATGTACAGGCGCCTGAAGGAAGCATATGGTTATCAATCCACAGGACGAAATGATTTCAACAGCCTTCTTGCACTGAATACTTCAGGATGCACTTGCATCAACTAAACTCTACTTTAACAATGAACTAAAAATTAATTACTTGGCTCAAGGACCTAGGACGGAGGATGAAATGGGCTGGTCATGTTGCGCGCATGGGGGAGGAAAGACATATCTAAAAAAATATTGACTGGGTGACCCGAAGGGAAAAGGCCACTTGGAAGACCTAGAAGTAGGTGGGAGGACAATATTAGGATAGATTTAAGAGAAGTAGGATTTTCGAGGGATGGTTGGAGTTAGCATAGAATAGGGTTGAATGGTGGGCTCAGGTAAGCGCGGCAATCTACCTTCGGATTCCATAAAATAGATAATACTCCTTAGGAATTGTCTATTGCCATTGAGTAAGTAACTAAGTAAGTAAATAAGTAAGTAAGTAAGAAGTAAGTAAGTAAGTAAGTAAGAAGTAAGTAAGTAAGTAAGTAAGTAAGTAAGTAAGTGACGTAGGATTGTTTTAGATCTGTATAAATATAGTCGTGAAAGCGTATGAGTAAAAATATCTTAAATAATGTGTGATGTATATTAGCTTTAAAAACTCAAACTTTACCATCGAATTGAAAATTAATTAAATTCCTGAAAATAAGGCCCATTTCCTCGTCAGGCTCTATTCTACGACATTAATTATATGCAATCTTGTTTGTTTCAATTGAAACATTTAAAGAGCACTCAAGTGTGGAATAATGAAAATATCCTCTTTTCCATGAAGCCGGCTTAATAATGTCCGCATGCCGTATGCCGTATGACACTGCCACAATTGAATTCTGAGAAACAGCTACAAGAATAACTGTGTGCGGCTGCATAGGTCTGAGGATTTGGGATTTAATAATCTTCTGTCTGAAGTGTAATTATTAATTATGAATTAGGGACAGAATAGATTAACACTTGAAACCAGTTTTCGAGGAATTCATTTCACAGACACAATGGGTCCTTTTGATCCTATTCAGGTGAAAGCGCTTAGAACAGAGAAGGATAGATAATGTTATTCATGCCTTATTACTAGGGACCGGATTCTTAGGTTTTTACCTATTTTTTTCCTTACTTCCAAAACAAAAAGCGATCATACACTTTTCGAATCATGTCCATAGGATTCACCCACATTAATTTTGTGGCACCTAAAAATACCTAAATGGGGTATAAAAACCTAAATGTACCTAAACGGGATATAAAACCTAAAATATCTAGTTTAGGCTACTTTTTTTTTTTTTGTATTTTTTGTGTGTCAGTTGAGAAATCGATATTTTGCGGAGAGACAATTTTTGTCGGGTTGAAATTAAAACCACCAACGTTTCGTTCAACCCAATGTCGTCTAGGATGACAGTATCAAGAGAGAAAGTGTAAGAGTGCCGGCGTATTCCTTTTAAAATATTTGTACGAACAACCATTGATGACGTCATGTGAGGTTGAAAGGTCATTTTCTGCCTTCAAATGTATTCTAAGAGATAACAGGAAGAACTTCACATTTCAGAATATTGAAAGATATTTAATGATATACTGTAACCAGGAAATGTGAGACAATCTTATTTTCACTGCTTCTTTTGATTGTTTATGCTTTCTTTCTTCAATTGTATAATATTGTTTTAAAGCAAGTTGGCACAAATTTAAGTCAATTTTGTTAATTTAAACTTTACAAATACTATGCATTCAATCCTATGTAGCACATTCAAATCCATTAACCAATTATTATACCCGAAAACAATATTTTGGACAAAAACCTAAAAAAAACTATTTCACCTAATGGAAAACCTAAAACAGTGTTTTTAAAAACCTAAAAATCCGGTCCCTACTTATTACATAAGTGTATTCACATATGATCGAACAAAATCTGTATGTGGACGTAACTTAGTTGGTCATCCTGCTTCGGTGAAAAAGTCATATCGTCAGTGCAAACCTGCAAGTCACGAGAACAAGCCCTCGACTTTGGGACTTTGCTCAAATATACCCAATTAACTATATGTTAAAAACAGTAACAAAAATGTAGAGCATTTCATTCTGATAATTTTGGTCTTTATTTTGTCTTATCTATAAAATTAACAGAGTTACATATATTTGTGCAAAACATGTTTTTGACTGTACAGTTACAAAGGAAACTTAAAATGGCCGGCAAAAAAAGTATGAGACTAAAATTTTTTTTACCATAGTTTTGAACTCACCTTTAGTTGGGAAATAATTGGTAAAAAATTAGGAAAATAAAAAATGTCGAGCAACTTGGCCTGGTTTATTTCTAATGGATTGACCCTACTCTGTTTTATCCCCTCTACAATTAATTGTCTGCGCAGTTGTCATAGCGATATTTACTCATTGTATAACTTGTGTTTCAGATGGTGGGGCGCACCGAGGGTTACCATGCGCCCTGTTGATGGCGATGCAGACTGTGTGCTAGTGGTTGGACTAACCAGACCCAAGATGGCTGCCGCCCTGTTGTCCGTGATGATGCTCAGCCTGTTCCTTACTTTTCACGTGCTCTATGACAGCGCAGTGTACAGCATAGAGTCGGCTGGGGTAGACAGCGCCAACATGGCCATCCTCACGAATCGCATCGAGACTTTTCCCAATAGAGTGCACTTCCCTCGCACTTCCCGGCGGCTCCCGCAGGCCATTATCATAGGCGTGCGGAAGTGCGGGACCCGGGCCCTGCTGGAGATGCTAGCCCTGCACCCTAGGGTACAGAAGGCGGCGGGAGAGGTACACTTTTTCGACAGGGACGAGAACTACAGGAAAGGACTGGAGTGGTACAGGCGCAAGATGCCACACTCCTTTAGAGGCCAGATCACCATCGAGAAGAGTCCCAGTTATTTCGTCACTCCAGAAGTAAGTTGTATGACATCTAAATAATAAGAGCAAGTGTTTGTCTGTACTGTTCGTGCCATTTTAAGAAGACCTCGTCCCAAATCATCGTCTATCTACAAAATAATATAATAGCATTGTTCCCTAAACCGAAAATCTTCATCGACACCGACAAAGAACAGGTGCTCTTGTAGTCGCGTGGATTTCCCCAGGGTTGCCGCTGTCATCCACCACTTCTCAAGTTAAGTAAACATGCTGTGGTGCGTATTTGGCAGCATTGCACTGGACTGCAGACAAGTGTGAATATGCCTAATTACCTTTCTATTCACTGATTGACAAGTCTAAGAGGATTAGGGTGGCAGCAGGTAGAGGCAGTTGTTAGAAAAGAATTCTTGAAGAAGTGGCAATATGATTAAACATTTGCGATGCCCAGCTAAATCTACGACATGCAGAGAACTGAAATTCGAATGCACCTCGAATTCAGATTCTCAATTTTAGATCTCGTTCGCCAGTTACGAGCGACAGTTTTAGGAAAACAAGAGTTAAGAGAATTTAGGAAAATTTTAGGAAACGTTTAGGGACGCTATCAACGTATCAGTTTTCGCTATTACTTTTCAAATGTGAAATGAATTGCAGGTAGCCCTGCTCTGTTGCCACAGAAACTGAAAAGAGCATCGCTGAAATAAAGCAATCATCACGAAGTCGAGAAGCACAATCACCTGACTCTTATCTTCGGAAACGGTTATTCTCCCTTGGTGCAACGGTGGGGAAATGGATACAATCTATACATAGGCCTATTAGTTCTAAATGGAAGAATATAGTTTATCCGCAAGCTCTAGAAGGATATTTTTAAGTTGAATATCGAGTCTTTTGTATGATTTTTTAACCACCATACGAATACTATGGTTCCCTATTGTTTACAACAGATACAGTACGATTTCTTCTACCTGCACCTGGCGTAGTATAAGGTAAATCATTTCCGTAACATCTCTGGGATCTGTTATGGGTAGGTTGAGTGCGAGTCTGGAGTCTAGCACGCAGCTGACTCCCCCGCCCCTTCCTCCAAACACTTCGCCAACGAACAGGCGAGACCATCGGAACAGGTTTCAGAGCACAAGAGGCGCCTTTTTCAAATAGCAATGGTCAATCTACAATACTTATTTCTCATACCGTATTTAATTTTTTGTCGTAACTGAAATAAAACTGTCGTCTTTACTAGCTGTTGTTCAAATAGTTTTCACCTCTGTTTATGCCGTGAGCCTATCTATTCGTATTTCTGAAGTGCCAACAGCCAGCCACCTTTTACCGGTGTAGGGGGTTTTAAGCCGAAAATACGAAGTATGAAAGAAAGAAAAAATCATAAAATCGTATACGATACTTACTAAATTAATTCATTAAAGTTTCTTTAATAGTAATGCCCAGATAGTGCAATGCTTCTTCTTAATAAGCGAACATCAGCTTAAAAAATAGCATAAAACAAATTTTTGTAAGGAAAAGATATTTTCGTACTTTCATCTTAAATATTTGGTATTTTTAATGAACATAACATGCATTATTATTGTAGATGTTAAATCTATTTCATTACAGCTTATACAACAACTCGCTTCGCTCATTGGGGGCTGCGCCCCCAAACCCCTGCTGAGGTTCTCGGGAAAGGTTTTTTAAAAGATCAATGGAGATAGAGTGCGTGTATTTAGTATGCTGTATTGGCTATTACCTTTTTTGCCACAATAAACCTGAAAAAATAAATGTGGGAAGACTTTGGGTTTTTTTTTTCGGAATTTTCCCATCGGTTGCAAGCTAAAAGGTATCAGTTTGCCAAGTGTAGTTTTCTAGATCAACTGGCAGTGTACATACATTTATGGTGTATTTTATGGAGTAAATTTCAACTGAAATGGACATAATACAAGATGAAATAGCGACTAAGATTCATGGTTTGTAAAGTATTCAATTTGGCATTTGCCTTTACGACCACGGAAATCATAGAAAAATACAAGTAAAATTGGTTGTAATATGTTGTAAAGAATGCGGGATTTCATCTCCGAGTTATTATTAAAGAATATAAATTATGAAATTTCTTTAACAGATAGAAGAAACTTTTGTTAGTTCTGGACAAAAATATGTTAATTGGATTTAATTGTTATGAACCTGAGACTCCAGAACGCAAGTCCAAGACGTTACTATCTCGACCACCCCGTTAGGTTTACGGAAATAATTATTTCTAAACTTTCAGAGCCATACGTGAACACAGTTTGATAACACCGTTGCCATGGAAACCGAGCCCTTTTTCGGGGGTTTTTAGGGCTAAAAATTTAAAAAATTTACTTTTGGGAATTTTCCTGTGGTTTACAGCCTAAAAGCTATATGTGTACCAAATTTCAAGTTTCTAGCTTATCTGGAAGTGGACAAACATTAATGTCAGTGAGCCGAGCCGAGCCCTTTTTCGGTAGTTTTTATGGCTAAAAATTGAAAAAATAAACTTTTTGGAATTGTCCTGTGATTTATAGCCTAAAAGCTATACGTGTACCAAATTTAAAGTTTCTAGCTCATCTGGAAGTGGGCAAACAATGTCCGTGAGCCGAGCCGAGCACTTTTTCGGGGGTTTTTAGGGCTACAAATTTCAAAAAATATTGTTTGGGGGAATTTTCCTGTGATTTACAGCCTAAAAGCTATACGTGTACCAAACTTCAAGTTTCTAGCTCATCTGGAATTAGGCAAACATTAATGTCGGTCAGCCGAGCCGAGCCGAGCCCAGCCCTTTTAAGGGAGTTTTTAGGGCTAATAATAAAAAAAAATAACTGTTTGGAATTTCCCTGTGAGTTACAGCTTAAGAGCTATAAGTGTACCAAATTTCAAGTTTCTAGCTCATCTGGAAGTGGACAAACATTAATGTCGGTGAGCCGAGTCGAGCCCTTTTTCGGGGGATTTTAGGGCTAAAAAATAAAAAAACTTAAGTTTTAGGAATTTTCCTGTGGTTTACAGCCTAAAAGCTATATGTGTACCAAATTTCAATTTTCTAGCTCATCTGGAAGTGGGCAAACATTAATGTCAGTGAGTGAGTGAGTGAGTCAGTCAGTCAGTCAGTCAGCCGTGTGGCTTTATATTATAGGGATAAGGTACAACAAATTAAAATATCAACATTTTAAGGAGTAAACCTATTCACGAAATAGATTAAATGAAGATAATCCCTAAAATTTTGAGAGCTGTTAGTTTATTTAATCTTGAAAAAATATACTTATACAGGGCGATCCATATAAAACTGAACAGTTTTAAAGACTTATAATTTCCCTCTGGAAAGTAATAAAAGATTGAAATTTGGTTTTATGATCTCAGTGGCTTTGGGAGAATCGATATTGGTAATAATGTTTGTACTCCTACCATCCATGCATTGTTGCCTTACGACTATTGTTGTTTATTAGTAATTAGTTTTCAGTCTCTAGTTTTGCAGTCAGAAACGAAAATGCAGTTCTCAATTCAGCAGCGTGTTTTTCTTGTGAAAACATATTGGTGTACGAAGTCATTGATTGAAACTCAACGGGCATTTACAAGACAATTCAATGTGCGCAATATTCCAACAAGGGCAACAATTTTATCCATGGTGAGGAAGCTGGAGACAACTGGCTCTCTCCTCAGCGAAACAGGGAAAAAAAGATCTGTGATGAGTCAAGAGTGTGTTAATGATGTTCGAGAACGTTTTGTGAACTCACCAAAGAAATCATTGCTCCGGTTGAGCCAGGAGACAGGCTACTCATATGGCACATGTCAGAGAGCTGCAAAGAAAGCAGGCCTACGAGCATACAGAGTGCATGTAGTGCATCAGTTAAAAGAACCAGACGCGGAAAAGCGAATGCGTTATTGCCAATGGTTTCAGGCTCTTCTTATTGCAACCCCAGACATTCTCTCCATAACCTGGTTTACAGATGAAGCATGGTTTCACCTCTCAGGCTACATCAACACTCAAAACAGCAGGTATTGGGCTGCTGAGAACCCGAATATTATCCACGAAGCTCCATTGCATCCGGAAAAGGTTGGGGTCTGGTGTGCGGTGTCAGCTACCAGAATTGTTGGTCCCATTTTCTACGACACCAAGGTAAACACTGCGGTTTATGGTCGCATCTTCAATACATTCGTGGAACAACTGGACGACATCGAATTAACAGAAGGTTATTTCCAGCAAGATGGCGCAACATGCCATACGTCTGGTGATTCCATGAAACTTATAGCCAGCTTCTTCGGTGATCGTCTTGTCTCAAACAATCTGTGGCCTCCCAGATCGCCAGACCTGACATCTCCAGATTTCTTCTTGTGGGGCTACCTTAAGGACAGGGTGTACAAGAATAGACCGCGGTCACTTGCTGAACTCCGTGAAGCAATAAGGAATGAAATCAGTAACATTAACGAGGATACGCTTCGGAAAACGTCTCAGAATATGGTGCGACGAGTACAGTTGTGTATGGATGTAGGTGGAGGACATTTTCAACATTTACTCTGAGAAATCTCCCAAAGGTACTCTGTAATTCAGCACAGTTGCATATGTATGCTATTATTAGTTTAAAAGTTATAAGCCTTTAAAAGTGTTCAGTTTTATATGGATCGCCCTGTATTTTGTGATTTTATTGGGTTTCATGGTAAAAGATCCTTGGAGTTCAATTTTCAAAATTTTGGAACCGAATTGCAAATTTGCATATTTCATCTGTACACACGTCAAAACCAAAAAGCTGATGGTTTACTATTTCTTTTAGAAATAAAAGTTAACGTTATTTTACTTAATTTTGTCGAGTTTAAATCATAAACTATATATTATAAAGGCATAAATAGCTAATTGTTTTTAATTAACTATTCGTTGAGTTAATTTTACCACTGATAAGTCTAAGAACTTGGTTGAACATTTCAAAGCAATTGATTAAATATTGCTACGCAAGGAATAATTTAAAGTATTTATTCACATAATTTGAGCAGTTTTTTAATACAGTTTAGGTCACCGAAAAAAATAACAAATGCATGCTTAAAATATGCGGACTTTTCGTTTCTCAGTTCTACAAACTAAAGTAGAAGCTATTCATCTCCTATAGTGAGATATTTCCCACCTTCCAGACCACAAAATGCCCTACTGTAAGTTTTTGCATTTTTAGAGCGCCTTTATGTTTTCTCCAATAACGTACTAAAATGCGAACTGTTCTGCGAAACATTAAACTTTTTGTGCTTTTCATTTGTACAACGCTGTGTAATTATTCTTCTTCACTATCTTGAAATTTCAGCACAAGTGCACTGTATTGTTAAAAATCAACTGTAATACCATAGTGCCATCCCCTTCTTTTGTGAAGCAGGTAGAGCAGTTTTGCGAATGAACAATACCTATCATGGAATGCGAGACTACTGACTACTGAGCAGCTAGCCCTGCACATCCCCCACCCTTCGCTGCATTGCTAGGATCGCTCACTGTCCAGCTAGAGAAACCCAGAGATGTTACGAAAAAGATTTACCTCTAGTCTGTACGAGTCCACTATCGAAATATTGTTATTTGAAGGGCCGATATTTCATTCGTACGCCAGTCTTCAATGGAGTCACATCGCCATAACTAAGGTCTCGGCTGTCATGACTGATGAGAGGGGAAGATGGCTTGTCTCTCTCAATTAAACTCCCACCTCTAAATGCCTTTCCCCTCACACGCATTTCCCTAGTGTCAGGAAGAATAATTGTACTCTACATAACGTAAAGGTTGTAAAATAACGTGCTGCTCTCTCTCATAAGTTTACTGCATTAAATTGTACACATTAGCCATACAAATAGGCATGCATAACCAAATTACCCAACGATACAAAAATCTCAATACACTCCTAGAACTCTCAATGTTAAGTACAATTACTTCCACAAAGTCTCTGGCCTTGAAGACCCAGCCAGCGAGCTTTTCGTTACCAGCTGGCGCAGACTCGCATGCGCGTAAGATCACTTAGCTACTGTTGAGCACGTAGTGAAGATCATGCAGCACGTTGCCAGTCGTAGAAAATACTACAATAGTTGAGTGGAAGGATAATGCCGCGGCGAGACAGAGACAGACAACACGTGGAGTGGGATAGAAGAGCTGAACCAATCAGGGTGCAGCTACCTCCCCTAGGCAGGAACTCTAGGAACGGTGAGACTCGCTCCTAAGTTATATAAGTTACGTAAAAACCCAGAGACTTTGTGGAAGTAATCTTACTTTAAACAGATACTGTATTGAATTTGAATCGGATTCAGACCGATTTCAATTCCGCATGTAAATGCTGTAAGAGTAACCCCCTGGGGTGAAAAGAATCTGCCGAGATAACGCTTAACAATAAGAATTTAAATTTGTATTATTTCCACAGGTTGAATGATAGATGTCAGTAACTGCACCTGGGAATAGCCTGGCATTCTGCAACTTGTTACAGCTTGGCATACAAATTAGTCTCTAAATTTCTAAAGTGCCCACGTCTCGTCACCCATGTCGCCATGGAGAATACAGATGAACTGAATCTGAAAGGGAAAATAAAAGTTGGGATACCTTGACGTCTGGAAATGACGTATATTGGCTCTCTTGTCACTGGAGGCCGTCAAACAAAAGTCAACAATCTTAAATAACTCAGCGGTCGCTCGGACGCTTGATATATTATCCATATTTTTCTTATTGAAACATTTTCTACTTGCAATACAAAATTTATAATCACTAGGGGGCGGATTTCTATGACCTAAAACATAGGATATATGCATGCATTTATGACCTAAAATACATTAAAATATGACCAATAAAATTTAAAATATGACTTTACCACTTACATATTGTATATATCTTTTTAAGTTTCATTACAATACATTTACTTAAAATATAGCGTTAATTATTTAAAATATCTGTAAATTCTCAAAAAGTATCATTATAATGCAAAATTTACGAAATATGATATGAAACTTCAAAATTTCTTTAATATGCACACAAATATGCCAAAAAAATTACTTAAATCTGCATATTCATACTAAATATTTTACAATAGTTGAAAATGTCCTAAATATGCAGTTATATGCACAATAAAAGCAGTTCCATTTTCACCAGGATAATCGGGTTTAAATTAGTCGGAAACCTGAAATATTGCAAAGGGGGAAAAAATATGACATGCCATAAAAATCCGCCCCCTAATAATCACCGAAAGGATCTACAAGTACCTATAGAATTCTTTCATAGAAGCCGATGTTACAGGTTTAAAGTCACAGCATTTCACTATTTGGACGGTACCATATGAATTTTTGAAATTGTTACATTCAGAACGTATATGGTATATAAAATAAAAATAGACTTGAAATCAGCAACTCAACAATATTTTATTTTTATAATTGTCTAGGCCTTTCGGCGTATTGAGGCATCCAAACCAGCAAGATGTTGTGAAGATGGCATAAATACGCCGAAAGGCCTAGACAAATATTAAAATAAAATATTGTTGAGTTACTTGTAGCAAGTATATTTTTATCTTCTTGATCGAGCTCAAAGGTCTATAACATTTATTTCAATACCTTTGGATATGGTTTAATTAATTCTCCTTTCCGAGATGCACTGGAATATTAAAGGCTCTAATTTTTCTCTTTTCACTAATTTTGCTATCAAGAAAATCTGTTAAATAGATTTAAATGACTCAAAATATATATTTATCTACAACCTTGGCGGTGAAAACTTTTACTTTCATATTTTTAAGCTTTAGTTTTTAAAAAACATAGCCTATATTCATAAGTATGAATACTATTCTCGTCTTGTGGTTATATTTAGGCCTATTCCTATGACAGATCTTTTCTTCTTCATTAATAATAATAATAATAATAATAATAATAATAATAATAATACAATTTTATTGTAATTTGGCAATGAATTGCAATAGACAAAGTCAATATAGTTAAAAATAGAATAAAAATACAAGTGTACATATACAGGCTACGGCTATAAAGATTGAATTAGAACTAATTGTGGAACACAACCCTTTATATCAGGTCGTTATGCCATGACACACACACAATTAACAAGATAATTCCCATTCAAAAAATTCTTGGATACCATAAAGTGGATTCCTAACAAGTAAAATAGAAAGCTTACTTTTGAATATGTTTACCGAAATTTATATATATGAGAAACCCATCGTAACTAAATCCATGTTGTCTTTCAGGTTCCTGAACGTATACGTGCCATGAACGCCAGCGTGAAGCTGCTGTTGATAGTACGAGAGCCTCTGGAGCGAGCGGTATCAGACTACACCCAGCTGCGCAGCCACGCTGCCACAGCATCCTCTATGACGAGCTCCCCTCAGCAACTAAACGCGCAGCGCAGCTTCGAACAGCTGGCCATCAGAAGCGACGGCTCAGTGAACCTGTCGTACAGACCGCTGGCCATCTCCCTGTACCACACATACCTGCACCGGTGGCTGGAAGTGTTCCAGCGACACCAAATCCTCATAGTGAACGGCGACCTTCTCATCAAGGATCCTGTCCACGAACTGCATCGCATCGAAAAATTTCTGGGGCTCGAGCCCCGGATAAAGAGAGAAAACTTCTTCTTCAACGAAACAAAGGGATTCTACTGTTTAAGAAATGAGACAGCAGACAAATGCCTGCGGGAAAGCAAAGGTCGGAAGCATCCGCAAGTGAAGTGTGTGGTGAAGCAGAAGTTGTACCGCTTCTTCAGCGAGCACAACCAGAAGTTCTACGACCTCGTAGGTGAGGACTTTGGCTGGCCTGAGGACTTGAGTGACAGTGAATGCGATCAATAGGATCGTCTGCCTCTCAATTCGCTCAGAAAATTGGTCTCCTTGCCAGGGAAGACTAGAATCTTCCATTCCATTTGAGTACAGGCAGTTCCTAGCTCCGGCAGTTCTACTGGGGAATGTGGAACAGTTCCTTCGCTCCATGAACACGTCATAATGTCTATTACATGTTTATAATCAGAACTGGTCATGGGGAAAGAACTGGAATTAAAACAGGGTAAGATCAAATATACCAAGGTTTCTCGAAATTCCAGTCTGGTAAGAATATTGAAGCTTTGCAAGCTTCCGGCTGCAGTTGACTCCGCAGCCATAAGTTCGAAGAGCTTCAAATTTCTTACCCGTTTGGAATCTCAAGAGTTCTTGATATACCCAATGCCGGGAAAGCTCCAAAACCGAATATCTTTCAGCTTCTATTCAAAATTTATTTTAGCAATTAATTAGTTACCAAAGTCACTTCCATTTTAATAGAAACGCACACTGAAGGTAACTGTCTTAAATTTAAACAATATATTTTTAATTACACTTATCTTACTCAAGAGTGATTGAATTTGGTTGGTGGGATCCGCCTTCAAGTACTAGTATAAGTCGCGACATCCTTTATCTGATAGGCTGCCTATTCTTAAGTAATATCATTTACAATTTGAGAGCATTTCATATTGTATTACTATAATATTAATATGAGATAATTTTAAATGCATATGCATACCTTAAGCTAGGAATTATGTTCATACTACTTGAGTAAGTAAAGTTAGAAACATTTGATCTAAAACTATACTAAAGCAATTAATAATTCTGGTCATGCTTGAAATTCAGTAAAAACAGAGTAAGTAGTCGTCATCGCATTTCGTTAGACACTTTTGTTCAAATCAATCATCCATCAAATATGAACGTAAAATTTTACCATTAAATGCATAATGTATCCCATTGGATACAATGGCTCCCTTCAATTTGTAATAAAATAACGGAAAATACGTGGAAAGAAAATTTAAAATTAATATAAAATTTATAAAAGAGGATACAAGCAATACAAGTAATAAACTACCAGCCTTAGCATTTCGATAAATGTTTTCTTTGCAGTCCGGCAGGGATTTATAATTTACTTGAGAAAATATGTCACTTGCATTTAGAAGTTAAAATTACTATACACAACGATATCTTTTCTTAAACTTCACCTATTCCGAAGAGTTGATAAGTCAGATGTTAGAGAATTTCAGTTCATCATTCTAACTAAAATATTTAAATCGAACGATTCATATAAAATGTTATTACAGAAATTTTAACAAAAAGAGTTATTAAATATGGTACGAAGGAACTGTTCCATCATCACCCACATGTTTTCAGTATTAGTGCCGTTTCTTTCTTTTTCTTTTTTTAGTTGGAACAGTGTAGCGCTGGTTCTGCCTTGGCAAGGGGGTTCCCCAGTCTTCCTCTTCACACGGAGGCAGACCACAACAATTAAACAGGCCGGCCAACATAACTCGTTGGGGCCAGGTCCCGAACCCACAAGACAAAGTCAAATTGTGATAAATTTCAGTCAATACAAGACTCTGCTTCATCAGCCAGAGTGGCACATAAAAAAAAACAAAGGAACCTGGTCCCAGCTTCCGGATCATATTGGTCCATGATATAAATAAGTTATTATAAATATATTTATATAATCCATATTGGAGGTTGTTAATAATTGTTGAAGGTATTCTATATGATACAGATGGGGGCACTCGCATATTCACGGACCCGAAAGGCTATGCAACGACATCAAGGTTTTATTACTGATGTTGAATGTAAGACACGTCTACATATCAAGAAGAAATCATCTGTGATATTGGAGTTAGGATGCAACCGAAGCAGTATCTGTACGGCATATCATAACTAGATTTAGTTTTATATCTGCTACGTGTTTAAAACATACATATCATACAAATAAATGGCCAAAAGCCACGAATTCGAAATAATACATATCACAACCTTTAAATATATATCACTTGTTGAATTACCATTGTAATAGAGCACTCTCTATTCATGAAGAATTGCGCTACAGTCAAATGAAACCATTCGTTATTAAACACATGAAGGGAATTACTGAATATTGGAATTTACTATTATATTATTTTACTCAAACGTAATAAACATATTTAAAAGTTCTTTATTTTTAAAAATATAACCTTCCAAAAATCAACGAATTAACAGTCAGGAGTAAGCGATGTTTTTTTTTCTACAAAAAACATTCCTGACATAAGAATATGATGAAGCGAGGTTGTCTTGGTACCGTAGTTTATTTATAGAATTAAACAAAAATATGCTTACGTTAAGCATTTTCCACAATCGATAGTAATTTTAATTGTGTTCGATGCATACATTTTAACTACTATTAAATTCACTAATCTTCCAAATCGTTAAACTTAACATATCAACGAAAGACTGACATTAAATCCACCTGTTAATTTTGAACTGTTAACTTTAGAATAAAAATAACAAAAATACATGTATATATATCGAAATCTGCCCGAACAATTCTACCAGTTTTATTTTTCAAAATTGCATTACTTTAGAAAATATTATTTTTTAAGCACGTAGAGTACCGGCAACTTCTTAAATATTGAAAATTAAATTATAAAGATTTAAAGTAGCAGAATTACATTAACTAAAATTTTATCTCGTAGATTTGTTGTGGAATATAAACTGTTGATGGTGCTCTTGAAACTGATATTAATGTATTGGTCATGACTAATGGGCGGATTTCTATGACCTAAAAAATAGGATATATGCATGCAATTATGACTTAAAAATCATTAAAATATTACCAATAAAATTTAAAATATGACTTTACTACTTAAACATTGTGTATATTTTTTTAAGTTTCATTACAATACATCTTATTAAAATTTAGTGTTAATTATTTAAAATATCTGTAAATTCTCAAAAAGTATCATTATAGCGCAAAATTTACAAGATATGACATGAAACTTCAAAATTTCTTTAATATACACACAAATATGCCAAAATATGACCTAAATATGCATATTCATACCAAATATGCTACAATAGACTAGTTGAAAAATTCCTAAATATGCAGTTATTTGCACAATAAAAGCCGTTCGATTTTCACCAGGATGCTTGAAATCGGGTTTAAATTAGTCGGAAACCTGAAATAATTCAACGGAGAAAAATATGACATGTCATAAAAATCCGCCCCCTAGTCATGACTTGTATGGTATTTGAATAGTACCGTGGATTTAAAATATCTCCTAGGCACAAAAAGTAAGAAAATAGGATCGAAAGCTGGCAAAGAGTTGTCATAACTTATTGCAATAGGAAATTAAATATCCCTATATTTTGAATACTTCGTGTTTGCCAATAGATTTATTTCCCAGCGTTCAGGCAGAAGCAACGCGCTTGTGTACACAAGATATAACACTTTGCAAGATTTACTGAAAAAAACTTTAGTCGTCCAATACATACATACAGAAGTTTAGCTCAAAGTTAGTTATATTTTATTGCTACTATAAAAACTCCATCGCATTATAAAACAAATCTATATGATCTACCTATAACACTGGAGGAAACTGGTATCTGTTTTATTCTTAATACATAATTAAACATAGAAAAATATATTGTAAAATATCAGTGGGGAATGTGCCTGTTAACTTTATCGCATTATACTCAATTCAGCCAAATGGTATGAAGAATTCATTATTTTAGGAACACGATTAGGCTAAATAAAAAAATTCTAAGCGGAATAAACCAAAAAATCAAAGCTAGAAAAAATATAATAATACCAACGTTAACATTATTGGAAGAAATTAGGTAGTATATCACTCATTACTTAAAACCTTGATCAAATGGATTGTTAAAATTGTGCCTACACTAAAAAATATTCTTGTCCAATTAACTTTTCGGAGGCTGTGCTACTGAGAATGGCATCAGTGGCTGTGGGGTATCTGAGGTGCATTTTCCTTTTATTTGCCAATTTCTAATAATTTTTTTAATCCAATTACTATATTTTATAAAATAAGATTTTTTAAATGTTAAAATGTTCACCGAAATATGCAGTTGCACACATTATCAATACAGATTATTCACCAATTGTCTTGTAGAATGATCTTCTCCGAGTAACTATGAAATATTAATAAGCTCATAATATTTACCTATTGTTTTACTGAATAAGCTATATGTAAATAAGAAACCTTGATTAAAAATAAATGATTTTATACCCAAGCGTTAATATCGAACGGACGTTCAAGGCATCATTGGGTCTGCACCATACGCCATTCTAATTGTACCATTTAAACATTACGTGCTATGAGATTGTTATTTCGTATGTATATTCTTTAACATTCGGAGGAAATTACATGAATCCTATAAACCAAAAAAATTATATTGAGGAACTATTCATTCGAGTATCTAATCTACTGATCACAATCAGCCATGGAAGAAACCGCGCTGCATTCTAGCGGCGTTTGCACGAACTATTAGAAGTGTTGTTCTGTCATTGGCTAGTGACCATTCTCATCTTCGTAGACGCTAACAAAAATTGCACCATACTCTACTCCAATCATAGGCGCTGATTTCGGGGTTGCTTTGCCGAGCACCCTCAATATTTATACATATGTTCAGATTTTATTAATCTTTAAAAAAGTGATAGTGTTGTTAATAATGCAATAATAAACTATTCATTACTAATTAGACAGGCATTAAGAACAGGGTGTCTATGTTTATTCAGAGTGCCCACAAGGGGGAGGGGGGTTAAGACGCAGAGTGCATCATTGAAACTTCTGGAGGACGTAAAAATTGTTGCAAAATTAGCATTTTATAAAATGTCAAATAAAAAAACTTCAAGTTCTATAACTTCAAAGAATAGAAAAACTCTTCTAATTTTTTAGAAGTGGTAAAAATATACCGTACAACTAGTAGACCTAAAGGCGTAATCAGAGTTAGCGAAACACATTTACTTGTAGCCAATTAAAACATCCAATTCTTCTTAAACTGGCCTTAGAACATAGGCCTATGTAGGTATAACCATTTAACACCCAATTCTTGCCCAACATAAATATTTTCAGGAGGGCTCCTACGTCTTAGAATATAACTTATTCTGCAATAATGTAATTGGTTAAGTAAACATAATGTAAAAGCAGCCTCATTAAATAATATGTTCTAAATTGAAATATTTTTATTATAAGTGGAAAGAAAGACGTATGAGTTGAATGTCACTGTAGTTTTCCTTGGGAAGAAGTTTTAGAGTAGATCTACTGTTATCACACTATTTTTAATGAGGGTTACTTTTCATAAAATTGATGGGATACGAAATTGGGGGGGACTACTTTTTATGAAACTAGGAGGTTGAGTCATGAAACCACGGGGGGGGGGGGGTGAGAACCCCTGGTTTATTAATTAATAAAGAAGAAGAACTTTCAACACTAATAAATTGTTACTTTAAACTTGAATTTTCCTTTTCTGAGTGAGCACCCCCAGTATATTTTACAAGTCAGCGTCTGTGAATCTAATGAATTATAACGTTAACAAATCGTTATTTCGTGTGTGTATTCTTTAAAGTTTGAAGGAAAATTATAATAATCCAATAAAGGAGAGAAACATATATTGAGAAATTATTCTCTAAAATGCACGGTTGGGGTAAATAAATTACTTTTTTCTTTAAAATTACTATTTCCACCTATGTTCAGTATTCAACACATTAAAAATCTAACCTACTTAAAAAAGACATAGGCTAACTTATGTATTAAAATATTTAATATTATAACCCTTAACTGGAGAAAATGAAATATATTAATTATAACTTATGTATGTTGACTACAATAAGATAAGTTATGTTTTTAAAAGTAGGTTAGATTTTAAATGTGTTAAACATTCAACATAGGTGGAAATTATAATTTAAAAGCAAAATGTATAGCTCAGTAGGAAAATGAAAATAAATGAAAAATCTAAACTACTGCTCGTCTCTCAGCCATGGAAGAAACTACGCTGCATTCTAGCGGCGTTGACACAAACTATTTGAAGTGTATTCCGTCAATGGCTACTTATTCGTGATACTCTAATTTTCATAAACCCTAACAGAACAAATTACGAATATAAACAGAGGCGTAACGAGGGGGGGGTTTGACCCCCCCCCCCATTGATTAAAAAAAGGAAAATTGTACAATTTTTTTAAGTCTGCTTATAAATTACTTAATACGAGTATAAAGTGTGGGAAGCTTAAAACTCGTTATTGTGCATCTTAATTTTTTTAATTTTCCGGGGGAGGACCCCCGAACCCCCCTCTCCCTGGATGTCATAACCCCCCCATATGGTCGGCCTGGTTACGCCTATGAATATAAACAATATTCTAATATGGGTTTGCAAACACTAATACACTAAAGTCTTGCCAACTTTATCATAAAAGTATTTGAATTGTTGGATGAATGTTATAAAATGTAATAGTAAGATTTTAGAGTTGCACAGACACCTACAAAACGATGTTGAATGGGAGCGCGAAAGCAATTTAGCACAATGTTGCGTTGTTATTAATTTGAGAAGAGTTGCATAGCCAAGCGGGATGTCCGTGTTCTGCTGGTCCCCTACACTGCAAGGGAGGTTGCCTCTTTGTGCCTCGCATATATAAACTTGTTTTGTTCTCCGCCACCCCCCTCGCCCCCCGGGGGTTCCTGTGCCTCCACGACGCTTTATCAACTGAAAATGCTAATTCCTCCAGCGCCATGACAGAGTTATGTTCCAATTCACTGTATCCTTATGCATAAAAATCTGTTCTTCTGTGCTTCGCTATATTCCCTAAATAACGCATGTAAATTGACTTCATAACTACCTACGATGATAATTAAAACACACTAAAGCGTAAAAGTGATTATAGAAATAACATATCGTGCATATATTTTTATCTGAATATCCAAAGTGTAAGGGAAATATTTTAGGAGCAAAATTCATCTGAAACCGGAATTCGAACCCATGATTTTCGGCTTTCCGTACCGGTCCTCTACCAACTGAGCTATCCAGAATTCGATTCACAGCACCAGGATGGATTTTTTCTTATGACCGATTATCCTTAATGGTCTACCTTACTGAAACATATTTACATTATACAATATTATGTGGCACACAAATTTAGTGAATTTGTGACCTGGTTTCCACTGTTATTGTACAGTAACATTTCAGATATAGGCTAGATATATATTCCTGAAACAACAGAACATTGTTTCTGTTGAACATTACATGGTAATATTTTAAGAGAAATAGAAACAATGTTCTGTTGTTTCACGAATAATACAGTGTACATACAGTGATGGGAAAAGTACAAAAAGAAAGTAATTGGGCTGAATTACCTGAGAGACATTTTACTTAATTACAATTACAAATTACTTTTTCAAAAAGTAATCAGTAAAATTACAATTACATTTACAATTACTTTGCAAAATGGCAGTACCTAAATATTCCTTGTTTTTGGTTTGTTTTGAGCACAAGCCCAAATTATTAATGAACAAACAAAAAAAAAACATATCAATGAGAATATTTTCGGAAACATTGAGTAACATTTTGTTAATATTAACTCTAATTTGGATATTAGTTGCAAAAACAATAATGATGACGATATAGCAAGCGAGAATGATACTAATACTAACGACTACTAAATTCTAACAATTACAAATTTTATTTCCAGAAGTAAATTACAAGTAGAAATAACATTTTTTTTTAAAGTATTGATTACAAGTAAATGAGACCAAAAAAGGAATTGTTACTGTAATCCGATTACTTTTACTTAATACTGTAACAAGGGCTCGTCGGGGTTCAAAATGAGAACACCGAGTTTATAATTGAAGGATGGAGGTTTCTTTATTTCCTACAACAATTGTCGATACAGCCAGAAAACTCCAGACTACTTGCCAGTTCACTGTCCTGTTCAGCGCTCACTCTCACTGTGCTCAGTCCTAATTACAGCACTGTTCCAGTCCAATCCAGATCATCCCACGTCGCGCCGGTCAACTCCACAGTCCTCGCTGCCGCTGTGCGATCCACCCGTCGCGCCGAGTTCCCCGGGACGGCACTGCCTCAGCCCAGATCAGCTCACCAGCTCTTCCGTTCACCCTTCCCTCCGGTCACTAGTTCCCCGTTGACTAGCTATTCCGCTCTCGGGTCCCTCCGGTCACTGGCTCCTCAGCTTCCCAAGACACACTCACTTGAGGCCGCGCTGATCAGTCCTCTCCGTCCAGCTCACCCTCTGACGCTGACGCTCGCCGCTACTCACGGACTGCCTCTCTGACTGTTCCCTCGTTGACCCTCCGGCTCTTCACGGACTGCCTCTCCTCTGATGTACTGACTCTCCTTGACTGACTGACTCATCACTCCTCGTTGCCGTCTCTGACTGACTCGCCGCTCGCTCGCGGCCCTATATATAGGGCCGACGAATATTCCAGAGTCCGTCTCTGGAAGGTTCCGCCCGCGTGGAATCTGGAATGTGCGCTGCGCTGCGCGGGCATACCCATTAGCGCGAGCTCCTCCTTCGGCCTCTCCCCCACGTAGCGTAGTCCAATAGCCGTGCTGCTGTCACGCCCACTGGCGCTCGGCTGCCGCCCATCCACTAGGGGAGCGCGATCTCTCTAGACTCCGTCGTTCTAGTTCTTTCTCGCTTACTCCTCCTTCTATCAGCTCTAGGCTTTTCTGGGCTTTGTGACAATACTTCCCATCACTGGGTAGGCGTACGTACATACATTTTAAATGTTACTGTACAATAACAGTGGAAACCCGGCCACAAAATTAGTGTGCCTCACAATATTGCATATGACGTAAATGTATTTTAGTAAGGTAGACCATTAAGGCCAAACATAAGAGACTCCATCTGGCGCTGCGAATCTAATTCTGGGTAGCTTAGTTGGTAGAGCATCGGCATGGAAAGCCGAAGGACTGAAACTTAGTGATAGAGGTATTTTTCTACCGAAATATTCTCATGTGATGTTCAACAGAAACACTGTTCTGTGGTTTCATGAAAACATATCTACAACCATAGTATAAAGCACAATAACTGTAGATATATCTGTTAAATCTACTTAAAACTGGGTTTAAAATGGTTTAATCAGTTAGCTGGTAAAAACTTTAACGTTGGTTGGAAAAATACCCTAACTCCAGATTGGTATAGTCATCTATTAATAAAATCAATTCGTTTCACCCAGGTTGGGATCATTTCCTAAGTCCCGGTGCAGTTAGAAAGGTTCTAAAGTCCAGAAATTAGCACTTATACAGAGTATTGACGAATGACACCAAAATATTTTACCTTTGTATAGAGGGGACATAGACAAGCAACATTTATTACGAGATTTTTGCTCTATGGACTCAATTTTTCCTATTACTGCATAAAATCTCCCAGGCAAGGCAGCCACTGACTTCTACATTTGAAAAAAATGCAAAACCAATGAACTTCGTTGTTAATCCTGAAGTTATGAATAAAAAAATACTAATCCAGTGGTAGCCAGTGATGTGATTAGTCTGTAAATTTTACAGAATATGGAAACAGTAAATTATGATGAATGATTACGTATCAGGATTTTATCGATCACTAAGAAGGGATGAAATTAATTTAATGAAAATTTTAACCCAATTTCGCTTTATTATTGACTTACGAGCACGAAATTGTAACGACTTTAATGCCCTGTAGCATACACATTTTACGTCATGGAGCAAAAATCTCCTAATAAAAGTTGCTTGTCAATGTCCCCTCTATACACAGGTAAAATATTTCGGTGTTATTCATTAACACTGTATAATCAATAATATTACAATGAATGAGACATGATGGATATTTGTGTTTTCCTATGTTAGGGTTAATTTAAGAATGCATATACTCCAGCTGTAAGCTAGAAAGCATCTGCAGATAAACCAGAATTCCTCAATTCCATTCTCTGCCCGGAATTTTCTCCTTAAAATAAAATTCTATAAGATGTCATAAAATACCATTATTTAAAACGTTCGCCTAATCGATTTGAACATTATCAAGGAAATCATATTGTTTAATAGTCTTAAAAATGTAAGAATGAAAAATAAATCTCACAATCGCTAACAAAATTTTATAAAGTATAAATGTAAAGGAACTTTCAATGAATTTAAACAAAATAATTATTTGTGTTCTACGAGGAACTACAGCTTTATTTTAAAATGAACATGTAGTTTCATTTTTAAAAACCTTGTGTCTTTCTACATGTACGACTCAAACTTCAAGTTCACATCACAACTGAAATGTTTTCAAGTGATGAAAAAACCAAAATAAGAATTTAATCCAAATGTTTAAATACAGTTCAATACAATTACTGAAACCAGTTTGATTAACATGGCATTAGCAGACATTTTATGTTGTTTCGTGGAGTTACAGGAATCCTATACTGTATGTAGAGCTCTTCTTCCTGAATATATGACTACGTTGCACAACTGATAAAACATGTTAGTTAACTTAGAATCGCACTTATAATATTCCTGTTAAAATAGACATATGCTACTGGTTACTCTCAATCCGTTGGTTCCAACCCTCCCTAGACATCTCGAAGGGCATGGTCAATATCCTTGTTGAAAAATGCACTTTTTTGAAGTACGGAATAATGTATGTATTCACATTGAAAATGAAATTTTTTATCAAAAATATGTTTCATTTTTATTGTATAAAAGTACCCACTTTTGTCTGTTTCAAAATGAGACCTAGTTTATACGAGAATTCCAACAGGAAGTCATTAGAAAATGAGTTTAAATGTCACTGTCCATACGTTTTACAGAGTGCAACTTCGTCCTTGTTTTTGCCTCAACTTTTTTCTCGTGTTTCTACCCTCCAAATTAACAAAAACTATACTAAACATTGAGCTATAATGTTCATTTATACATCAAATTAAAGCTTATTAATGTGGGAATATTGTGAACTAAGGGTTTTCTGTTACTCTGAAAAATACAACTGTAACGTAGGCTTCATGTAGTGCTATTGCCGATTTTTTTTTACAATATTGAGAAAAAAATTACAAAATTCTTTCTATGTATACTTCCTACATACCCTATGCCTAGTTCACAAAATTCTATGTATAAATACAAATCAGTGTATGAGTTTTCAAAACTGTATGATTTTTGGTAATTCTGTGATATTTTGAAAGTTCGCATATTTTTCAACTTAGAAAAAATAGGGAACCAAAACTTCTAAAATAAGTTTCAGATACAGCATGTTAGTTTTATGCTATAAGTTCTCTGGTAAAAATCTCTGAAAATTGTTTGAAAAATGTGGATTTTGCTCTCTACCTGAATATATACCTTATCTTTTTTTTTTTTTAATTAACGAAATTTGAATATGTCTTATAAAGGACTTGATTCAAGCAACATTCTAATGCAACTATAAAAATCTTTAACTTTTTCATTGGACTCTTTATTCATTCATTTTTTTGCAGATTCCTATTGTAATTTCTCGAAAGAAAAAAGTCACGTGTTATTTCCTAAATTTATACTAAACTCTACGGTTCTACATCCCTTGTGGGAGAGGGCCTACTATTCGACATATGCGTCATGTACCATGGGTTGGAACCACCTCTCCGTAATATTGTCCCTCGCACAACTTGATAGAGAAAGGCCTTATTAGCTGCCATGGGCCCCCAAGCAAACAGATGAATGTTCTGAACGCAGAATTCCGCTTTTCAATTGAATGAACTCTTACCTCGTAATGCACCCGAAACTGCTTCTAGGCCTAATCCGTGTTAGATATTTCAGACAAAGTGAAGTTAAGACTGTATCTACTGCATGATATTTTGTCTGTTTTGAACGTTTCTGATACCATTTCATAGTTCAACCGTTCATAAATCTGGCTTTGGAATTAGTATAGGATATCACAAAGCTAACAAATATAAAATATAATAGTGTAAAACGATAGAAGGATTTACATAGTGTAGATATATTTCTTCACGGCTTAAACGAAATCTAAAACAATTTATTGCAGAAAAATAACTTTTTATCTCATCTGTGACCCAACGTTTTTGAGTAAAATCTTATCTAAATAGATGTCATTTCCTTGGAGTTTAGTAAAAATAATAGAGTATTGTAGTTAGAGTGATATTGGTGAAATTTGGTCTTTCATGGCCGGTTTCTATAAACTCGCGAATTACCTATGGGTAAATTATCCAATGGACAGAATTTACACACGAATAACACCACACAAACACAAATAATTTAAAGATAGCAATCACAACACCTGTGGCGAGTTTCTAGATACATTTCCTTTGGGTAAATATGAAAAATTATAGAAAAAAGTTCCTTCAAACTCGGGCTAGATCTTTCCAAGGGCAAATCGTCGGGTTAATTTATCCTTTAATGGGTGTCTGGATAAAATTTAACCTCTTGTAGGATCAATAATAATTTATACAATGAGAATCAAAGCCTTCTGAATTAAATTAACTGTACAACTCCAAGGCCTTTCTCATTATATCATTGTGGGTGAAATGGAACTAATTTGTCAATGGATAATTTACCCATAGGTAATTCACAAGTTTGTAGAAACCGGGCATCAGTCTTCTATAGAAATATGAAGTTATTTGTCTCTGAAATGGATAAGGGCGGTTCTGTGGCAGTTAATTAAATTCGAAATACATGTCCCTAACACCAACCGACGTGCCTGAACTCGTGCGATATGTCATAAGGTTTGAATGAGTGAGTGAGATAGGGTCAGTTCTTAAGGTATAGTTTGCCAGTGTTTATAAATCCATGCCACCTACTGTACAAAACATTTTACATTAAACAATTTTTCGACAGTAATATGTCAGCAAAAACAATTTAGGATTTAAAAATTGAAATTTGTCATTTACTTATTTCAGAATGACTTTAAAAAATCTTATTCTTCCTTAGTCCACGAGAATTGTGGTTATTTAATTAAGGATCTACTGATAAGACAAGTTTTTAGTTTTATTTATTATTCAACACGTTTATTTAATGCTGAAAACTCGACACCGAAATTCAGGGTCAAACACATGTTAAAGCCCAAGTGGTGTAACTCCAGTTTTTGGATTTTTTTAGTTATGGTCAGGATCCTATTCAGAAAGTGTTATTCTATTAATAGCGCAAATGGTGTAAGTCATAACTTGCATAGCAACCTTGTAGGTAGGAGCACAATTTTATGCTGTCCATAAAGCCATGTACTTGGTGACAGACAAAACCTTCAATATCTCAGAACAGCAGTAATGTGAGTTACACCACTTGGGCTTTAAGGGGCTCATATATTCTGGACTTGGGTTAGCCCTAAGTGGTCTCATGTACTACCAAGAAAATAAAATATAGGCCTGATTTTGTATATCTGGTATAAAGATACGAAAACAAATTTCACAGTCTCCGTTAGCAAAAAAGAAAAAGAGTTGATTATTTTTAAAAATCTTAGAATTATTATTTAGGGTAGACTAATAACCTAGTATATGTGAATATTACGAATGAAGCATTAAAAAAATCACTAAAAAATGCAGTTAAACGAAGAGAAAATGTACAAAATTACTTGGCTACATTTCACATTTCTCAGCATTTTTAGGTACAGAATAATGAAAATAACACTCAAAACAAATTCATTTAATTTATGTAAGTTTTAGGGTTCAGTATTCAAATAATTTTAATAAATAAGGTTCACTTCTGTTATTCTCGTCCAGCAAAATCACATTTCTAAAACCATAATATACATAACATCCACATGGCAGGAAAATTAATTCCATGCTATTTGAATACTTCACTATTATTCTCGTTTTACAACATTTCAGAAATGAATAAAATCTTAGTTAATTTATATTTCCTAGAAGCTCTTCTTAAAAATAGAATTTAGGCATACCTTTATTCAGTATGCAGACGGCAAATAATTTCAAATAATTATTTCTGCGTATTTATGGATAACCTATGTTTATGTAATGATTAAGCTTTTTTAAAGCTGAACAAATAGAAAAACAAACATCACTGTTAAAGTGTTTGTTTCTTAACCTGAATAAACTAACAATTAATACGACAATTTTAACTCTTTAACGACAGTCCTTGCAATAAAGTGTATCAAAGTCAATTGTACTGGCATACAAGATGCTTAAGAACTGACTCTTAATATATTTATTAATTATAATATATATTGTAAGAAGGATACACAAAAGTAATGTGGTATTTTTGATAGATTTAATTTCGCAAAGAGGCTTATTACAAATAAATGAATTTAAACTCCCATAAAACTAAAGTAAATAGCAATAGCGTTATTTCATACGGGCACAAGAGGCAACCAACTTTACATATTTATATGCATTTTAAGTGTTTTAAGAAAAAAAAACGTACATGTGAATAAAAAAAGAGAAATCAAGTTGAAATTCTACTGAATGAATCTTGGAAGAAAAAAAAACGGCAACCATACATATCAAGTTAAGACTAAAAAGCAATATGCTCTATTAATAGCCACATATCAATTTGACTGTAAGTTGTAAGTTTAAGCTTTAGGGTAAGGCAGCAATATCACAAGAATAGCGGCCTGTTTTGGCCGCTGAGATCATTTTACTTGGGTACAAAAATAACACAAAGAATATTCTTGTGGTCTCAGGAACAAAAATATTATAATATATTAGTTGTTATAATGTTAACTGAATGAAGAAACGGATACATATCATTAATATACATATCCAAATTCAAGTCTCTTTCTCTCTATCAATTTTTGATGTGAAACTTTATCGGCTCTCGTCATGTCTTGTACTGTATATAATAACGTAATATATTATTAGAAGACACGTATTACATTCTAGTCCAGTTATTTATTTCATGGTAATTATGTAAGTATTAATAGATAATATTCCATAGCTCGGTAAGTTAGACGGAGGCTCAATATTGCACAAACTTATTTGATTTTATTGTAACCCAGTATGTTTTGTGTGGATGTTTGTTAAATTGTGGTTTGACAAGAAGATTCATAAATATTGATTTTGTAACAGCCACAACTGGAAGTTTGGACAACAAAATTCTTATAGACATATCGGTGTGTACAAAAACAGAGTGGTAATGTAAGGTAAACCACGTTAACATGCAGGATTCGTATCGATATTTTTTTTCTGATTTCTTATTTTTGCTTCTAATATTTTCAAAATCATCAAACATTACAAAGTCTTACAAAAGTACTTTCTTTGACAGTCCCTGGATAAGCAAAGCTTGTGTTTAGGGGGCTGAAATTATATCTATTAGGAAGACAGAACAGAGAAATTTAAAAATTACATACAAAAATTAATATAGAAACAAAGAAAAACAATAAACAATATTTACAAATTACAAAAAAAATGTAAAATACCAAATTCAAAATTACAACAACAAAAAACTCATTTTACAAATAGGTTTATATTTAGTAATATAAATAAAGGTAAAGTGTTCCCTATACAGACCATGGAGGCCCAGAGGGTTCCAGGAGGTTGAGGCTCCCAGATTTTGGACATTCGGCACATGAAGATGGTAAGGTTGTCAGCCTTACGCACCGGCCGCCTTTACCCCCAGGATTGCTCCTGGTACTCATTTCTGTTAGAGGCTGAGTCGACCCCAGGGCCATAGTACCACCAGAAGGATTAGGCCAATTGAAAAACAGTAATATAAATAGATGGAAGAAATTAAAATGAAACCAATGAATGGCAAAGAAATTATGACTAGATTATATTAATAAAAACTAACTCCGTGGCGCTAACATCCCTACCACCCGACCGCTACGTCATCTACCATAGGCAGACGGCAGGATTGGGGGCATGTGGTCAGCATGCCGACACCCACGACCGTTAATGGAGATTATATTAATACTGAAAAAATTTCTGAATTCGTTTCCCGCATCAAGATCGTCATGTAAACGCGAACTCAGTCCGGAAAGAATTTTCGATCCAATCCTCTAGAAATGGAGGATTCAGATAAAGTCCAATTCCATGTAATGCCTAGCGAACTCTACCCTGGAGCGCACAGCCGTTCGTAATTTGTTTTGTCACCTGATCCGTCAATTTAATCAAAGAAATAATATACACTAGGCTATATTATTATTACTATTATTATATTACTATTTTATGTAACGATTTGTTTATACTGACGAAATTGAGGGGATCGTTGCAACAGTGATCTAATCTTTCTGACAGGTAAAATTGGAAACAAGAAAAACAGATAAAATTAATAACTTTCAGTTTTAAACACCAAAAATTTAATAAAATCCGAAGAGGGTCTCGGAGACCCTTTATATGCATTCTCAGATATTTTTCAGATCATACATTAGGGATAAAATTGCATGAACTTTCAGTTAATAATATTAAGGTTAACACATAAATGTGACAATGTCACTTCCAGGCACGAATCTTTTGGCAGTGAAAACGTTTAGAAAAATGTAAAAAAAACTTCAACATACATAAAAAGGAATTCATGATTTCAAAGTATGTAAATTAAAGTATAATAGCAGTATAATTTTTCAGCAAAAATTAATACTGAAGTTTTCAAAAAGTGATATTTTACATAGGATTTGAAAACTTTAGCATCTGATTGCACAATGAGCACAATACAATTTGACTTCCATTTTAAAAGATAAGTATTTTATTTCTATGGGATGTGCTGTACTTTTGTATTAGTATAGGATGTAGGAGCAACAATTTAAGATAGTATCAAAATAGGTACGTAAAATAATTATTTGCAATTTTTCTTTCATGTGGATACGACTATTCGTTACTATTTCATGTCAAATACCCTATCAAATGTAAATAATTGACTGAAAAATTTAACCCCGAAATGGACTTAAGAAGGAACCTTAAGTAGATACGAAATAAATTTACATAAATTTTTAACAAATAAATATGAGAATGGCAATCATCAAAACATTCGCACAAAACATTACGTTTGGGAAAGTATTTAAGGATCATAACTAGTGTTAGTGCAATTACTTTTATTATTACAAATATTTACTTGAGAAATGTTTTACGTACTAAGCTTTACGAAAGTGTTGATGTTGGAATGTTGGAGTGCAAAGTTCTAACCTGTTAATATTATCACACATTTTAAAAATATAGGCTTGCAGATTATAACAATCATGTACAACGGATGAATGTAATTGATAATGAATTTGTATGTGTTAAGGGATATTATATTTTATAGCAACAGAATAATTTGTATCATTTCCATCGAACTAATATTTTAATTTCAGAAAGAAGAATCATAACATTATTGGAATTTATATTTGGTATTAATTTTTGTGTACTTGCTATTCATTTTTGGAACGTCACGAAAATACAACGCATATAATCAATGTATTTCTGCTATATTCAGTTTCTAACAAAATTTTACATAGTGGTTCAGTTAATGTCATGAAATTTAATTTCCATGTTGTGAGTTTTGTAAGAAATATTTACTGTTATATAAGAAATGCGAGGGTTGGAAGTTTAATAGTGGCAACACCTGTAAAATCAAGGTGAATTACAGGAAGTTCAAATCGCTTTTGTTGGTTGTTGGTTGGATATCCAGCATACTAAAGAACAAATAGGAGCCTTCATCATTACGAATGCCTTCACAGTAACCAGAAGAAATTGAGCCGGTTCTATCAACCGGTCTAAAATTAATTTTGGGCCTGTCAGAAAGCCAATGATAATCCAATACCTAAAAATTATTCTTCATTCACAATAATTCCATACCGAAAAGGAGCAAGATGGGTCAAAGCCTGTCACTTGTTCTGCACTCCCTTCCGACGGAGGTTCAAACATGTGTTACAATCAGTCATTCATCATAATGAGTAAAATTTTTAACCAATCTTGAAACAGTTCATATTTCATTGCATATTATTGTGAATCAAGAATAATTTTAAGGTACTGAATTATTTTTAATCATTAGCTTTCTGTCAGATCCAAAATTCATTTCAGACCGTTTGATATGGCAGGCACAATTTATTCAGGTTATTGTGAAGGCAATTCGTAGTGATAGACGGCTCCTATTTGCTCTGAAGTATGCTGGGTATCCAACCAACATCCAACAAAAGCGATTTGAACTTACCGTTATTCAGCTCTATTTTATAGATATGTTGCCACTATTAAATTTCCAACCCTCGTACAAACGGTCAGATGATACTGTAGGTTCTGGAAATTGTATTATACCATATCTGCAAAATGTATATTCTGACTGAATAATCTATGCTTTCTAAAAATGTTGTTAATTAAATATCTGCTTTATATCATGTTTACATACTTGAGATATTTTATAAATTTTATGTACCAGAACAAGCTGAACATACTACTATGTTATTTTGCATTCTTATTATAGAAGAGTGATAAGATATACTGATAACGTTCTCTGGTTACGAGTTTGAAATCTAGGGATGTTTTAATCATTGATGGACGTGGTTATGCCAAGATTCTCAAATCCCTTCCATAATGAAATAGCACCAGTTCTTTTGTATTACTGAATATTTAACACAATGTTAATGTTAATTTCATCCAATTCTCACATAAGGAAATATTGTTACACTGAAATTTAATTTAATATAGAATAATTTTCCGGGCTTCTAACCAGGTGTTAACTTGGATAAATTCCGACGTTTCGGAGCCAATCTAAGGCTCCATTGTCAAGGAGAAATTTGGTTGGAAGCCAGGGAAAATATTACGAGCACCAGGAAAAGTTCAAAGTTCATTTAATTTAATAGATCACATATCTATGATGGATACATGCATATCCATCACATATCTAATATTCTCATATACCTATGAAATAACTATTTCTGGAATTTATCCTTCTGAATACCAGCTTTTGTGTTTACTATTGGTACGTCAGCCATATTTATGATTATACAGATGTAAATTATGCTTTCAGTGTTTTTATAAATTATACTTTTCATATAACAGTTTAGGCTTTCACAACCGGCTTTCAAATATGTTTCATGTTTTCTAAATTGTGTTTTTACTCCTTACTTTTCTAGTTAATTTTAAATTCTTATTTTGGTAAACCTTGTATAACCTACAGAAATATTATAATATATTAATTTATTACTTATTAGGCCCACATATTCAGTTCACTGTGTTAACGATTAAATTGACAATTTTCTGCACTGCCTTGTAACACTAATGCAGGAGGAATGAAGATCACTGACGCTGAAGCGAAACAGAAAAGATCTCAGTAACAAAACAAAAAACAACAACAAAAAACTGCCTTGCAGAAAATTTAGTATTTGTTTGTATTGTTGGTGAATTTTATATCATTTTGAATATTTGATGCTGATTTTAATACATCCAACTTTCTGCCCAAATTCCTTACCGAAAGTAAATCATATTTAAGTTCTCTCGCTTCGGTAAATTTTACTAAAAACGCAAATATTTTAAAACATTCTTAATTTTGTTTATATAAACACCATTTACTCTTCTATATAACGTTCCTTACTCCGAAAAACTTTGACACAAGTATTTAAAATAACTGTAATAATAGTACTAGGAAAATTATTATTAAATCTTGGCTCCCTTCATTGTACATATTATCGCTATGAATTTGGCCGATGATATAAAACAATTGTTTTAAAATTTTACCTTTATAAGGAGATCTGCAACTTTGACTATATGTATGAATTTAAAAATCATAGAAGTAGCACGGGCTCCTTGTAAACGTCTTACGGTTACATATATGCTATTCTCCAATTCAACAGTTATATATTACAGGGTATATTTTTCGCATATCTAACTGTTCTTCAATATTCATCTACAGAGCAATTTTGTGGATTGTACAAGTATTCACCGGCCATATTCAAAGTCCCCTGAGGAATGATAATCCATTCAGGCCTAAGTGTACTAACGATGAGGGATGCAGTGCATTTTTGCACTCAAAAAAGCAATAACAGATGAAAACGTAAGCTGATAAAATGGTAAAGTTAAAGCAAGAAATCAAATAGTTTTTGTGTTTTTGATAAACAATTATTAAGCTATGTTTATGCACCATCAAAGTTGAAGTATATAGTGTTTAGTTGTAAATACTTAGAATATATAATGATGTATAATTCTGTTGCGATGTAAATGCCGCAATGTAATTAATGTGTAAGTTTTCTTTTCTTTTTTTAAATAAAGCAATGTTTAATGTTCTCACGAAGTAAAACTTCAGGGATGCAACGACTAGTGCTTTAAAGTAGAGGATGTTCTTATTTAGGGAACAAGTGCAAAGCCAGTGGAAATACAATGTATAGTTGGATGAACTCCTGCTTTTAGTTATATCATTTTTTTTTCAGAAATTAAATGCAGCAAAGTAAATAAGTATAAAATTGTAAAAGCTTGATAGCACATTAATTAATTATCAATGGCTTAAACCTAAGCTTCATGTAGAAGTTATTTTAAAATACACTGTTTACAAAAATAGAATTGGATTGACAGAACAGCTGTAGGAAAACCACCGTTCATCTCCAGTATGGTCAACCACTCAAACCAATCAATTAACAGTTTCCAGTTGCTAGTGAAAGGTTCCCCGAACGAAAATTTCCGTTAGATAATTTTGTCGGAAAGTTCATTTTCCTGAAATGCTTATCGCGAATGACTTCGCTCCGATAAATAAAAATCAGGAAAAGAATAAGAAAAAAACAGAACGACTCTAAAGTAGGGTTACCACATGTAAAAATAAAAGTTTGCTTTAAAATTCTAATTATCCACAAAAAGAACGGACATGACCCACATTAAAAAATACATACAAAGCTAACAAAAATTGTTAAACGTGGTGTAAAAATAAAATTGAAATTATTCTATACGATATTATATTAAACCTATGAACGTGTAGACCATTTTAATTATTCGTTAGTTGGTAATCTGATGGTCCAATTTCAAATTTTCAGAAATTATGCACTTCCTTTTTACTACTTCCTTCAGTCTTCAATCTTATTAAAAGATTTGGCAATATTAAAAGTAGGCTATACGTTAACTTAAACAGATACCCTATACAATTCACCATCTCATAAGACTGTAGCTCGTAGGTTTTCAGAAATCCAAAGTCCAGAAATGAGTCCAGCTAATCCGTTGCTGAAAGCTTGAGATCAAAACACTGTCTACTAGATCACGTATACCAGTATAATCAAGGTTAGCGAATTATGTTCTTAGACATTATTCATACGTTGATTCGAATTATATTTAGGATGTACTGTAAGGCTCATTTATTTAAAAAGATGTTTCGCACAAAATTTGTATTAGTATGTCCAACAGCATTAAAAATTAGGGCAATTAAGGAGTTAGTGGGTAATGTTTCGCCCTCAAAAATAATAACGATAAACCAAGAACAGCAGTAGCCTCAGATATTTATTATTAATGTAATATAACCAGTTCTGAGTTGTGAATCATACTAAAAAATACACATGCTAAAAAGACATATACACTATTGTATATGTATATGTATATACCGTATGTCTGTAACGTGACCTTATAAAACTTCAATATCTCTTAGTAAAAGAATAAGTCATTGTAGAACGAGTGATACTGATTCAAGCTTTCAATGAAGGGATACAGTAATTTCTTTTAAATCTGTATTTTTAAATGACGGAAGAGAAATTTGAAGAAAATTAAAATTTCATTGACAGGATGATACACAAGATAAACTATGAGCCTAATAATTTTCTTAACAGTTTTCTTTGCAGTCCGGCACGGGTTTATATGTTTTGTGTATAATTTTCTTTTGGAATTTTGATAGGTTTTGGATTGTATGAACACCCCCCTTTTTTAGGTTAGATACAACTAGTTAAAAAATCGTGCCTAAATAATGTTAATAATATATCATGTATTGTATTCTGGATCTTTATGGTCACCTGAAGTGTCAGGCAGATGTCACCTTTGTGAAATCTATATTCGATCCAAGAAACACGAAGTCGATTTAATACATTAGAAATGACCATGATCAGTATTTAGTGCGGGTAATTGTTATGTTAGAGATTCATAGTCATGTGACGCGGTAACATTTACAGCAGAATAACACTTCTTTCATCCATTTTGAAATATTTAAGAAAATGCAGGAATTTGACCGCTTGGAAAAAAAAACCTGGATTCTCAATAAATTAGGTGACTTGAAACCAGAGAATATTCAGAAGATTTTAATCGAAGAAACAATACGGAATCGGTTCTGGTATTAATGGACGTATCCATTAAAATCGGCGGTATGTTGCCATAAGAGCTTACAGTGACAACATAACGATCATTAATTACACCGTCGCTTAATTTTGTCAATTCATTTCTAGTTTTGTAAACACTATAGTTTTATTTAAACTCGTGGGAGAAATAGGATTAGGATATTTTAATGATACTTGCAATAAACATGTTTAAGATACTTCAAAAATAAGGTAGAAATAATGGTCACTGCCAATCCCTGAACATTACTTGTGAAGCATAGAGACCGTCTAACTTTCTGAACTAATTCGCTGTGAAATCAGTTCTGTTTTCTCCACTTAATACCTGTGCTGCTTGTTTTGATGTCCTATAGTCTGTGTAACGTGGAATTGTGTAGGTTTCTTGATATTGTAAACAAGTCGCAGTATACTTTGGTTTCTATTACGTCACAGGGCAAAACCAAGGCCTTCTTTAAATAAGCATCTGTATAAGATTGTGATACTAATGCACATTGTGCGCATTTAATTTTAATGAATTAATAAGATTGTGGTAACTAATGAAAATATCTAATCTACAAATTATTAGATGCAATACTTTCAAAATAGGTTTTTTAGACGCATGCGAGCTGTGCTTTTAATTTTCACGTTTTTTTTTAATAGTCCAGATTCTATGGTCTACCACGAGAAATCTCAGTAGCTTGTAGGGATGATAGAGGAAACCAGCAATATTCTCAAACACTACAGTTTGGTGTTTGCTTCTTTATTTCAAGTTTTCATGTTTATTTGCTAGTTTTGAGTACAAAACACACTACAGATGAACTTGCTCATTTAGAAGAGTTTATCTAGTTAAAGAAAATTGCATGTCAAAATAATTTTAATTAAATTGTTTAGAAAATAAGTGATTTTCTGTTTAATTTTGTAATTTAGTATTAAAATATGAAGTCATGGAGGATTTGTCAAGTAAGATTTAGTTCGTACAAATGAGAGAGATTTTGTTTTAAAGTTTGTGTAAACATTTCGACTTTTCTCAAGTGCATGTTTACATTCAAATTAATGTTTATCTTATAACTTGTGTCAATAAAAAGTATTGCGCATACTCATATTTTGATCTCAGGTCCCTCGATACACAGCTGAGATTTCTTCTGGCGAGGCCATAGTACATACCAAGGTGTCAGCCAAGGATGCGCAGTGGCAAGCTTTCGTCACTTGTATGCAAGCTTTTGCTCCCATTAGCTACCTTGGTATTATGCATATTGTACGTTGTTTAAGACTTTAGCAACGCTTTTGAAGTTTATGTGGGTTGTCGATCAAGAGCTAAGCTACGCCAACTGCAGCTAAACTAAGCTAACGTTGGATGCCCACCAAAAACTAAGTGAATGCTAATAAATTGTTAGTGATTTGCTGAGTTGGGCGGACGCTACAACGAAAATAATCAGTACTGGGGAAGAAGGCAAATGTCTTATGAAGGGGGAAACTTAGCTTAGCTTACCCAGCGTGGGACTATATGCACAGCTAATCCAGTTGACGTAGCTCACTTAGTTTCCTTAGCTTAGCTTTGTTTAGTTTGCGGTCGGCACAAGTACCATAGCTAAGCTAAGCTAAGCTAAGTCGACAACTCACATTAAACTTCAGTAATTGTGGTTTACCTATCTAGTGTTCGGAAAGTCGAGGGCTTAACGATCTCCCGAACTCTTTCACAACGATAAAGCGTTACATTGGACGCAAAAATCAAAGTTCAAATACAAATAGATTCAAAGCACACATATCAAACGAGGCAAGCGAAGTTCAATTGAACAAAGGCAGAAAAAATTACCTACATGATACTATATACATTTCTTATCTATCTGATGACAATCATGTTGCATAAGAATCAAGAAGGAGAATCTATATATCTGAAATTTTAAAGGCCATAGTTAAATTCCCCAGTAAATCAAGCAACTGAAGCAACGAAACTTGTATTTAAGAAAATGAACCTTAAGCGCGCAGATAAAGAAGCTTCTTATTTTTAAACATAAAACGAATGACACACTAATGAATACTAACCGATAAAAAGAAGTCTGTAAGTGACATTTTATTGCCCTGTGACATGAAATCACTGTACAGAAAGGTGTTAGTAGGCCTGTAGCATTTGGTAGAGTAATGACTTTTTTTATTTTGTTTGGATATAACTTAGTTGTATATTGATATTGGATGTAAGTTGTATAAAAATACACTTTATTTTTTATTATAGTTTGAATCTATATGAACAGTATTGAAAAGCTCAAAAGGTGGTGTTACTGTTGAAGAGTGTTGAGAATGAAGCAATATGATTAAACAAGTACACAATTTTATGACATGGAAACAAAACATTGTGTCTTTATTATTGCACTTTGTCAGCTGAGTATTCAAGTGTACTGACTCTTCTTATTTTTTTTTTGTAAAAAATAGGTACTTCGAATTATTAAAATTTTGATAAAAATACACAACCTTATATCCTTAACTTAGCTTATCTGGGTCCAGGAACCAGTTCATAGTTCATAAATAACATACTTCTTCCTAGATTTAGTTTTACCTCTCCCATAGTATGAACGTTTAAGCGGCCCACGCCGCCCGGGCCTTACAAGACCGCGATCTGTCGGGAAAGGGATTATCTTTGGATCGCATACACCCCATTTTGACCAGAGAAGGACATGAGGGCCTACCCGGAAGAGAGATCAGCGCAATGCAGGGGCCACTTCCGAGACATGACATATACGAAAAGACAAACCATTCATTCATACACACACACACAAACACACACACACTCACTAAGCCGAGGATGGGATGAAGGTGGTAATGGCGGCCAGATGATATCCGTGGACTACAAGTGTCAGAAGTTACCCGACATCATAAATTACACGCAACACACATAATTATACAAGTGTCAAGCCATGGTATTTTTTTTTGGGTGCGGAATAAAGAAATCCTAATTTATAAGTAAAATAGGAGTGTGCAAAGGATAGTTAGAAATCTGGAATTTATGCACTAAAACACCTAATATCAACTGTCACCTTTGCTGTGGTTTGAAACAGTCTGGGACGTAAGTCATAATATATTCCTTAAGGTGTAGTTATCTTGATAGCTCCTAAAAAAACTGAAGATGGCATATCATATATGCCGAAATGCATCTTAGGAATATATGACATGTCTGGGATTCATCGTAGTAGGCCTATAACAAAACCTAAAACCAGCTTTATGAATATGCGATTATTTTTAAAAATGTGATAGCATTGCTTCTTCATGTGTTTATGTACGTGTTATTTTTTTATTTATGAATACTTACATGTGAATTGGGCCCAGATGTGCTAAGTTAAGGAATATAAGGTTGTGTCTTTTTTTTTAATCAAGATTTTAACATCTAACACATCCTTACTGGGAAAAATGAAATTCGTTAATTCGTTAATTCGAATTCTTAGTTTAGGTACTCATATTACACAATTTTCCACCTCTAAATGCAGAAAATGGCAAAAAATATTGTTCTATTTCAAATATAAGTCTTAATATTCCTAGCTTCTTGCTTCGATTCCTCAAACCTTGCGTTGATGGTCATGGTACACTTCAATACTCAGGTTACGATTTGATACATCCTACACCTGTACCCTAAAAAGTAATTTCGGTCCATCAAACTTGTTTACTCTTATTTGTATACAGAGAATTCTCTGTACAACGGATACTGATATAATGATAATACTCTGCATACCGATTGTAGTCCCGGCATTATTCCATTAAAATACTGTAAAATTCACTAGCCTGCAAAAAAGACAAAACTTTCTGTGTTAAAAACGAAAATAGGTGGATTTGATTAACTTCGCTGTGCTGAATTCGAAAATGCATTTAGTTTTTCTCTATCACATCTGGTTAACTGACAATTGTGAAAAATGTTCTTTTGACAGATCGATTCATTAAGCAGGGCTGAAGGAAGAACAAAGGTCTAGTTTGATAAGCATATGAGAAGGAATATGTGGGTAGTGTTATTTGTAAAAGCTACCTGTATTGCAACTTCCAAAGCCGTATGTGAACGCTGTAAAACAATATGTTGCTATGAGAACTGATTTGCATTTGATAAATTCTTTCTAATATTTTACCATAAAATTGGCACTAAATTGGGCATTACCCCGATACCGGTCAACCGATTTGGTCCAATGTCAATAGGCTTTTTCCCATAGACGTTATAAATGCGTATACCAAGTTTCATGAAAATCCGATCAAGTGTATTTGAGTTATCGCGCGTACAGACACACGAACAGACAGACGGACAGACATTTTCCCTTCCCCCACACAATCTCACTATAACTTACATTAAAATAATAAGTTGTCAGTCGTAATCTTAACAATTATAAAATTACTCTACTGTAAATTGTAAAACAAAGAAGAATTGGTTCATTATGTCAGAATGTAACAGATATTTGTAACAAAAAATCAATTTCATAACTCCTCGTCATTGTCGTCATTCGGAAATCGATTAAGAAAATAACTTATTTTATGCATATCACAATAGCAATTATCACTGATTAAATAAAAGCATTCTGGCATTTTGTTAGGTCTATATCAGTTTATCTGATTTTATTTCACCTGTGACAACTAGCTACCTTCTAACAACAGCTGGAGAATACATTAATGATACAAGTTGAGCATTTCTAATCCATTTCCTGCAGCGAGGAGGGAAAGAAGTGTGGGAAGAGAGAAAGCTTTTTTTCGTGTTGTTAATCCTCCGGGACGGTTTGTCTTCGATCTCACCGGAAACACCGCTTAATGTTCTGAGAGCTTATGCCTACACTCGCTTACAATACCGAAGCTTTAGCAATTTACAAATAGCAATGTACTGTAAAATCCTCGGTGTATTTCAGTAAAATAATGGAAAGTGAAGTAGCTTTCAATTCCTTCATTCTCTTGTACAAGTTACTAGATATAACTGAATCAGAAAAGACGTCAAAGAATTTAGGGAATACAAATTGCATGTAATGGTTAAGTGGTAGGTTGATGAGTGACTAATGGATATTGATCAGTATTTCAAACCTACTTACTCAATGGCAATAGGCAATTTCTCGGCAAGCTAAAGGAATATTATATATTTTATGGAACCCGAAGGTTCATTGCCGCGCTTACCTGAGCCCGCCTTTCAACCCTATTCTGTGCTAACTCCATCCAACCATTCCTCTCAAATCCTACTTCTCTTAATTTATCCTAATATTGTCCTCCCACCTACGTCTAGGTCTTTCAAGTGGTCTTCTCCCTTCGGGTCTCCCAGTCAGTACTTTTGAGATGTCTTCCCCCCCCATTCGCGCAACATGTCCAGCCCATTTCATCCTCCGTGTTTTAACTACCCTTACTATATCCGGTGACGAGTACGGGTTTGAAGCTCATCGTTATGCAGTCTTCTCCAGTCCCCATTTTCATCTCTCTTAGGCCCAACTATTTTCCTAAGCTCCCTGTTTTCGAAAACTTTCAGATTATCTTCTTCCCGAAGAGTAAGCGACCACGTGTCACATCCAGATCAGTTTTTCTACGATAATTTTTTTCAAACATTTCCTTTTCATGCTATCGTGCTAGAAACTTGAACGTACTACACCCTGTGCCGGTAACCTAACCTACTTGCGTCTTTTTTCCGACTTACGTAATATGTGCGTCATTTATATCAAAGCCTCAAAGTTGTTTTGCATTTATTGCCTATTGCAAACATGGAATGTAATCATATTTGCTTGTTGAATTTTACAATTTCAGTCTTACCTATCTCTTTACAGATTTTTATTTCTTAATATTGACTTAAGGATTTAATTCCCAGAAGCTAAAGCTCTATCCACAATGCGCAGTCGGCAGTTGTTAGTCGGTAGACGGTAGTTTGTAGTCGAAGTATAACGTGTGGTGAGCAATGGACGCCATTCACAA
Source organism: Ectobius pallidus (assembly GCA_964059195.1). NCBI lineage: Eukaryota > Metazoa > Arthropoda > Insecta > Blattodea > Ectobiidae > Ectobius > Ectobius pallidus. The sequence continues at coordinate 31,124,897 of CAXKWD010000004.1, read as the reverse complement.
TGTGCAGTTGCAGACGACAGCAGGCGATCGGCAGTTGGTAGACAGTAGTTGGCAGACGAGAAATTCATCTCTGACTACCAACTGAACGACTGCAAGTAACATATTACGAGATTTAAAATTATTTACTAGTGCAAATACACAGATTAGCATACTACGAGGAAGCAAGATGTGTTTATAACATATATTATCCAATTATAAAGCGATTCCTCCACCTTTTTTATTCTGTAAAATGTTTCCCTAACCTCAATGTCGACAGCATATTGTAGACGACTCGAGTGCTGCTCCCAAGCGGCCGATTGCAACTCCAAACTGCCGACTACCGACTGACAACTGCCGACTGCGCATTGTGGATAGAGCTTTAATTTTGATGGCCCGACTTGCGACTGCTAAATAGGCCTAATCGATATATCAGTCGCCCTCAAGATTAAAACAGTAGCCTACTAGTTTAACATTCGTGCCCCTTGCAATTTCATAAGAACTGTTATTCGCTGTTAATTATTTTTACTTGTATTCGCTAAATTGCTATCGTAGAAAAATAGTATGCAATAAACATGCCTTCGGCTCATCTTTTCAGTTTATTCCTGAATTCTTCCATGACACACATAATATTATATATTATCATATAGTATATTCATGTGTTTTTACTTGAACCTAAATTATTTACATTTTTATTTAAGGGGATAGTCCGGTGAAAAAAAATGATATAATGTAAACTTAAGTAGCACCGTACTTTATGAAATAATGGCATTTATTAAGATAAAAGTACTCGTATGTTTATGAAACACTCTTTGCTAGTTTCATATTTTTCATACGAGAAGTCTATCTTAATTACCATTAATGATGTGAAACAAACGAATTTACGAACAGACGAATTATAACAGGACCTCGCTTCACTACTGCATTTGTTTTATTTACCTCTAAACAAATGAAGGGAAATTTCGACTACGGATTTGGGGCACACTTTAGTAGTTTGCAAATTTTCTCTGTAATGTTAGTATTCCTCTTGATGACAGAAATAATTCTTGCCCTTAGCAAATAAAATGTTTATAACAAGACTAAGATTATAATGGGGGATCGTAAGGAAAACTCAACTTTTGAAGTCATTTTTCTGAGATGCACGCAATGTTATGTAGTCCTTTAGTCGTAATTTCGCTTCAATTACAATACGTGGCCGTTGAAACATTTCTCTGAACCCTAACATGGATGTAAATGAAAGATCTGAAATAAACGTACGACAGGAAGTAAATAAACTGTTATGTCATGGTTTACGGTTCGGACCAATCCAAACTTCTATTCTGTGAAATTACCCGTAAAATAATTGAGAACAAAAAATTAACCCAAATATTTGGAGATACCTAATTTCTTTACACAATACAAAACGTCATGACGGACTGCGAAGAAAACTAACACAATGATTAGACCCATAGTTTATTGTTCGCTACGTTATTCTGTAATTTATGTGAATTTTAAATTTTTCTTACAATTTCCTTTTCGTCCTTTTAATACAAATTTAAGATGAACTATGCATCCTATGATACATTATATATTTAAGCGTTAAGGTGCCACTTTACGTGTCTAGCAAAGTCTGAGATTTATTTTGGGATTTACATGATATTCAGACTCAGATTCACCTCCCTATCTTGTCATTATGACAATCATTAACACATTATTGTCAGTTTATAAGAATAGATTAGCCAAGGTGTCCCATTCACAACAATGGTATCCTACAGTAGGTCGTGGATTAATGACGAAAAATAAAAAGAATGGAGGTCTGCTATAGCAAGTGATGTACTACATGCCAACGATGAGAAGTTAGGTTCGAACGAGTCTTCGGCGCATTTAATTTATAAATAACCAGCTAACAAAGTTAAACTGCAATCTCAAAAAAGAATAGTAGTAGGCATATCATTGAAATTGTGGAATAAACATGAAACTGGCAAACTGCCCTCTTTAAAATATAGGGACCGTATATAACATGAAGTTTCAACTTCACTAACCTGTATACGCTTCAAGGCTATTTTATACGGAAGCAGTCCTTCAATCTCTAAATGTAATAAATATAAATCATACTTGTTATACTAATTAACATTACATATTATATGGTATCTTCACCATTAGTCTGTAAAAATGGGAAGGAATCTTTAGTCGGCGATTAGGTACAAAGTTTATATAAAATTGGGTTGGGATATGGTTATTTAACGACGGGGATATACTGCAACTTAGGCCTGTGACCGTCGCTGGTTTGTCAGAATTTTGTCCCACAGGAGTTCTTTTACATGCCAGTAAATCTACTGACATGGGCCGGGATTGAAACCACAACCTTGGCACAGAAAGCAGTTCATATAAAGTGTATCAAACCAAATATTATGAAAATCTTGCCCAAATGATGGATGGGTATTCGCCCAAACGATATATAGGCCTACTGTACGTATTTTACAACCTCGCTCAAATGAAAAGACGTGAACTGTAATACAGAGATATTTTTAACAATTCTACAAAATGAAAAAAAGCTATTCGCATTGCTAAAGAACCAAGGGTAAAATTAGCTAATAGTTAATGTTTCTTAAAGGAATTAAGTTTAAGTGAATTATAAAGCATTTTGAAAGAAGTATGTATACTCAAAAGTAACGGAAAATGTCAATATAATGATTTTCTGATGTAGGGAACCAGGGGCGGATCCCCGAATGGGGGAAATTCCCCCCCCCCCAAAAAAAATTGTAATATTAAGCACAAATTATTCAAAATTTATTATTCTAATAAATTTGCAAAGACAACATAACCCAAATACTTAAATTAAAGCAACGACATTCATTATTTTGAAATACCTTTGTAATAAAATGCTGAAACGTTCATTTTGATTTCAATTGTGTACTGAGAATAATTAATTTTTATGAGTAAAAACTTCCCTCTCTACTTTGGTCCCCCCCCCTCAAAATGCCTCTCTGGATCCACCCCTGTAGGGAACACATTACCGGAATTCTAAATTAAAACTTACAGCTCTATCCACAATGTGCAGTCGGCAGTTGCAGCCTGCCGCTTGGGAGCAGCACTCGAGCTGCTCACAATGTGCAGTTGACATTGAGGTTAGAGAAACATTTTACACTATAAAGAATGTGGAGGAATTGACTTATAAAGCATTATAAATACAGTATAGTTAACACATTTTGCTTTTTCGTAGTAAGCTGAGCTATTTATTTGCAGTAGCAAATAATTTTCAATCTTGTAATATGTAACCTGCAGTAGTGCAGTCGGTAGGGGAAGATGAATTTCCCCGACTACAGTCTACCGATTGCAATTACATTTTGTGAATGCCATCCTTTACTCAACACATTTTATTCGACTACAGACTACTTAACTACCGACCGCACACTGTGGATTTACATACAAGTTGGGGGGGGGGAGAACTATGTAATAGGATAGAGTTAAATCTTTACCTTCATTAAGAGATGCACGTTCTTTCCAAAGAAGTAAGCCTAGGCACTACACATAACATTCCACACATAATCACAATCACTATATGTTATACTTCTTGCTGAATACGCGAACTCATAACTGCATGACACAGCCAACAACGTCAGTCACATCTGGAATTCGAAGCTCCACTGAGTCCTGTAAGGATCTTACCACTAAATCGATCGATATATCGTTGGTAATGATAGAACTATCGATTGAAATCTACCAACGAGAAACAAAATTATGATATCAAACTTATTTCCTGGTAATTACATACAATAAATACGGCTTATTGAGGAGAGGTATACTTATAATAAGTTATGCTGATGGGAACACAATAATAGTATTGTATTCTGTATATGAAAATTTGTCCGCAGCGCGAATCAAGTTAATTTTCAGCTCGGTACTCTGAAGCCTAGACCAATCGCCTCCCCAAAAACTTGCCCAGTCCCGTTCTACACCTTACAATAAAGATCCTTTCTTCATCTAAATAATAAAAATAAAATAACAAATTCCTGACTGTCATCAAGGCCGAGAGAAACCGTTGGAGCTGTAAATGTATTTGGCCAGTGGTTTTATTTTATAATGTAAAGACTCACTACGAAGGGATTTTTTTTTCGTAATTCATCCCCCAAGGAGTTCATAATAGTGTTGAAATGTTATATGGCGAAACATTATGTAATAGTTCTATTGACGTAATTTTTTTAAAGTACTCCAAAACATAAGGGGGTGAAATGGGGATATGGACCTAAACGTTTATATTGCAAACAATACTCTTTATTCCATAGGCGTAACGAGGGGGGGTTTTGGGGGTTTGAACCCCCCCATTGATTAAAAAAGGGAAAATTGTACTATTTATTTCATTATTGTGATATATCACCTTTTTTAAAAATCTGCTTATAAATTACTTAATGAGTTTAAAGCGTGGGAAGCCTAAAACTCGTTATTGTGCATCTTAATTTTTTAAATTTTCCGGGGGGAAGGACCCCGGAACTCCCCTCTCCAGATGTTATAACCCCCCATATGGTCGGCCTGGTTACGCCTATGCATTTTTCTACGGATTTTGTTGAAACTTAGCATAAATACTTACTCTACAATACAAATACTAAAACATATTTCGAATTTCCCAAAATTCAACCCCATCCAACCGCTGCATCATTACCATGGACAGATGGCAGGATTGGGGCGCATGTGGTCAGCATGCTGACATCCATGGCAGTTAATGACGGTTTCTGTGACCGGAGCCGTTACTTCCTAATCCAGTATGGTAGCTACTCAGTTTTAATCACGAGACTGAGTGCACCCCATTCCAGACTTCCCTACCTAAGAAAAATCTGACGAGTTACCCAGAATCAAACTCAAGTCTGTGAATACGCAGTCAGCAATGCTAACCATGAGACCATGCAGGTCATCTACTTTAATAAATTAGTAGTTATCAGTCAAGGAGCCATCACGTCAGCTTGTAGACCAAATTCTCTTTAATCTTATCATTTACCAATGAAATGTACGTATTATGTCACAATTAATTCCTTCCACAGTACTTAGGACAGAATCATAAGATTTGTTCCAGTAACTTAAAAAAGTGTCATCGTACAATTCGATGCATGTGCTTATTATTAGTTCAATAACGAAGGTTTTACCTCTAGCATAATAACAAAAGTATCAATTCCAGCTAAAGAATTATTATAGGTTATGTATGTTAACTATATGATTATATACTTTAAGTTTGTTGTTTATTAATAATGAGTTTGTTAGAACCTTTTCGAGAAAATTGTGAAAAATGAAACTTTCTTCATTTAATGTCACATTAAATTAATTGTAAGAAAAAGTTGTTGTCACATCTCTAGAAGATATCTAAGTTTATTTTCATATGATTTTTTTGTTCTTGAGCTGTGTTGATCGAGACACACACATAGATAAGTTTCCGAAAATAAGATTTTTGGATTCAGACAGCCTCAAAATGTAAATTTATGTTGAAAACTCATCAAATTTTGGGGTCAAACATAGTGTCTATGGTATGCATAGATGAAGTAAATATACTAAGAAGTTATTCAATAAATGTTCAGTGGAAGAGAAAAGTTATAACGGAGATATACCTTATTGTATAACATATCTACAATCAACAACTACCCCATTTACTACTCTCCAGTGAACTACTTGTAATTCTACTCACTGAAGAGGCAATACTACCTTCACCAAGAATGAATTACATGTAACAATACCTCAAACTGTAGAACGTATCTTTCGGGATCAAAATAAGTCTTGTATCTTTCAACGCCTACTTTTCTGGTTGTAAATTACTGTGAAACATTTTAACTGGGTTACTCTTATTCTGGTGATCATCTGGCCACAATGAAAAGCATGCTGGGGATTCTGAAAATATGAGACAGGAATATAAGTAATTATAAAAAGAATTTTAATGGTACAGAAACAATGACATGTCTTTTATTACTAAGCGATGTAACAGGCTTTACACTGTTTGGTTATGTCATGTATATATCTTTATCTCTAATCTACTTTATACAAATTAAACATACATATATAAACATGTAAGTGATGTTTCGTTCATAAGCAAATTATACAAGTTAGTAAGAATATTAACAATGGTTACAATGTTGAACATTTACTCATCTCTTTCTTTCCACAATAATTAATTTAAATAAATCTAAATACAGGAACATACAGTAATAATATGACGGGCTACCCAAAATTTCCCGAAATTTGTAAGTAATGCAGGACCGACAGGAAGTACGATACTATTTAGCTAAGTGACACTTTATACAACTCTTTTATGAGTCAGTGGGCCAAATGGCTTCATTCTGAGTGAACGCAATTAGTATTTGTGAGCGTTCTTCCATTGTTGCGTGTTGATAACACTGTGATTTCCATAATGATGGGCGAGAGGGAGCAGCACATCTGCAAAGAGTATTGTTTCAAAACTCGAAGGAACTACTGCAGAAACTCATGAGATGTAAAAGCAGAATTTGGAGACATTGTTGTAGTCAGACCCTAACCTATGAGTATCACAAATGGTTTAAAAATAACCAATCATTGGTTGATGGAGGTGATCATTCTGGATGGCATTCAACTGGCATTACATCTGAAAATGTCAGCTGTTTAGGCTGTGATCTTGCAGGATTGAAGGTGGACCATTGAAAATATCTGCGATAATATTGGGCTATCGTGTGGCACGTGCCAGAGAATTATTTCTGAAGAAGTCAACATGAAAATTACTACAGCAAAGTTCACTCCGCGACTAATGAGTGCTAACAGAAGCAGATTCGCATGAAAATCTGCAGATATCTTTAGAATTAGCTTCTTGATGACCCGGATTTTCTTTCCAAGTTTGCCACAGGTTTTCCCAAGTTTAAAACAAAACTTTACACAGCTGCACTGCATCCCAGGCATGTCATTCTGAAAAACAACATAAGCAACAATGGAAAAAGGCTCACAAATACGCGTACACTCAGAACAAAGCCGCTTGCCCCAATGACTCACAAGAGATGTATGAAGTGTTACTTAGCTGCATTTTCTTGTACTACCACTCGGTCATGCACCACATAAGAATTTCAGAACTTCTGGGTAGCACCTCGTATAATCCATCCATGCATACACACACATTTATACATCTTATAAAATACCTGAAATTAAAATAGGAACAGCTAAAAGATAAAAAACAATTTGACAGGTTTGTCTGTATCACAAACCTCTGCTACTTGAATCCAGCTCTTTGTTCTGTAAATGCATTGTCAACGAGATCGTTCAGTGGTAAAAATTAAGTAGACTTCTTTCACCATTTTGTTTTTGTTTTTTTAAATCAGCTGGTGTGGAGTCAAATTATCTCATTAATCCTTGAAATTTAACCATGGTTATATAGTTTACTTATTACAGTTGTACGAGTTATTAGTTAGTTCAGAAAAACAGCAAATTAGTTTAAACATAGTTGATTTAAAAAACATTGTTTTTGTTCCTAACAGCAAATGCAATCTAAAAACCTACTTAGATGAGACATATTCCCACTGAATGTAAACTTGAGAATTTATGAGATTAACTATAACAATTATAATACAGTAGGATTATGTATAGAAGAGATTGAAATCTGATTTATTTTGAGAATCAATCTGACCCATCAAGGGAATCATACATTTGATTTGTTCATTTGATTCATCGGAATCATTCTATTCATTTTATTCGAAACTCTACTAATTCCTTCATGTTGACATTTCAATCTCTAGATGGCAGCATGTTGTGGTTAAGTTTTTCTTCTTACACTTTATTACTTTTGTTATTTTTCCTTTATTTGGCTACATATTACAAATAGGAGGAAGATATATCATTATAGAAAATATATCATTTCGTGGGTTCGCTGTCATAACTGGTAGATTCTAATTTTCATCTTAACAGTAAAAATTTACACTCCTGGTACGCTTTCCATACTTTTACCTTGTTTCATTCATAAAAGTTCAGTGTACCATGTGTAACTCTCATAATCAAATATGCGTGTTTGTCCAACTAAATACTCATACGACCACAGAAGCAATAAACCATAGCTTTGTTCACCAACAGTACTAAATTTCTTATCATTATGGTTTAAAAATAATCTATTCTTCTTCTTCTAACATTATTTTTAACTTCAATTTATATTCTTTCCATTATTTGGCACATTATTCTCACTAATAACTACATTAACTCTCATTCATCGTCAATGATATTAAAATTTCTCTGGTCATTCAATAAAATTTGCACTGCAGATGTGGAGACTTAAGGGGCAATAATAAATGTGTAGAGCACAATTCTTTGAGTATCCTGGGGGAAGGATTTTCTCACGAGATCTCATGAAGTCAAGTGTCCTTCCACTACCATGAGAAATGTAATAAAATATTTTAAACAGTATTCTAAAAGGATGTATGTTCTTTCATTATATTACTAAGAAAGTTTAAAGTAAGGCCATTACCACCTAACTGTATTTGAACATTCATAGACAAGTTGTATGTCTTAGAATTTCATGGATAGGATCCGCAGGTATGTGTTTATAAAAGACTGTGAAGGCATCATTCGTGATCTTATTATCATGCCATTTCAATGAGAAGCTATTTAAGTATTCAAAGAGTCAAACAATTTCAACAGAAAGGAAGAAAGCTTCATAAAACACAGAAGTTGGAAAGGATATATTAAAACGAGGGACATTTCCATTGGCACGACAAAAATACAATAGCTAAGCTGCTCCCTTTGATATGTGGAAGTCTGAAAAAAGCAAACAAACAAACAAACAAACAAACAAATGACACCTTAACATCCTTTTATAAACAAGTACTATTGATATATTCAGCACTTTTCCAGACTGAGAAATGTGAAACGCTGCCACTAAAGAAATTCCCTGCAGCTGGGAACAAAACGTTCAGAAGTAAATCTGATTGATACAGTCTACGTCCTGGAAAATATGTCTATTATTCATAAACATGATTTTTAAGATTGAAGTAAGCAAAAAAGCTATGTATAAAAAAGGAGCCAAGTCTTGGACAGAAAAGTAATACACAGAAGAAAATGGCAAATATATAAGTCATACCGATAGATTTACATGATCTAAATTTGATTTTCTCAGTTTTATAATTCATTAGATTCAGTTTATTAGATTAAGGCATTTAAAATTGTCTCAAGGCAAACAAAATTTATTGTCTTGGTTCCATTTTTGTCCTTTAGACTCCTTTTCAATGATAATTGCACCAGCTGATTTAAAACTTATAGCATTCATTATCATTACACTTTATACATAGAGAAAAAAAAACAAAAGTTGGTTCCTGGCTGGCATCTGCATTTTATAATATTCTAATTTCTGGCTTCCAATTATGGTATTTTAACAACCATGTTCATATAATGTTAATACTAATTATTGAAAATAGTTAAATTATATAAAAAGTTTCCATACGTTAAACAAAACAAATGCAGGCATGACAAAAGCTCTAGTAATAAATGATACTGAATATATTATGACTTGAATAAATTGTATGTTTTGGCCAGAAAAATATTCCACTTGTCATTATATATATATGATGTAACATATTTTGCACTAAATATTAAACAATTTCAATTAAGTTTTTAAGGCAAATATTTATAGAATATCTGCATATTTCTTTGCTTTTAATGTTGTGAAAATTGGTATTTAATTATTTACTGTATTTTTAATATGAATTATTTAAGAAAGTATCATTTATAATTTTTAAAAATCGTACGTAAATTAATCAAATATTTCAAAATATGATCACACAGAAATGTTTTTTAGAATGCAATTAAGATTTAACAGTTGAAAAAATCGAGATTTGGATGTAAAAAATGGATTTTAAAATACTTCTGCAAATAATATAAAAAAAATAATGAAAGTAATTAAGTCTGAATTTTAAAACATAAAAAATTTTTACTTCTTTATGTGATACACATTGTATAAAAATACATTCCAATAAGACATAGTTGACTTTTCTTAATGGAGAAAGTTACCAGACATAACTCAAGTTTGCGAAAATTTTAAGAATAGGCCTAATCATGGAATATGCCAGCCAGTACCACTACGTCAAGATTAGCAAACACAGCACAACCGGCTGTACTTACGTTTAACATGTAAATTGAACAGCAACATCAGGAGGAGAAAAGTGATGCAATTGCTTGTACCTAACAATGAGGTGCAAGTACGCTGAGAAATCTAACATCAAAACATTGGAATACGACTTCCTTTCTTAGTAAAATTTAATATTACTTTTCAGACTTTGACCATAAATTTGTTAAGTGGAGATGTGATGAGAAATTTAGTAGGTATTGCACAGAGCATCATTGCAGTAATCATAAAATAAACAATATAACATCGCATTGTGCATTGTGCAAATTGTTATGTCTCATTTTATGTAAAAATTAATCATTATTCTGAAGAAATGGAAGGCAAAAAAAAAAAATTCCATCAATGACAGACTTTTAAAGATGTAAGTTTTTTGAAGACATACAAAAGTATAATGGAAAATAAGAGAACAGACAGTGTGAATATGATAGAGAGAATTGCCATGGGGAAATTAGTCATTTTGCAACAGCAGTAGGAGATTCATAACCTCAAATTTCAAAGTTAAACTATTACTTGTTTAGTTCCATCCTAGTTAATTGAATTACCATGTAATGTAATCCTTTTATGGAACTGTATTATTAATTATAATGTAATAATAAATATAATAATATTTACTCATCTGTCATTAAACTTACACAAAGTAATAGACATCATCAATATAAAAATTATAAAACCATTAAAACACCAGGTCACTCAGATTTGTCTCTGAGAACTCCTGTAGTCTTTGCTATTTTAAATCTTTTTTAAATAACATAAAAAGTTTAATTCCAAACACGCTTAAAACTATTCTGACTTTTATTCAATCTTATAAAATTAGGGACTAAATTATTTTTATTTCTTGTTTTGTATTGATGTGTATCTGAATTAATATTAAAATCATCATAATTCTCTTTGACATACTGCAGTACATTTAATATAGGTTTGTTCGCAAAACAGATTCGTGACTGCTTGAGAATTTGTTGTACTGCGCATGTCCAGTCTGTAACTTACCCGTGATTTGCACTTTGCAGACGGTTACAAGAATTTGGAATCGATAGTTTCTGCATTTAATCGTTATGATATACACATAAAATATGTATTTCCCTTTAACATGTTATACATGCAATATACATTGGCAATATAAACTATACAATGGAAAACTTTTAAATATCTTCCATTATTCATAGCCTATATATAAGTAGCCTATGCTTATAAATCTGGTGCAATGTTATTGAAGGGAGGAGTCAGGCGCATGAAAATAGGTTACTGCGCATGTCTCTGATAACAATTCATGCTAGAGCCTGCAAACTTTTCTTATAGTACAGAAACTGTCTGTGAGAACTCATCGAACAGAAGATTGAAATCAGAATCACAAATTCTCGCTTTGCGAACGCGTGTGGAGAAAGAGCGCATGTGTGAATGATGTGTTTCTGGTTTCTGACTGCTTTGCGAACAAACCTTATATAGACTAGTCAAGGTCATAATGTTCAATTCTATAAAATGAGGAGTCTATTAGCAAACCTGGTAATCTTCATTTTGAAGAAAGATAGAGATGCTAAATTCTAATGAAAGTTTAATGGATTTCCTGCTATGTATTTAGGGTATGTGCTATAAATCTGAGTTCTTCCCTTATGTGGAAAGTCAGATTTGTAACACATAAACTAAATATGTAGCAGGAAATGCACTAAACTTTCATTAGAATTTAGCATCTCTATCTTTCTTCAAAATGCAGATTGCTGGGTTTGCTAATGGATCCTTCAAATGTGGTTTGAAAGATTCATATTTTTGATGCCTTTTATTACTCTTATGATCTTTTTTTGAACATACTAATGAAAGTCAAAGTTTAGGCTGCAGGCAACTTTGAAATAAAGTCATGATCAAAGTTAATTTTCATCAAAGTCTCGACTCTGAATAAGAAAGTGGCACCTTCATCCTATCCAAAGTCTTGTTCATGAATATGGTCCTAAGTGGTAGAATTTTGCCTTGTGTTAAAAGGCTTTAAACCTCTAATTATCAAAGAACTTTATAAAAATTCAATATTGTAGAAATTGAAATGTCCATCAATACCTTGATTTGGCCCAATAATAATTTCATAAAATTTGATTGCACTTTTATAACACTCGTGTATGCATATGAAGTAACAGATTTCATTTTGATCAAACTCAGTTAACCTCAAATACTGAAGCAGATGAACCAATTCTCTCCATATTATCGATAACTATACAATACAAACTCATCAGTCCAGACTTTGTCCAAGAGAGGGTGTTCTTTACTATTAGTGTAGGTTTCTATAATCAATGGGCCATTGCTCCTACAGACATGAAGAGTAAGTTACATTTCTTGACTGCAAAGCTGAGATTCATAACATCAAGAAAATCTTTAATTTTCATCTTGATAGCTATTAGTTTGGCACCATAACTAAGGTGGTTGAGCAATAAAAATCTTGTTTTATCTCTTTATAGAATAGTCAGACATTAAAAACATTTTGGCTCCACTTACGTTACTCTTAGAACAGAACTACATATATTTGGGAGAATCTCTCAAGTCCTCGGCTGATCCCAAAACAACATAGCCTTGTTGTAAGAGTGACATAAGTTGAGCCAAACTGTTAGTATTGTCTAACTATCCTATCAAGTGATTAAAATATACTCTACTGTTTTTAATATTTCATTTTAAATTATTTGAAGAAAAATCCGTTTATGTTACAAAAAATTTGGTCATGAAACATTAAATGGCATGATCAGCATATGATATCCTTAATATGTTTCCACAATAATGATGAATATATCTTAATATGATGTTGGTCCACTAATTGAGGTGTTATCAGTTCTTACTCATTAGAACAGACCACAAACGTATGTAAAAGACAGAAGTGTTTTGGTAATTCAAGGTAAAATGGACAGAGACTAGTTCAAACTATAAAAAACTTGGACTTATGAAATTACAGAAATCAGTCTGATTGTGATAGCCTCATACATCTTTCAATGCAATCAGTAAAAGCAGGATTGGAAGAAGCATTTTGGAGTGCTTAACATGGCAGCGCTGGTTTAAATCTTGAGCTTTCTGGAGTGTTAGGGACAACAAAGGGTTAAAACAAATTGTGAAATCTCTTTTGAAAATAAAGAACTACTTCACTGAAACATTGCAGAGCTTATTTCATTAGTGCTGAAAACAGAACACACATTTTGTTACATTTTAAACAAATTGAAACTACGGTAGATATGGTGATCTCACAATAATCATTTGAACATTTCTGACTTTCGCGTTCACTCTACAAATTATCAAGATTCTACTGTACACGATAAAATCTCTAACTGTAAAATTCTTATGATTATCGTATTTTCCTGGGGTACGCCGTAACGTAGTGGTTGAGGCGCTGCGCTACAAACTGGAAGGTCACGGGTTCCATTCCCGATGAGGTCGTTGAGATTTTTCAATTGGCCTAATCCTTCTGGTGGCAATATGGCCCTGGGGTCGACTCAGCCTCTAACAGAATTGAGTACCAGGAGCAATCCTGGGGGTAAAGGTGGTCGGTGCGTAAGGCTGACAACCTTACCACCTTCATGGGCCGAATGTCCAAAATCTGGGAGCCTTAATCTCTGGGCCTCCATGGCCTGTATAGGGATCACTTTACTTTACCATCGTATTTTCTTATACATTACTCATAAGAAGGTAAAGATGAGACATTACACATTGCATTCTGAGGTGATGCTACAAATACCAGTTGCAAATATTATTTGTTATCAATTTGTGATTGCCATTACTTTGTCAATCCTGAGTTAAAAGTTTTGAATGCAGGTTTTATATATTTTTATTAAATATTTAAAATGTCATATTTTAATTTTAAAAACAAAGAAAATTTTTAAAACATGTCTTCTTTTAAAATCTTCTTAAGAAAAATAGAAGAGTGACTGCTAGTGCAAAGCAAAGTCTGGACTGATGATGCATCCCTAACGCCTACATCAGTTGCTCACAACTAAGCTAATTAAGTCATTTCCAACGAAAGCTAAGTACAATAATATTTTTAACATCGCAAAGATTGGCAATAAATAATACCCTCTCACTCGCTCTGTGAGGATGACTTCTCTTTGGTACACTTTTCTATTTTATTTTCTTCATCTCAGCTACCAAACAAACAAACAAAATTCATTTTTTACCACCATTGCAGAACTCATTCAAAATTCCATTATCATACCAACTAGCCAACTAACAATATCTCACATTGTAAAATAGTTCTATCCTATATAATTATTATGTAGAAGCAGAAATGAAAGACTCTAGACCAATTCTATTTTGGGGTGGGATCTTCCTGGCCTTGTGAGATTGTGAAAGAATCTCTCCGAGTTTTTCGCTGCTGATCCTACATATTTATATAGACGTTGCTATCTCTTTTCTATCCTAACTACGTAATACTTTAAGAAATATTTACACTTTTCAAGACTTGAGTTCATGTTGCACTTTCTTGCGAGCCTGCTCGATGATGCGACGGGGAGAGCAGGAGAATACTGATGCAAGGAAATGCAGTCTGCAGTCTAAACTGTAAGAACTGAAATAAACAATTATATATTAATCCTCAGTAAATTAACAGTTACCACTGAAAAAACTGTAACAAAGGGATATATATATATATATAGGGGAAACAGGCAGAACATTTAGTGTGAGACTACGTGAGCATGAAAGAGATATAAAAAACAAAAAATGTTGTACAGGGATGAGCCAACATATGATTAAAAAAAGGACACAAAATGGGCGAATTAGAAGTGGTGAAGATAGAAGCCAACCGCATACGGAGGAAAATTAGTGAAGCCGTGAATATCATTGGCAGAAGGGATAATTGCTTAAATAATTATGAGGAAGACTTAGGGGAACAGTGGATTAGTGTGATTAAGAACATAAATAGAACATATAAAGTTCCAAGATTTCCCTGTCCAAGATCAATTTATGATAATAATTTTGATATCCTGAGGGAATGGATAAATGAGCATTACAAAGATAACACGTTTAGGGAGCGGGAGGCAGAAAACGGTAAAGACAACAACGATCAACAACAACAACAGTGTGGGAACGACCATGCTACATAGTTACGGCAGAATGTTTACGATTTATTCAATTCAGTACACTTGACAAAGGCCTGGAGGGCAGGTTGAAACGTTGTGTGTTGTAAAAAGGTTGTTTTATCCACTATTATAAATAAGTGTCATTGTTTATATTATATTATGTTTTAATTAAGTTATTGTACTACCATATGCATAAACTGGTGAAATTGAATCATATGATAATAATATTTTCTTCCGTGAAAGCATCATCAAGCATGGGCAACTATTCATTAGGGTGTGCCAATAATGAGCAGTAATGAAGGAGACTACCGGTACAGACTTCTTCCTTATCCTTGATTACATGGCAGACATCCAGATTCACTACAAAACAACTATTTTCTTGGAATGTAAATTAATTTAAATTTACTTCACATTACAGTGAAACAAATGAATCAATTTCTTTGTGAATCAATAATAAAAGCAGTGGTTTAATTAAAAAAAATGAACTGAAATCTGTATGAATTGAAAGCCTTCTCAGTCCTCCAATGTGCTGATTCAGTGATAACTTTTTTCTTAGTATTTTGAATCATGGTTCCCTCCTTTCTATTATTGTGGCAAGGGAGGTGAGGGGAAGGGGTGTAACGCTCGCTGTGATGACTCAAATTATTAATTATGGTAAGTGAAACTGGGCTATCTTTTGGTGACTGAGCAACCTGCCAACCTGTGAACTACAGTGATAGGGATTATCACCTGCATTGCCAGCTGTTCTTTATTTAGACTGTTTTAAGGTTTAATTTTAAATTATTTCAACAATTTTTGTTCAGAATGGAGAATCATAAGGGTGTGTCGTTGAAATAAACAGTAATCGGAAGGTCATGAGTGCCAGGTATAATTTGTACACAGACATTTCAACAGACCAGGTATAATATAAACTGATTGTATTGGCTATCCGGGTTGAGTCGTGTTGTGTTTTTAGTGTCTTAACGTTTTGGACATTCTGTCGTGTCCTTCTTTGGAGAAAGATTCACACTAAAAAGAAATGCCTGTGAAGAATCAACAGTCGCAGTTGTCATGACATCAGTGGGTGCATTCTCTGAAGTTCTAATAGTTTCCCGCCAGATGTCACTGATCTTGTACCCATCTTCCCTGTTTATGTTATGAGGATGTTTAATAATTTCTATGGCTTCTTAACAAGTCTAGGGAATCTTCTGTTTTCATGTTTTATTAGAATTATGTCATCGAAAAATATTTTGTGGCCCGTTTCGTCCAAATGAGATGCTTTGGCGGAGTGTTTTTTGTTTCTAGTGTCTGATGTGTTCTTTTCTTCTGGCATCCAGAGAGCGTCCTGTTTGTCCTATGTATACTTTGCCACACATACATGGAATTGGGTAGATTTCCGATTTATGTAAAATGTCGGTTTCATCTTTCTCTCTTCTTAAAAAGCCTTCCAATTTGTTAACAGGAGTAAAAATTGTGTCAATGTCATGTTTCTTAAAAATTAAGACCAGGTATAATTAATAAATTTCATTTTTCTTCTTTGAGGGATGTAGTACTTAGGAGTTAGTGGGTAATATTTCGCCTTATACCCTCAAAATAATATTGAGTACACAGCTCAACAGCAGCAAGTGAAAACCTAGACTTTCCAGACCACAAGCGACTGAAGATGGTGCATACATACACCAAAATGCATTTCATTATCTAAATGATAAACCGAGGAAGCAGTAAGCCTGCAATTCTGATCCATGACTCTCATATAGGACTCTCCATAAATGAACACAGAAGAAGTAAAAAAAAAGAAAGAAGTTTCTGTTAATTGTAACCTACATCTGTAGGCTATATACTGTAATCATACTATTAGAACAACAGTACTTCTACACTAATAACTTGACTTTTACCAACGTGACTACTGCAGTTAGCAGTTAAAATAAATACCACATTCTAAAATAATTTTATATTCAATAATAATTTCTCTTTTTAACAGATAACATACATGTATGACTAAATACTACTATTAGTAATTGCAGCATACATCAACAAGATAAAAAGTGTATGTTTTGATTGTAAATAGATTTTTAATGAAATTTGTAAAATACTTGATTCTGTGACAATGTAAATAGGTATGTTTTATTGATTATGTAAATATGTGTATTTTTTAGCATGTGTATTTTTTAGTATGATTCACAATTGGTTATATTATATTAAAAATAAATATCTGAGGCTACTGCTGATCTTGGTTTATCGATATTATTTTGAGGGTATAAGGCGAAATATTACCCACTAATTCCAGATATAATTCCTGGGTGGATAGGCTAAAACATACTTCCCACCCTGCCTGGGTCTTACCTGATTCTCCTGTGCTGAAAGAGGGCTGACTAGTTAGTGAAGTGTCCACAACACTGTGACTAATGCTGTTTGTGGGGAGGAGGCCTGTTGCGAGAGAGTGCCTTGTGCTCTGACCACGCACTGGGGCATCCGGTCCGCAATCTCCAGTTCTGCAACTGGACCCCTAGCCTCTTGCACTCATGTGCGTACGCAGTGAAGGATTCACAATGACAGCGCTGTGAAGGGCACTCACACATGTCCACTATAC
This sequence comes from Ectobius pallidus, assembly GCA_964059195.1. NCBI lineage: Eukaryota > Metazoa > Arthropoda > Insecta > Blattodea > Ectobiidae > Ectobius > Ectobius pallidus. Next base: position 31,107,235 of record CAXKWD010000004.1, on the reverse strand, counting down.
ATGATCTGGAAACAAGCCACAAAAATAAATAACCATTACCAAACAATAAAATAAATCTCAAACAGACTTTAATTTAAAGATAAGAGAGCCAGACTGGCCCTGAGAAGCATTGAACAGAAAGGCGATGTTCCCTGATTGGTCTATTTTTTGCCAAACTTGGATAACTATACAGTGCACGCCGCTTATTGTGATCACTTCGGGACGCAGCTAACAGTAGCTGAAGGAATTAAATGAAGGTTATTTATTCATATAAAAGATAATACACTACAAAACAGAATTAAAAGAATTTATTCATAAAATAATATGTAACTGTGAATCATTAAATCATTCATAGTGTTTAATAGACTGTAATAGACTGCAAGCAACTATTTTCATCCAGTAACAAAGTTTTTAATTGATTTTACTTTCCTTTAGGAGGCCAATAATGAATACTCCATACTCAGTTAGGAGTTACGAGTATTTTTGGTAGTCTATAGGCCTACTGATCTGTGGTGAACACTGCATAGCAAAACATTTAACGCCTGTCTGTTCAAGTCTTCATTTTACACTAGCCTTCACTGCATGTCAACACTGTTATCTTCATAAATCAAAGCGACTGATAACATTATCCGCAATTACATTAAGTGGCGTTCACTGTATATATATATATCAGCACAATGTTTATTCGACACTTCAGTATTCCCTGAGGATGGAGGAAGCATAATCCTCTGAAACCTCTGTACAAACAATGGACATATAACAAAATGTCAAACTTGTATATCTCTCAAAATCTGGTACCACTGGTTCAATCCATTACCTGATATGACTAACCTTTTAGTCGTAATAAGTACAGATGGTCTTCTGAAGTTCACAGGAGAACATGTTGGAAGCCTTGTGTAGACCTTTTGAGTTTTATATTGCTACTGACTTAGTTTATCAATTTTCTTATAATAGACCGAGAATAAAAAAATGAAGGGACTAATATTATGGAATCTTCTATATTCTCCTCTTGGCACTTACAATATTTTTAGAAAATTCCAAAGACAGGCTTACTATTTCACAAACACAAACAAAATTTTGTAAAATGAGTGTCTCATCTGTTCTAACCTTTACTGACAAGTTGAACAGAAAGATCTCTCTTACTGAAATGAAGTGTTAAAATACATGACTTAGTACCATTGAGTTCAATCAATAAAATAAAATAAAATAAAATGTATAGTTAAAACCAACAGTTCAACAACCTTTATTATATGCTGCCTAGGCCTTTCGACACTTTTATACCATCTTCAGGGCATCTTGCTGTGCTGGTGTAGATTGAATTCACATTGTCTTGTAATCTTTTCATGCTGATAAAAAATTAAAACACTAATAGCTATTTATGTATCAAGGATGCAAAATAATGCTTCAGTGGACGAATCTAGTATAGCAGCCGAGGCTGAAATACAGGATGAGTCCGATAAAGTTTTTGCATACAATATTTTTTAGTAAAAGCTCTCTAAATTATAAGAAATGAAACAAAAATAATTGTAAAAAATGTATAATTATTTATAATGAAAGGTAGTCAGCCATTTGTTAACATCATATTCTCACAGCCATCGCGGAACAGCAATGAACGGTATGTACCAATACGAAATACGGCATAGATGCACTACATTCAAGTCGCTTTTTGTAAACAATAATGCACACGAACTAGTATTTATGAAAAACTTGTGAAAATATGAATGATAATCCCAAGGAAATTTCAATCCAAGTCAGATACATTGAATTGGAGCTAGTGCCAGCAACATCACGGCAGCAGTAGACTATGAGAAAGAATATATATTGCAATTAAATGCTGGTGCATCCATGGAAAGCAATGATTCACTTGTGAATGAAGATGTGAAAAGTTGTTGGCTTATATTTGTTGTTATATGATGAAATAGGCTACCTTGTTTTGCAAAAAACCCTGCTAAAGTTACTGATTATCATAAAGAAACATGTTGGCTTAAATTTGTTGTTTTATGACCAATTATATGCTTAAATCCATGTTAAAGTTGATGTGATTGGTCAATGCCATCTGGATTTTGTCTGTAGATTCCCATGACGACTTTAAAGTACTAGGCCGATAAAACTGCATTTTCAATGGAGTTTGAATGCAGTTTTATGCAATTTTAGCGGCCTTGGTTGCTAAAATACAATTTTTTGGTGTGTTTCCAGTCCGACATGCAGCTGTTTTAGAGAGAGTGTATAAAAATATTTTTATTAAGTACTAGCATTGACACATTTTTCAACCTCAATGGAGAAGACTCAAGAAAAAGCAGGAGGTTGAAAAATGTATCAGTGTAGTTTTTAATAGAAGTTATGATTACAAGATTACAAGACAATGTCATTTTAATTTTTAATCGTTGATGAAACTACACCAGCACAGCAAGATGCCTTGAAGATGACATAAAAGTGTTGAAAGGCCTAGGCAACATACAATAAGGGTTGTTTAGTTGATGGTTTTAATTTTACATTTTACTTTATTCTATTTTATTTCTGAAATGAAACAAATTCATGCATTTCAGAAACTAAAAATAGGAGCACTTACTGTAAATAATTCATGAAGCTGAATCTCTTGTGACAAGGTGCGAACACAGTCTGCAGTTCTGCGCACTTTTGTATATTCTCCATATTCTTGTGATACGGCAGATGCTGGCATTGGGTGTTCAGTTGTTCCTCAGGCCGAGCACATGCTTTCTTCCCACCTACACGCCATGATGTGCCAAACCTCTCTGGATCCAGAACCAAGCGCCCTCTTCGAGTGGTGAAGTCATCTCGTGCCGCCATGTTAAAGTTCCCACACAGGCCACAGAGTCGCCCTTTGTATGATGGTGGGGCAGAGATCTCCAAGAAACTGTAGCCATCCCATAGCACTTTAATGCCAATATGGGTGTCAATGAGAAGACTGTCCTCTGTCTTGTTTATAAAAACTTTATTATCCACTTGATATGGGGCCATAACTCTCTGCCCATTTACTTTTATTCTCATCTTCTGTCCAAGATTAATCTTCAAAGTACCAACCTGTGAGAGAAAGCATTTAATAAGAAATTACGAGAAATGTACAAGAGAGCTCAAGAGGTAATATGTATGTTTTTAGTTAGTTTTTGTGTAGTGTGAAGTGATATGTATGTTTTTGTTGTCTAACTACAGAGCTGTATTATTTAGCATAAGGCAGTTTTTTGTGTACCAGTACACATGTTTTTTGTGTAAATTTGTAAGTCCAATGAAATAAAATGAATGTGATACCAGTTACTCAAATATGATTTATTTTGTAAATCGCTGCTAAGGCCTTTTGGTGTGCTTGCACCATCTTCAGGGCAATTTTTTGCTGGCTTGAAGTTCCAGTAATTAAAAAAAAGCTGCATTTGGTCACATTTATAAAATAATGTAAAATTCATAAAATCTCATAAAAGTACTGTCACCGAATTGTCTTCTGTGGCCTCCTCGCCGCTTGTCCATTGACCATGATTCTGCATATTTTATTTCATTTGTCAAGCTCAACAGAATTAGACATATATCTTAATAACCTAGTAAGTCCAAATTATTGTATAGTTTGACTCTCAGTCCAATCTTTTCGAATTACTAAAATTCTACTGTACTGCTAAGTTTTATTCTTGTTGAAAAAGTAACTATGAAAGCAGTTTTTCAAAATTAAAACTCAGAATTTTGGTCACCAATGTGATCTAGTGACCAGTGTGCTCTGCTACAGTCAGTCCCACGTAAGAGTTAGCCAATGTCGCGGGTTTCTGCGTCGCGGCGGGCATAGCTCCAACTCCTGAGCGATCGGGTGAAATATCTACGCAAATAAAACCACGATCGGTGTCAGGTTCTCACGTTTACAGATACAATTACAATGAAAATAACCATGTACCTCATCACAAGAGATGTTGGAAATGTTCTCCTCTTGCATCCACACAATACTGGCACCTTTTTAGGAAATTTTCTTTCACGCGCATAAGTTCAGCTTCCGAGACAGAATTAATTTCTCTGGTGATATTGTCTTTAAGTTCTTCTAATGTATGGGAAATTGATTTATACACTTTATTTTTCAAGTTTCCCCATAAATAATATTCACATACTGTTAGAAGAACTTCAAGACAATATCACATACGCCTATCACAAGAGAAATTAACAGATGATTCAAGCCCTCTCAAGTCTAAGATGCAATGTTTTTGGTTCTCCCAGTAACCGAGAATGATTCCTCAATAATGCAATTACATTATCAAGGAAGTTTTAAAATATATACCTTGATAGACACAGTTTTAGTCCAAGATGAGGTTTTAGTTCCTCTTCCATCATTGGTAACACGAATGGAGAATGTATGCCCAATGCAATCTGAAGCCAGTTGGTACTTGCAAGATCCCTGGAAGCTGTAGAACTTGCCATCAAATGTACGGTAGTGTGGGTCTCCAAACACTGTACATACTCCATCACCTGTGAAAATATTAACCATGAATGGAGGTGAAAAATCATCATGAGTAAGAGTGAAAAATGAAATCAAGAAGCTTTTACTGTCAAAGATTTGATTGTGTATTCAATGGTTTCCCAATAATTGACAAAGAGGTCACACAGGATCAGAAATGTAAATAAAAAAATTAAAAATTAAAAAAATTGAAGGTTATCTGCATAGAGATGATGTAGGCAATGTTTCAGCACTGTAGGTATAAAAGTGATATAAACTGCAAAAAGCAAATGACTTAAACCAGAGCCCTGTGGTACACCTAACCTCACGAGATGCCATGAAGAAGATAGATTGTTGTGAGAAACACACTGTTGGCATCTAGAGAGGTATGACTGACCCAAGTGACTACTGCATTGGACAAGTGCAGAGACCTCAATTAGCAGTTAACAGGTCTGAGTCAATAGTGTCAAAGCCTTGTGGAAAGTCATGCAGGGTTACAGCTGTCACTTTGCTTTGGTCCATGGCTTCACAAATATTTTCAACAGTGGAGGTGCTGTGATTTTATCTGTAACCAGATTGTAAAGGGTCAAGTAGATTATAAGTGCTTAAGAACTCAGTAAGCAGCTTGTAAACAATTATGTTAGGAGCATTTTCGCAATGAACAAATTTATGTTATATTAAATTGTATTGGAAGTTAACACAGTGAAGTTATATTCCATAATAATTATATAAGAGTTGAATTTTTACTCAAAAACTTCACTTTTGGTATAGTTTACTTGAACTAGTTTCGGCGCCTTCGCAACCATTGTAAACAGCTATACTTCAACTGCTGGCAGAGATTAAGATTGCAACATTAGAAAATCTCATCAATTCTCAACTTACCAAATTAACTGTCAAAGTCTCAAAAGTAAAGTCTACACTTAGCTAAGAAAGTCTACTTTTTGAAGTCAAGTTCCACGGTCTTGTTTATGGCTAAAACATGAAAGTTCAGAGTGATTTTTTTTGTTAATCTTCTTTATTTTTTAATCTTCAGTAAGTTAGCTCTTTCACACCTGCATTATGATTTACCAGTTACATTTAATTAATTATTCTTTCTACTCAGAAATATTTTTCTGCACATTTCTCAGTTTCAAATTTTTTTCCCCTTTCTTCTATTTTCATCTTAAACATTATTTTTGATGAGATAAGCAAATCATGCCCATTGAAAATAAAAATTTTTGTTGAATAAGTTATATTTAAAAGAAACTTACTTTTTAATACTTAGAAAATTTTTCTTATAATGTATTGCACATTAGGAGCTAGTGAATCGACTTACAGTATGCAGTAACAGAGAGTAGTAAATGCTCTGAAATTTATCTGCTATTTAGTTACTTATTTTTCTTCAGTAAAGAGCAAAGGTTTGACTCACTCTCAACACATTTTGGACAGCATTCTCCAGGTTTCTGTTCCAGCTTGTAGTTTGCAGGGCACACCATGTTGCTATGCGGACATCTCTCCATGGCACATCTTGGCTGTCCTTGACGGCACACACAAGTCTTGCAGGGGCCTAGTTCCCATGACTCACCATCCTACCTAGCACAAAGGCAACATCAATAACTACCTCAAGTCAAATTTCTTTCACCTTTTCACATTTAGTTTAACCTTAAACTCGATTGCCTGCCACCACCAGATTAAGAGAAAAGCATGCAACTAATTGAAACAAAAGCAGTTAATAAATAAATAATCTTTTCCTGACTAAGTGCCAGAATGGTACTTTCTGAGTTTGTGTGGTGGAAGGAAAAATGTCTGTCTGTCTTTCTGTCTGTCTGTCCATGTGTCTGTATGCACGATAACTATAATATGCTTTATCGGATTTTCATGAAACTTGGTAATATACACATTTATAACGTACATGGGAAGAAGCCTATTGATATCGGACCAAATTGGTTCACCAGTATAATGCCCAATTTAGTGCCTATTTTATGGTAATACATTAGACAGAATTTATCAAATGAACATATTATTCTACAGTGTTCGTACTTATATGGCTTTGAAAGTTGCAATGCTTTAAAAAAAAACACCATCCACATGTTCTTTCACATATGCTTATCAAACTAGACCTTTGTTCTTCCGTAAGCCCTGCTAAATGAATCCATCTGGAGCTTAACTTGGAAATCTACTAAAAAAATAATTTATTTTCTGCATATCATAATTGCAATTATTACTGATTAAACAAAAGCATTCTGCTACTTTGTTACATCAGTTTACCTGATTTTATTTCTAGAAATAAAATGGCCAAGTGATACTATCAACTTAACAACTTTTACTTCCTCTATCCAACCATTAGGTGCTAGGGACTATAGGTAGAGGAAGTATTGTGTTCAACCCTGAAATTCCATGTTATGTTTTCAGCATAAATACATGTTTTGAGGTCCCCTGAATCCAACAATGCAATATTCAGTGTCTATGTGTCGTTGAACAGCCTAACTCAAGAATAAAAAATCATATAAAAACAGCAGCCATTATACCAATCACATTTTCTGGGTAATTACTTGATTATCTGAAGTTACACTTCAGAAATGCAAGTTCAGTTTTTATAAACTGGTAGCACTGCGGAAAATAAAAACAGTTGGTAAACACACCTCAATAACAGATAGGAAGCGTGCCTTATGCCTATATGGAACTGTCATGAAGGAGAATGAATGTGCAGTCTCACAGGTCTTTTCTTATAACTGAGCAGAGGTTTAAGGCACAAGTACAAATAGTTCACTGAGTATTTAAGAGATATGAGGAGAAGGCATAGATGTTAAAAACTCAAAATTAAAGATTTGTGCCTTACACCCTTATGGAGCTGGGCACTTCATTTCATTCCACAGATATTCAGGACTGATTGTTTGTACGAGATTAGACTATTGGTACCGGTACTGTTTTATTCATGACTGACTGGCCTTTGACATTTAAGACTTTGTCCAACTGCCACTAGTGATTTTACTTTTTACCCTTCTACAAATGACAGTCATAAAAGATTTGAATACTAGCCTGGTAGGTGCGACCGTTGATGGTGCAAGTGTCTCTGTTCTCTAACACCTGTGTGCAGCGCGGACAGCAGTCTTGAGGAGATGTCTGCTGGCGTTCTACAGGGCACTCGAGCACAGGACATGCTTTTCGGTGGCAGATGGACGTAGCATTGATACAAGAACAGTGTGTGCAGTGGTCCAGAGTGAAAGTGGCACCGGCAGGATGAACTTTGTCACCTAGAGGACATCTTCCTTTAGGAGGTTCCAGGAGCATCTCGCTGCCTAGGCATTGTTTGCAACATTCACCAGGCACCTTGTGGATGCGATGGCGTGGACAGTGCAGTACAGGGCATGCCTGCTTCGCACACATGATCCTGCCTCCGATACACCGGCACTTCAGGCAAGGATCCTCTGGGATGCCAACTTCTCTGTTCTCCAGCACCACCTGGCCATTAATTCGGCATTCTGGGAACACACATAGAAATATCAGTATTAACACCCATGGCATATGTGGAATTCATGGAGGAATTCAAGGCTTTTAAGATGGAATCTGCAAAGGTCTTCTGGGACTAGCAATTTGCAGAAGGTTCGTAACTGGAAGTGGAAATTTAAATGTCACTATTAATCCTAAGACTCTGAAGAGGGGGTATACTGAATCGACAACATTTTATTTCACTCTTGTTTGGTTTACATTTATTGTTAACTTTTTGAGTAATTGTATTTTCAATGCTGTATAAAATAATAGTGTTGTAATTTTGTTTTTAACATTGTTTATTTGACTGTAATAATTAAAATAGTAGTTCAACAGAATAATAATAATAATAATAATAATAATAATAATAATAATAGTTTTATTTAACCTGGAGAAAGTTAAGACCATAAGTTTTTTTCTTCCACTTCACCAGGGATGAAATAAGAGAATCAAAATAAAAAATGAAAAGTACAATAAATTGGGAACCTGTTCCAAAGGTCACAAAATCAGTTCTAGTGGGTTCCATGACCTTCATCTCTTTCGGAGTCCGTGACATGGAAAAAACCTGGGAGTCCTAGGATTAAAAGACTGCCATCTGTTAGATATCTGTTTGATAAAGAGAGATTCAAGCAGTTTCAGGTAAGACTTGTAAAATAATGAATGGGAAGCAGAGAAATGTAAGATTTTTTTTTTAAAAAAGCGAGGTATTCTGATTTTTATAAGGCATTTCCAGAGACTACTGGATGATTTATAAAGGAGTACCAAGAATTTCATGAATATATGGCACTGTTTAACGAGGCACTCTGCTAAAAACTGAAAGAGGGCAGGTTCTATCTCCAATGAGATCGCTGGAATTTTTCAACTGATCTAATCCTTCAGGTGGCACTTTGGCTAACAGAAATGAGTACCAGGAGCAATCCTGGGGGCAAGACAACCTTAGCACCTTCACCTCTCAGGTGTTTCAAAATCTGGGAGCCTCAACATCATGAAAGACTAAGGGCCTTTTTAGGACACTTTTTAACCTATGTGACCAGAAAATATAATGTTATTTTAGAAGAGGTATGTAAATATATGGTTATTTTAAGTTCCCCATGGAAATAAAGAAACAATAATATAAACTTATTTAAGCTATTTCCACATAATTATGTTATCCTGTACAACATGGAAATACTTTATTTTTTTAATTAGATCAGTGATTCCCAAAGTGGGGTCCGCGATGGTGTTTCAGGGAGTCCGCAGGCGGTTCAAGAAGAAATAGGATATCCCGTAATTTACTCAAATTACATGTCTTCTAAAGCAGCTTCACTGTTCGCATTAAGGAGTAAACTCCGTTTGTTATTGATAGTGCCATTTTGTCTACTGAATTGAATACATTTGAATCAAAGCATTTATTTAGTTTTTTCCCCTTCTTCTTCTTCAAAACCCAGAGGGGTCCGCGAAATTTTAATTTTTTCCAAGGGGTCCGTGGACTGAAAAGTTTGGGAACCTCTGAATTAGATGGAATACAGGCAAAATATTAATACATGCAAAATTATACTTCTGCATTTTTTTTATCGGTTTTTGTCTCAAGATTGTCAAGACATTTTTAGAATTGTTTGTTTAAATAACGAACAGGAGAAATAATTTCTATAATATTTTTAATTCCAGTAGTTGAAAAATCATTTTAAAAAATTGAAGCAAGTACTGTAATAGAGACTATCATACAGTGTAGTTTTTTAAAGAACAGGAATGGAACTATTGTAGTTTTTATTATATAAATCAATAAAAAGTTAATACTTTTCTTCAAAATCCATATAATAAGAGGAAGTGTTTGTCTGCCTGTCTGTTTGTTCGCTATGCCCAGCCAAATCTAGAACACAGAGATCTGAATTTTTAAAATAGAACAAAACCGGATTTATATATATACTAGCATGTGCCCGCGGCTTCGCCCGCGATAATTATTTCAAAAATTAAAAATTAAGAGCATAATAGTTAAATCATTATATTTATTAACACCTAAATCACGTGGACTACATACCACGATTAGATAGCGTCGCCTGGTAAAAGCGACCTCAGATTCGAGTTCCTTGGCCCAGAAAACCCCTGTACAGTGAGTTTCGTCCAAATCGAACAATGTTTGACCATATTTAGGCCTATATTGATTATCCCTCTTCCGTGTAGGTTGAAAATTTCATATGTCTTCGGGCCTTGATATTCTAAACAAATGAATCGTCCAGGATGGACTTACAAAATCAAGCGATCGCCCGCGATAATTATTTCAAGAATTAAAAATTAAGAGCATAATAGTTAAATCATTATTTTATTAACACCTAAATCACGTGAATTACATACCACGATTAGATATCGTTGCCTGGTAAAAGCTATCTCAGATTCGAGTTCCTTGGCCCAGAAAATCCCTGTATAGTGAGTTTCGTCCAAATCGAACGATGTTTAACCATATTTAGGTCTATGTTGATTATCCCTCTTCCGTGTAGGTTGAAAATTTCATATGTCTACGGGCCTTGACATTCTAAACAAATGAATCGACCAGCGTGGGCTTACAACATTCAAGCGATCGCGATGCTTTTATTTCCACGGTATGACAAAAATAGCCAAAGCCAACTGCAATTGATTTGACATTGAAATGTATTACTGAAATCTGATGCTTCGACAGCGCTAAAATCACGTTTTCTGCCAGTTTTTTACTCATAACTCGCGAACGAAAGCTAAAATTAAAAATTCGGCTTCGAGGTGCATTCGCCCACCTTTCAGTCCATCTATCTTTAAATTTTCAGATCTTTGCGTTTAGTAGATTTCGATGGGCATCGTGGACAGACAGACAAACAGCATGTGCCCGCATGTGCCCGTGGCATCCCCCGCGATAATTATTTCAAATTATAATTATTAACACCTAAATCACGTGGAGTGCATTCCACGATTAGGTAGCGTCCCCTGGTAAAAGCGACCTCAGATTCGAGTTCCTTGGCCTAGAAAACCCCTGTATAGTGAGTTTCGTTCAAATCGAACAATGTTTGACCATATTTAGGGTTGATTATCCTTCTTCCGTGTAGGTTGAAAATGTCATATGTCTGTGGGCCTTGACACTCTAAACAAATGAATCGTCTAGGATGGACTTACAAAATCAAGCGATCGCGTTGCTTTTATTTTCAAGGTAGGCTATGAGGTATGTTGACAAAAATAGCCAAAGCCATCTGTAAGTTATTTGATATTGAAATTTATTACTGAAACTGATGCTTCTAAAACGCAAAAAAATGCACGTTTTCTGCCAGTTTTTCACTCATAACTCACGAACGGAGGCGAAAATTAAAATTCCGGCTTCGAGGTGCACATTCCGACCCTTTAGTCCGCCTACTTATAAAATTTCAGATCTCTGCGTTGAGTAGATTTCGCTGGGCATCGCGGACAGACAGACGGAAGACAGACGGAAGACAGACAGACGGAGGACAGACACTTCCTTTTATTAATATAGAAGATTTTAATAAATTGTAAAATGTATTGCAGATGGCCTTGCTCTGCTGCCAATAGCAACTGGGAAAGAAGAGCATAGCTGAAATAGTTTTTTTTTCAACATAACGCATCAAATTATTCTCGTTTCGATTCTGTTAGCCCGTTCTGCTTGACTCATTTCTTTATAACGTTTCGGCACGCAGATATCTGACTTTTTTTTTACATAGGTGGACAGAAGGAGTTTTTTTTCTTGGGGGGGGGGGGGGGCAGGGAACTCGAACTCGAAGTAGTTTTTCCCGGGCAGCGTACTCAAGTTGTGAAATGCATTTCGAAGCCGAATTTTTAGTTTTTGGGTTACTTCTTGTTTATTAGTGACTTGCGTGTGTTAATAAATGTAATGTTTAAATTATTTTGATGTTAAACAATAGTTTAAAAAAAATCTTGCAATAAATGCGGTTGAAGCTGTGGGTATCTGCTAGCATAATAACAAAACAAAAAAGAGGGAACATACAGGAACACATGTATAAGGGATATTTTTTAAAAGAATGGGCCAAACGAATTTCAAAGCTGGAAAATCTAAAATTTATGCTGTAATCCAATTTTACCACTAGAAGTTAAATCACATAAAAATGTTATTTAGTATTGGGATTTCACTTCCATATTTTTTTTTTTAAGTCCTTGGAGTTTTAAGTAATGACTCAAATTCCTTTCTTTTCTCTATCTGTTCCAAACTTTCCGCTTTTACAGTTTCAAAACACTAATACTTCGGAATCGTGTTAAAAGGTAGCTCCATTAAGGCAATAATACACAGTTCTTTAAGAAAAGAATGTTTCTGAGGGGGAAAAGAGTTTCAACGCTTTGAGTTGCCACATCGTGTTGCTTTTCATTGGGCAATTGCGCACTTAGTGAACTATATTACTAATGTAATAAGCATATTAAAATTTGGGTAAGATTAAGTTATCTCACGGGCTCACTTAAATTAGAGAAATAATCAGGACGTTAAAGACAATGTTTCTGTTTACAATTTTGTAGCAGAATTTTTAAACTTATGACATTTTACTGAGAAGATATAAAAGGCTGTAAGAGTTCTTGATATTAGGCTATTATTATTATTATTATTATTATTATTATTATTATTATTATTCAAACTGCCAGGTAACCGATCTGTGATAATCTTTTTTTACGAGTTAACTCCTAGCCAAGTGGTTTCAGAACATTACTACGAAAAATGAGCGCATCCCCTAGGAAATAAAATCATAGATATATTAAAAAGGAAACTGTAACCAGTGGCTTTCCTAGCGGGGGGCGGTCGGCCCCGGGCCCCACTTACCATGGGGACATCCGATTGATGCCCCACCCTAATATAAAAGTGAATGAATTGAGCCAAAACAGACCAAATGGACTAGCAGTGTTATCCATCGAGAACAATTTGGCTATGAAAATAACTTTCATGAGACAATTAGACAATTTTCTGACATAAATGCTAGAAAAAGACAATTTTCAAAGGTGACTAGGGCCTATTACATATTCCGAATTAATAGAATCCAGAGTTTTGCTAATATATTAACTGACTCTCCCACTAAAATTAAAACTGTTTGTTACCATAAAATTTCATTCTGTTAACTTTCTTATTTTGGCATATTTATACATAACTTTTTTTCTCATTTCTTTAGTTTTTAATTATGCACACATTTGTATTTTGTTAATCAGATAGCTTAATGTTATTTGACTAACGCCTGCTTGTATTTAATAAATAAATACAATAAATACTGCATGAGTTCCCTCCCTTATTTTGTCTATTATTTACCGTATTTATTAGCCCATGAAGACGATCAGAAAGACAAAAAAGGCTAGCCATTGAAAAAGAAGTTAAAAATAGCCGTGTTTCTAGTTTTTGTTGGGGGGGGGAGGGGGCCCCGGAAATAAATCCGCCCCGGGCCCCAAGTGGTCTAGTTACGCCACTGACTGTAACATGGGTTTTCAGCTTTGTGCGCTGTCGTCTAGACTCCCAAAAGGACCTACCAAGATACACTCCAAACCTTTCTCTAGACCCTTATCGATAAACACCTAAGTTTCTCCATTGGAAATTACACAACTAAATTTAGAAGGTATGCGCACAGAAGGACTTGAGAAGGACTTAAAAACACAGATAGGGTTCATTTCATCAGAAGTATGCTACAAAATTGGGAAAATAAGCTGAGATCTTGGTAGCTATGGCAACCTAGCAAGGCCATCATCAATTTATTATGATTGATGAATTTCACCTCCGTTTGTGGTGAACACTTAAATTTATACTTATAATGTACTACCTTATACCACAAATTATTAATGCAGATAGTTTATATCCTGATAAAGGTACCAGTTTAGTACTTGATGTGGTTGGATGTTAAAGTACATCTACATATACTGCCTAGGACTGAAGATGGCATGTTATGTGCCGAAATGCCCATATCCATTAAGAGATCTATATTCAGTTTGTTGACTGTTACACGGGTGCTTAGTGACAACATCATCCACCATCAAAAGGACTGACAATTTAAGAAACATCCAGTGCATATAAAACAGAATACACGCTGTATTCGTTATTTAATGTTAACAGAATTTTAATATCAAGATTGACATTCATTGGTGTTTTATTAGAACTACGAGGGAAATATTTATATATTGACTTCAATTGTAATTATGTACTGTAGTATGTGTTATCTATTATATATATTATATATAAAATTTAATTGTTTTTAAGGGTTTTAATAACTTAAAATGCATTGTGTAAACATTGACAATTAAGGATTTAACTTATAACTAGTGTCAAATCGACACATATCTAGTTATAAGAATTAACCATGAATGTTAAATAAATTTATATAGGCCTATACACACTTTATTCAGGTCATTGAATATTCCGCATAAATCTTAATACTGCAGTTAAATAAAAACAAAATAATTAGCAACCTTGTATCAGGATATAAACTATCTGCATTAATAATTTGTGGTATAAGATGATAGACTACATTTTAAGTATAAATTTAAACATCATCAATTAGTTTCAGAATTGAATCCGGTCTTGTTAATAGGTGGCGTTAGGTCTACATTGAAACACCAGCTCAAATATTACATGAGATGTGTGTTGCAGTTCAAGTCATTTGCATTTGTTTAATTACACTGGGACTCTGAAATGAAGTGGATAACATTTGAAGAGTTTAATCCAGAAGTTTGTATCTGCTTGGGTCGGTATGTTTATTGCCATTTCAATGTAATGTAAGTAGGTCATGAGAGTGACGCAACAGTATGGCCCAGGTGCTTCACAGTCTCACGAGTGCTTGCGGATCCTTGGGGAACCCCCTCCTGATTCTCACGACGCTCCTCGCGGTAATCACTGGGGTTGTATTCATAAATCACGGGCCCCGCGCGGGCGCCCTATCATCACCGTCGGCGGGAGAGGAGGGGGAATTGTTTGACTAAGCACGACCACACACACGGACCTCCCAAAGAGAATGGAGCCTGTCTTTCCCAATATACTGCAGCGATGTCTCACAAACATTCACCGATTTTACTTTCCCTCTTATCCTCTTCTAAAATTCTCCTAATGTAGGATAAAGTTGTCTATATCGCACCAGTTTATAGACATGGTGTGTGGTAACGTCATAAATAGGGTTCTGGTGTTTATGGCCGAAAAAAGTGGAAAATATGACTGCAAATATGCCCTTATAAAAGACTAAAAATGAATTATTATAGAAGAAAAATTCCTCCGACACTGGGACTTGAACCCAGGACCTTTGACTCTTCGCGCCAATGCTCTACCAACTGAGCTAAGCAGTAGTTCAATTCACAGCGCCAGATGGTACCTCTCTTCTATGACTGATTGCCCTAATATGACCTAATAAAATAACGTATTTTCAAAAAATGAATTATTATAGGAGAAAAATTCCTCCGACACTGGGACTTCAACCCAGGACCTTTGGCTCTTCGCGCCAATGCTCTACCAACTGAGCTAAGCAGTAGTTCAATTCAGCGCCAGATGGAACCTCTCTCCTATGACTGATTGCCCTAATATGACCTAATAAAATAACGTATTTTCAAAAAAGAAAATATATATATATATATAAATTCTTACATCACATGAATTCAATAAAGATAATCACTTTTTAACAATTTTGGTGATTTACAGTTTTACTTGTAATGAACTTCTATTTTTAAAGAATTTTCTCCTGTTTGCTCGCTTCATCAGCTCCAAATACTCGTAATATTTTGTAGACCTATAAAATGCGAACAACTGCATTAATTTTACATTTTCAGTTACCTATTAATTTGGCATAAACATTAAATTAATTAAACAAATTTCAAATTTTACTCGACCATGTAGTACATATCCTGTAAAATTGTGCTCCTTTACCGAATTTATAGGCTAACTTAAATATGACGTTAAATTATAAATGTGGCTAAAATATGACCAAGATCACAAAAATGACCAAAATATGACTTTATATGCAAAACAAAAACAGTTCGATTAGGATAACAAGCGTGCAATTCGTGTTTAATTTGTGTTTCCGTCGAGAACGGAGGTCACGATAAAAATATATGTCATAAACATCCGAACCCTAGTCATAGATATGTAACAGTTCAACTCAACAAATACACTATTATAACCAAATTTAAGATCAAGAAATCAGAATTACATGGGTTCGAGAATAAGTTATTGGTCCCAAAAACACTTATAGAAAAACACCTAATATTACACAAGTCAACAGCCAAAATGTATTCGAGATAAAATTAACCATACATTACTAATTTGGGGTCGCTAAACACAAAAATGACATCCATTTTTGTCTGTTAGTTCTCATTTCTGGGTCATTCTCACGATTGTGGGAATTTTCATCCACTGTTAAGATGGAATTACAATTGTCACAAAACTGTGTTTTATTGATGTCATCTCGTTTATTATGATGTTAACCTATTCCCAGTGAATTGGCCGAGCTCAATGTTAATCACTAAATTAGATATAATTTTTTTAATATCAGTAGGTGCAAATATCAGTCAACTCCGTAACGGAGCGTTTTCCGGTCCTAATATTAACAATTTGAAATATTAAAACATTTTTATTCATTGTTTCCACAGGTCATCGGCTTGCGATTCACCTTGTATCAATTTTATCTCAAATATTTACTATTATGGACAAAACAATTAAAACTTTTAATTTAGAATATAGAATCAAGATTTTTTTAATGCTAAATTTTGTTACAATGGTTTGACTTTTTAATGTAAAATATTTATTTTCATATCCCATGCATGCTAAGAATAGAGTGCATAAATGCCTCCTCATTAAGAAAAAGAAATTTATAAATTAGTGCTAACTATTGCTATTTTACTGCCATTTTACTTATTGTTATGGGGTGGAGACTGCGTTACGGTGTGGACACTTGCGTTATGGTGTGGACATTCATTTCAAGATGTGGACATGCTTTCGATAATGTGTTCATATAATGAGGTACATTCAATTAATAAGCTAAATTTAAATTAAATTAAACGTATGCAAGCCAATAAAGGCACCACTGTAACAGTGTTCAACACCGTAACGAATTTCTTCGTGACGGAGTTGACCGTTACGGAGTTGACATTTTTTTTTGTTCATAAGTTTTCGAAGTTAAGACTGGAAAAAAACGACGATTCATCACATGCTTTATCTTCAAATACAACCAAAAATTCTTTGCTAGACTAAAAATATTTATAAAAATCACAAAATCACACTTTTTTCTACGTTACGGTGTTGACATGCAATTAAGGTACGTTCCTGAAAAATATGGTTTTTTGCTCTTACGCTTCCTACAATCACACAAGGAATACTTTTGTGGTGGCCACATTGTTGCCATCGTTCTTCCCAATTAACTTATGGCCGTAAGTAATGCCGCAATAGCATAGTTGGCGAATATTTAATTTCTACGTGCGTTACGGAGTTGACTGGCGTAATGCAGGGACACTCAGTTAAGCACTTAAATAAAAATAAATAACACAGTACAAATATGAATAAAACAATTATCGTAATATCATCAATGAGAGTGAGCATACCTTCTGCAGTTCCTGTAATTACAATTTTTTTAGAAGACTTCTCGGTCAATTTCTTAGCTTTCGTACATGCAGTACTTCGAGCTGGGACATTGATTTCATGGGTAATTTGTAGTTCCTGTCAAAATTTCAAGCTATTAAATACCCCAATATATCAGAATACAAATATACTTCTTTATATTTTAACTAGATAAATGATGATTACATACGAGTAAATAGTAAAAAGGGAGGAAATTTCTAATTTACGAGACTGGCAAGGTTGGGACACGAAATTCCCCACAATCGGAAGAATGACCCTTCTAAAATACACAGGTCAGTTTGTTTTACTAAAAACAGGATTTTAGCCGAGTAACTTTGTTTGAAACAGACTGTACCGGATTTTTAAGGGTGAATTTATGGCTCTATCATATAAGTGAAACCCTCAAACTGATATTCCTTTATAAATTCAGTTCAGTTCTTGCTTTGTGAGTGAGAACACTGTCTATCAGTGTGCTTTGAAATAGTTAAAATAGGGAGTGATTTAATCGTTATTGTGAGTGATTATAATTATAATTATAAAATAACATATATGCGTATATATTATCCTTTCTGTAATAGAATTGGCATGAAAGGCACAGAATGCCGCGAAAGTGTGTTAACAATCCAAATAACTTTTGTTTTATCTGTGGAGAAGTGACTTTTAAATCGCAAAAGGCACGGTTAACTCCTATTGTTAAAAAGGCCTATCATCTCTATTTTGGTTGCAAGGTTGGTGATCAGGACAAATCGTTTGCACCCCATATTTGTTGTCGTACTTGTTTCACAAACCTACGCGAGTGGCTAAATGGAAACGGGCGATATATGAATTTTGCTATACCAATGGAAACAGGGTTATACGAAATATTGTTGCTGTTTATGTGAATGGGATAATCGTGTGAAGGACAAACACTATGCAACAAAGCAAGAACCAGGTAATAAGAACATTGTTTACAGACCACTGGTTGACAAGACTGAAATAATATTACCTACGTTGCACATTAAGTTGGGACTAATGAAAAACTTTGTAAATGGTATGAATCAAAACGGAGAAGCATTTTAGTATCTCTTTCATAAATTTCCACGATTAAGTGAATCTAAAATCGGAGAGGGAATATTCATAGGTCCCCAAATAAGAAAACTAATGGCTGATGAACATTTTCATGGACTTCTAACAGGCAAGGAGAAATCTGCATGGGTAGCGTTCACTAGAGTTGTACTTAATTTCCTTGGCAACAAAAGGGCGTCTAATTACAGAACATTAGTGGACAATATGTCGATGGCTTATAATAGAATGGGGTGCAACATGTCTCTCAAGATGCATTTCCTTCACTCTCACTTGGTCTTCTTCTCTGACAATCTTGGAGCAGTAAGCGACGAGCATGGTGAACGTTTCCACCAAGACATCGCTACTCTAGAACGATGTTATCAGGGGAAATGGAACACGTCTATGATTGCTGACTACTGCTGGTCTGTAGTAAGAGATGCTCCTAAGATCAAGTACACTAGAGAAGGCAAAAGACCACGTTTATGAGGTATGTGATTAAAGACTACGTATATTTTCTTGCACGAACAACAATGAAGGCTATATAGCCGATATCTTCTAAACGAGAACTAATAAAAAAAATTACTGCCATTTTCGAATTTAGGAGGCCAAATTACATAAGAATTTATACATTTTATTTCGGATACAAAAAACTTTTTAAATTTTGTTGACTTGTGTTATCAGTAAATTTTATTAGTTCTGCAGTCCATGAAACAGTTTACTAATAATACTGGCAATATTTACTAATAATTTAGAGCGATGAACTCATAACTAACATTATTAGAACATATTCTTATGAAACAGGAGACTGATAATAATAACTAATATTATTATGTATTTGCTAATAATATGTGTAAAAGTTCTACGAAACAGGGCCCTGAAATAGGCTACTAGGTTCTGGTGACAGCGGAGTTACGTTTTCCTAGCCTCACTAGCAACTATTTTACGCCATCACATATTAATATTCACAGAAGTTGTTTATGATAAAAAGCCTTAAGTTAAGCAGACAGAATTGCAGAATCTCAAGGAAAGTGACTAAATCGGCCCGGACGTGGGAATGAAAGGAATGTCATGCCTTTACTGGGATTCGATGCCGGACCTTCAGCCTACGGGCATCGCCAAGGCCACTCATGGACTGCACTTGGTGATATGTAGGATGACAACTAAGTGAGTCACGAATATAGAGTGTTGTAAGGATTCTTAACTAACTTCTGGTCCTCTTGTCTCTAACAATACAAATAAAAATAGGCTTACCAATTACAGTATTATTACAATTAACAAACCGACCCTCTATCCACAGCTATGGCATAGGAAATATCTTAACTCTCCTCACTCAGCGAGCCCAGGTTCGATTTCTATCGGGAAAAGTTTCCTAGGTAAGGTTCTTCGGGGATTTTACCTAAACTATGAGACAAATTTCTAGAAACTTTAGGCTGGGCCTATGTGATTCCTGGATATCATCTGGCCGTCATTATCACCTTCACTGGCCACATTGTTGAAGACCTGGTGGTCATTCTATTACTTCTGTTCTATATTTATTATTGCTGTTATTTTCGTAGAAATATACACAGAGTAAATGAAGAATACATTGATTTCAGGATTACATTGTAAGTTTTCTTTATCGATATACAATGAAAGGATTCCCCCCTCGACAAAGTTGGGAGGAAGAATTTTTTAGACTATTCCACTCATATGTCGTGTGTTTGATACTGACCAATAACATTTACCAATTCCTCGGATATAGACCAATCACGATCGTTTATCTTATAATATCCTTCCTCATATCGCAAGGATGCAATTTTATCTGATAAAACGTAAGCTTGTTACAGGACACGTAAGGCATCAACGTGCGGTTATTAAAGTGTCACATGCTGCCATTAAGCAGAATGAAAACACATTATGTAATACAACATAACTTGTTTGTAAATTCAAATAATATAAATGTCCATTGATTAAAAACACAATTTCCATTCGGTGCAAGCCAGTTCGTGCGCTTTTATAGCTTTTTGATGTAAGTAACTACCACGACGCCCTCAATCTTGTGTTGCGCGCTATTGGTAGCATTGGGAACTAGGATCTATTCATCGAATCGATTCGTGGACTAACAATTCATCTAGTATGCCGTAATCTTACGGCTGACAGAATATTGACAAGAAAGTAAGAAAATAATTATTTACAAAATATGCTGACTGGCACTTACTAGGGCAAGTTGGGCAACATTGTCCGGGTCCAGGAGGTAATGGATCCCTACAAGGAACATGGCACTTGATCTCAGACTCAGTGACCACCCCAGCTTTGCAGGTCATCACCAGACAAGGTCTCTTGGGATCTCGCCACTCCGTCCCGCTCGGATGATGTACTCCTTCATACATGCAACCTGCACACAAAACATAAATACTGTCAATTGTATATCACAGATATTTACATTTTAATCTTTGCAGGAAGTTTTTCCATAACGTGCTCGAACCCGGGGTTTCCTCTGTAGCGTGCAGAGCAACTGAAATGAGAAATGAATGATAAATGATAAATTGTAAAATTTATGAATGATAAATTGTAAAATTATCACTAAAATATTGACACCCTATTAATAAAACTAACGTTACAGTTGGGTCATCCTCGTAATAATGTACATATGATAAGAAATTATAGTAAAAACTGTAGGGTCTGATGATGGCTGTGTAGATGAGTGAATTTCTGATTTGATTCCATCCCTGTAACATAAAGCCACATGGCTGACTCACTCACTCACTCACTCACTCACTGACATTTTGTTTGCCCACTTCCAGATTAGCTAGAAACTTGAAATTTGGTACACATTATAGCTATCAGGCTGTAAACCACAGGAAAATTCCAAAAAGTTTATTTATTTATTTTAATTTTAGCCCTAAAAGTCTCCCGAAAAAGGGCCTGGTTTCCATGGTAACGGTATTATCAAACAGTGTTCAATAGAGCTCTGAAAGGTAATAGCCAATACAGCAGACTAATTACACGTACTTTATCTCCCATAGATCTTTTAAAAAAACCTTTCCCTTAAAGCTCGGGGGGGGGGGGGGTTGGGGGCGGAGCCCTAATGAGCGAAGCGAGTAAACATTATAAAACAAATCACATAGCACACGAGGGTTGTCTAATAAATAACCCTATAATGTAGTAACTTTTATTACATTATATTATACATAGGGTATGTATATAGTGAGTAGTAACAATTATGTATTAATATACAATGTCAAGAACTTAAAAACTAAAATTAGTTTATGGTGTCAGTAACATAAAAGTAAGCCTACTGGATAATTCTAAGTATAAAAATCGTTGATCCCTCGTATTCAATTGTAGGTATGCATTTCGGCATAACGGCTTATGGTGGGATAACAGATGTTACTATTTTAATTATTATTTCACGTAAGTTTTTGTGGGGGTTTTCCTATCATATAACAAATTGTATGGAACACATGTATATAACGCGTACTTTTCAATCCCCAGAACGATTAGATAAACGTGTTTCAAATTTCTCATAAATATGTAATTCTCTAAAAACTTAAGTTCATTTGAAACATTAAGAAATTTAATTTCTTTTACAAGAAAAGATGAATTGTATATATTTCTTACTAAGCGAGGCGAAAGCAGAATGTGCTGCAAGTAGTAAACTAAAGGCAATGCATATGGATGACATCTCAGCACAAGAGGAAACCTTCAATTTATTGTCTCCTGTTGTCATGGTGACAGACAAAAACACGATCTAACGGAATTAACAGCGGCAATCAAAATTATATGGTCTTCTAAACAACGCCTTCATGCATGACTGTAAATTTATATATTCCGATACAAGAATTCCCACCTAACTCCATGCAAAGGCACATGAAATTTTATAGACTAAAACAAATAACATTTCGTAATCCCAGCGCAAAAGCGTAAGTTCAAAGACCGTAGTTTTTTATTCCAAAGGCTCTTCAAGGGAAGGTACGCTGTATATGTCACAGAATGTAATCGACGAATATTAATTTTATGTAAGTTAACTTGAATAATAAATGATGAAAAACATTGTCCTGTTCCTTTCGTCAACCTAAAACATCAATAATACAAATCCTAACACATAAGAAACACATAAGAAACATGTTTCCAGGATATTTAGATTTAGGGATCTTACCGAATTTCCATCAGATGTTCCAGGGTGCATAGTTCACTGAAAATACATGTGTAAATTACGCAACGAGCCTATAATGACATTTATTAAGGGTGGACTTACAGCTTTGAGTGAAAGTCATAAGTGAGAAATAGGAGAATTTCATTATTTTTTTCCTCAGCAATGAATTACTCAACAATCTTGCGATCTACGAAACTCTTTATTGACTCCTTCTATAATTGAATACTACTTTAAAAATTAATTAAACGGTTACAGTTACGGGTAATTATCGTTTC
The DNA here is from genome assembly GCA_964059195.1 of Ectobius pallidus. NCBI lineage: Eukaryota > Metazoa > Arthropoda > Insecta > Blattodea > Ectobiidae > Ectobius > Ectobius pallidus. The sequence goes on along the minus strand of CAXKWD010000004.1, from coordinate 31,084,385 downwards.
AAAATGGCAGCCACGTTTCAGGCACTAAAATGCCATTTCCTTGATAACTTCCACAAATATCAATATTTTTGAGTGATTATTTTTCTGTGTATTTTTTAATATCATATGAACAACACCATCTACAATCTTTAATTTAAAATTACTGATTTATTTAAAAAATATATACATTTTAATAAAAAACAAAATCTAAAAAAAAAAAAAAATTAAATACTTATAGGCTACTGTAGATATTCCAAGGATTGTAGATCCAGAATTTGTATTGGCATAATTTCCTTATTAATATACAGTTCTTTAGTTGGAGTGTATAACGAATAGCCAATCAAATTAAGAATGAGTTGTCCTTTTACAGACTCCCAAACAAGAGCCGTATATAAATGGCAATTATACAATTTTCCAGCATTTGGTGAAGTTTTATTTGAAATATATTAATGTTTCATAAATATATGTTTTTCTCACAATAACATTCATCTAGAATTAAAAATAAATATTTTAAATACGATTTTTTTTATAAGGCTATGAACTTGTAAACCACTGCCTATACTAAGGAATAATTATTCTAAATTTTATACTAAAATCGTATTTTTAACCTTTAACATTACATTTAAAATTATAGATATCGAAAAGCACAGATGTGGTGTTCAAATGTATTTTGACATGTACCTGGTATATACAAAGTTGAGTAAATTATAATATACAAATAAACCAGCTCGATAGGAAAATTAAAATAATCCAAGTAATTATTTCCCTAACCCATATATCTTCTGAAAAAAACGAACTAACCTAAGTAATACGAATCGATCTGGAGCTCAGCTCGGAGATCGATTACAAAAATTGAAACTGATTATTTCACTTTTTTACTTGGAGGTGGCGATTGAACGAAATTATGCTATGTTAAACAAAGATGGCGAAACTTCATATTCGAGTTATGGGCGTATAATACAAATTTTCAAATTTATTTGATAAAGATACGAAAAAACTTTGTTGTCTGTGGATAAAACATGTTAATTGGATTAAATTCTTGCAGACGAATTTATTTCTTGGTTTATTTTTGAACGATTAATTTTAAAACCCATAAACGTCATGTTCTTTTTGTCCCATTTAACGCCTGTACTTTCCTCTACTTTGTAAATTATTTTAAATTAATTTCTCTGATAAATATAATCCTTAATAATAATAATAATAATAATAATAATAATAATAATAATAATGAAAACGTCTGACAGGATAATTTAACACCTGTAATGTTAATTAGTAAGTAGGCACAATATAGTTCAAATCAGTATTGACCATTATTTTGCTAGAAATGGGTTTCTGGGGTTTCAGGCCAGTTTTTAGTTACTTAATTCACATACAGTAGGCTAAGTCAAACTGTGAAATAAAACAACATTAATAAAATATGAAGGTTTAGCGATTTACTTCACACAGTAATGCAATGCACTTTACCTTTGCAAACTCGACAGCAATCGTCTTTGCTGCCATTGATGAGCCTATAGCAACCCTGAAGTCCTGGACACATCCACGGCTCGCACTCCACCTGCTTCTTCTGGAATGAAAGAATAAGATAATGTTAATAACAGTAACAATAATATTTCTCTTATTTTCCTTAGTTTCACTTCTCCCTCATAGAGATGTTTAAGCGGCCACCGCCGCCAGGGCCTTACAGGACTGCAACTTGCCGGGAAAGGGATTATCTATTGGATCATATATATATATACTTTTTTTTTACCAGACCTCCGGATGAGTGAATAGCCCAATGCCGAGCCCACCTCCGAGACAACAAGAACACATAGGACGATATACACCAGTCTCATTTCTAACCGGCCATGGCAAACTAGGTTCTTATTATTACAGGTTAAAAATAAAAGACAATTCTTCCTGCTCGTGTGGAGCCGAAGTGCAAATAGAGGACCACGTTCTATTTGAGTGTGCAAAACTAGAAACTGAGAGATCAAAGTTTATAAGTGATAAGCTAAGCAAAAAAGGAAAATGGACTTCTACAAAAACTAAACTAATGCTTGAACATGGCCATAAATCCATAAATCTAGAGACAATACAAGAAAAAACAGATGTGGATTAGACAAGTTGTTACACAAGATGTAGAGATTAAGCCACCTATATTGAGATAATTAGCTAAAAGCCATAGTAAAAAAAGAGAGGGAAAACAGTGAGATCGTAATAAGGGTTTATAATAGAGGGAAAAGCATGTAGTAGGCCTATGAAGACCAGGGACCACGAGGGCCTAAAGTTTCTCGACATTAGTCTCACAGGTGAGAAAAAACCTCAACTAGAAAACTTCTCGCAACCAGGAATAAAACCCGGGTCCGCTGCGTGAGGAGTGCGAAAGCATCCCCTACGCTACAGCGGTGGACTACAATACTGTTAACAAAAATAAATAATAAATTAAACTATGTTGCATAGGGTGCTCCAAAAAATATTTGGGCCCAAGAGGGATGACAATGGGGACTGGAGAAAACTGCATATCGATGAGCTTCAGGACCTGTACGCATCACCAGATATAGTAAGGATAATTAAATCGCGAAGGATGAAATGGGCTGGACATGTTGCACGCATGGGGGGAAAGACATATCTCAAAAGTATTGACTGGGAGACCCGAAGGGAAAAGACCACGTGGAAGACCTAGACGTAGGTGGGAGGACAATCTTAGAACGGATTTATGGGAAGTAGGATTTGTGGGGGATGATTGGATGGAGTTAGCACAGAATAGGGTTGAATGGCGGACTCAGGTAAGCGCGGCAATGAACCTTCGGGTTCCATAAAATAGATAATATTCCTTTAGCTTGCTTAGGAATTTTCTATTGCCATTGAGTAAACAAGTAATATTGCATACACGCTTGTGAATACACTCCTAATAACCCGTTTGCTACATATTAGGCTAAGAAAATTACTTTCTTGTTGGACCAAATTATAATATGCTTATTAGGACTAGATGACATCCATTATGGTACAAATTTTCATGATAACAACGTTGTGGTATCGATTAATATCGAACATGGAACAATCTTGAAGCCTTGACAGCAGCAAATCAAATTGCATAATAAACAACCTGTGTTTTAAATAAAATCAATTCTGTTTGTTTTAACTTTGATATCATACTGAACTGAGTTCATTTCGTGTTTTCAAGTTCTTTGGTTTGAACACACTACCTCCACCAGGTGGGGGATGGTGATGATGATAATGATGATGGGTGATTCTGTCCGGAGACAGGTCTAAGGTCCCGGAATGGAGCCTTGGGGGGATGACCACGTCACACGTCCCAGGACTACTCGGCAAAGGTGATAACGCGTAGGTTTGGCACTGCCTTTCGCGGTCCTGACCCAGGAAGGAAATTTCCAATCTCTGAAAAATCCTCGACCCGGCCGGAAATCGAACCCGGGCTTCCGGGGTGGCAGGCTCAAGATATTGGGGTAGAGGAAGTAAACATTAATTTCATATATCTTGTAAATATGTGATGTTCTAACTAATCCTTATGGACATATTCGACATATATGCCCAAAAAATATTGCTTCCAGTGAAGGGACTTTTATTTAATATTTTATTGTTAGTTAACTTTAAACGTATTTGCTTCATTACTAACATGCAACTCTAGAAATAAGCAAACTGTAAATGAACGTAAATAACATAAGATAGTACTGTAACTATAACCCTAGCAGACCGAAAGGTGAAACAAAATTAATAGTACTTGGAGTTTCAACAATAGTAATAATAATAATAATAATAATAATAATAACAAACATAATAATAAAATAACAACAAAATAATAATAATGTAGACTTTACTTAAAATATTATATATACACACACACATACATATAAAACTATCACACACACTCATATATATATATATATATATATGTATATATATATATATATATATATATATATATACACACATAATATTTGAAGTAAAGTCTATATATATAGGGGGTAGAGCATATCCAAGTGTTGTCTTGCACCAAAAACTGTCACGTAACATTGGCACGGTTGATACAGAGAAGTGCATTGAAGTCTCTTAAATTCAGAACTAATACGGCGGCCTGCAGGGTAAATAAGCAAAAATACAATGTTAATGTTGACCCCTTGTGCAGGCACTGCGGTGCTCTGCCAGAGGCCCTCGGCCACGTTTCTGGTCAATGTGCAGCTACGAAACCTGCTAGAATGCGCAGGCATGATCAGGTGGTTTCGAGGGTCTTTGACAAAGTGACGGGTAAGCCCAGAATTAAAGTCTACAAGGAACACTTATTTATAGTGAATGATAATAAACTTGTGAGGCCCGATTTGGTAACTATTGATGAGGGAAAGATTAGGGTCATTGATGTGACAGTACGGTATGAGGATCAAGACAGTTTGCATAGGGCTTCCTTAGATAAGAGAAAGAAATACGAATGCCTTGTTAGATCCACATTCCAAAATATACCAAATCTTGATTTTAAAGCCATTCCGTTGGTTTTTGGGGCAGCAGGCTCAGTGCCAGTGGAAACGATGAATAATATGTTGGACTTAGGTTTTGATGCCCATGAATTGAAAGGAATTGCCCTGCAAACTCTTAAATCAACTATTTATCTTTTGAACACGTTTAGATATAATCGTTAAGATTGTTCAATTGTTCTGTATTTTAGTGTGTTAGTTGTTTTATATTGTATTAGTTAAGTAGTGATTAATGTTTTATTTGTGGCGCTTGTGATTAATAAGATCATTTTGATGTCGTAGGTAGGCTGCATGGGTAAAAATACTTGTAATGTGTATGTAGCTTACCTGACCGGCGAAGCCGGGAAGCGGTTAGTACCGAAATAAAATATAGTAATGTCAAACCTGTATAAAGCAGAAATTTTGGGGGTAGGCCTACTGTATGACCGTTACGAATTGTAATTATGAATACACACTACCCACGCGCCCCCACGCTACCTCGCGCCCACGTCAGTAAGTACAATTTGCAATAAGTGGATTATTCCTAAAACAAAAGTGCAATTCAAATCAGTTGCCGAGATCTTAATGAAGTGAAAACAATAAACAACATTCTTCACAATACAGAGTGTCTTGTTAAGCAGGCTCTCGCAAGGCCATATGGCTATGTCGGTTCATAATTATTATATAGGTATAGTTACATTTTATTTGTTTGCATATCCAGCTCAGATATTATATTATTAATTTACGATAAATGATCTTAATATAGGTCCAATTTATCTTTCTATTATGTCAGTTTAACCTAGGATTGAGCATCGATGACCGATGTTTTCAAAACATCGATGTTTTCAGGTTGATGATCAATATTTTCTACATCGATGAAAAACAATCGATGTTTTGCTACGTCGATGTTTCTCCCCGTCATCGATGTTTTTTTAAAATATTTACAGTACAAAATTAAGATTAATAGGCCTACCTTGGTTCTAAGATATAATTTTATTTAGAGCAGCCTAATTTCCCAAAACATCGCTTTTTTACATGCATAGTTTTCATGGAAATATTTCAGTTTATTTATGAATTTTGCCCAAATTTTTTAAACCACGACTTTTTTTCATGTGCATCGATGTTTTCCGTCAAAATACACGTCGATATTATTGTCACAACGATGTTTAACGATGGTGTACATCTATGTTATGATCATCCCTAACTTTAATTATTTTAAAATATGTTTATTTAACAAGCTCTATGACCATTGCTCCAAGAAAAAAAATTATAGGCCAACTTCTTTATGAATTGGTTAGATTTTTGTGACATTTCGCTGAAGAATTTCTCAACTTCGTTGCCTTAGGTCAGAGAAGAGGCAATATTATCACTTTTATTTCTTTGAATTTCTGAGATTACGTAAAGTTTATTTTATTTTTCTTAGAAGTAGTTCCTGTTGCCATGTTATATAAGATGGCGACAATGCGACGCACAGTTTATGTATTCTGCGCAGTGAACAGAATTAACGAACGGGATACTTTTGAAAGAAGTGACGAGGTATTCAGAGAAATCCACATAATTGTATGACGCGTTCATAGTTTGCTCATGAATGAATGTGACGATTTGGAATAGGAAGTTGAGCAAAAACCCGTTTCTTTTCGAATGTCTGAAGACGAGGCCCAACAAAAAATTGGGTCACTAATGGCCAGAAAATGTTGACTTTTTCCTTTATGGCTATTTTTGGAACTTCACTTTCTTTTGACTATATCTTTTCTGTTCTTTCTCAATTCTAACAGTCAACAATGATTTGATGCCGCGTCGTAACAATAACCCCAGGCAGACAAATAAACTAACTCGATAGGAAAATCAAAATAATCCAAGTAATTATTTCCCTGACCCATACATCTTCTAAAAGACGAACTATCGAACGCATTGTAGTCTGAATCGATCTGGAGCTTAGCTCGGAGATCAATTACAAAAATTTAAGAAAAGTAAGTATTCTGTTCACAGGTTGAATACCCGATTAAACGAAATCATGCTGTTTTAAGTAAAGATGACGAGACTTCATATTCGAGCTATGGATGTAAAATACAAATTTTCAAATTTATTTGATAAAAATAGGGAAAAACTTGGTTTTCTGTGGATAAAACATAAAACATAGATGCATTTATTCTTGTTTTCCATAAGACAAATTAAGGGTAAAAAAAAGGTGCTACTAAACTCGTTATGTAACAAATTTGCATTCACAAACAGCAAGCTACTGCTTAATTCCAGTGAAATTAAAAAGAAAAGGGGAATATTTAGTAATTATTATTTGTTAGACCATAATATAATAAACTTATTACTTGTGACGTAATGATATATACCACCCCGGGGCCCAAACTCTGGTCCCAACAACTTTTAGGCGCATTTGTTCTATTGCTTCATTTTCCGTTCTTGTACATCCTAAATCAATGGGAATATGCGTTTTGAACTAGCTGTTCAGAATCCCCAATTTGGATTTAAAGCATGTAAGGAATAGGGCTAGACTTGTAATTAAGAATTAATATATTATGATTTCTAAAAGTGCACGTTTCCAATGCGTCGATTGCAAGATTTTTCTTATCCAGAAATCACTTAAATGTCACGGTGTTGAGAGAGTTTTCGCAGTGAAGTAGTTGGTAGTTCTAAGACATGAAATTAAACTTCTAACTTATTATTTATAGTATATTGAAATGTCCATGATTCAATTTCCATCGATATCCAATGAAAAATGTAGCCTTAAATTAGTTTTGTATGCAAATAAGTTGAGGTTAATTAAGAAACAAATTGCTACCTCAGCTAAAGTGGACTTTTTATTTTTAGGTTAGATTACATGAAATAATTCAGGCTACATACCTGCATATCGGGTTAAAGATAATAGTAGTATAAGGAAACCTAAGTCAACAGAACAATTCATTTAGTAATAAAACGTAATTTACGTAGGCCTGGTGGGCTGTAATAGCACTTGAACAATGCTAAGTTTAAAATAAATCCAATGTAGACCTATTATTACTTTATAACTTTGCATTACTCGAAGAATGCTTGTTAAAGACCACGCCTTCATCATTCATTGAACAATGCCTATTCTTATATTTATAAAAAAATTACATTTATACATGCTATTTATGAGCATGTTTATATCGCCAACCATGATGTCTATTTGGATGTGATGTCATGTTAAGTGAGTTAAAATGACATAGGGAAAAACTAGTTATATTTCCAATTAACGGCCTACCTCGGCTAATTAACGAACTATAAAACTAAAAGAGCTGCGTTAAAAGCTTTACCGAATGCAGCAGGATAGGGGAAATAAGATAAACAATAAAATATACGAGGGTCATTTCAAAAGTTCTGCACACTGTAAGATAAAATTGAAGAAAATAATTTATTTTACAAAATACCTTTACAGGCCTTCAATATAATCTTCATTCTTGCTTATGACAGCTTCCCAACGTTCTGGCAATTTTTTTTTATTCCGGATAGGGCAGCTTCATTGTTGATCTGTCTGATTACTCGGGTCGCCTCACTGGAAACTTCATCAATTGTAACAAAACGTTTTCCACGGAGTGGTTCCTTCAATTTTGGAAACAAATCAAAGTCTGGTGGGCTCAAATCAAAACTGTTTTATGGGTGGAGAAGTCTTTCCCATCCATAGACGTGGAAAACGTTTTGTTACAATTGATGAAGATTCCAGTGAGGTGACCTGAGTTATCAGACAGCTCAACAATGAAGGTGCCCTATCCAGAATACAAAATTTTCCAAAACGTTGGGAAGCTGTCATAAGCAAGAATGAAGACTATATTGAAGGCCTGTAAAGGTATTTTGCAAAATAAATTATTTTCTTCCATTCTATATTACAGTGTGTCGGCCGCGGTGGTCTAGAGGTAGCGTGCCCGCCTCTAGATCCGCAGGGCGCGGGATCAAACCCGGCCGCGGTCGATGGATTTTTCAGGACGTAAAAATCCTGGGCACGGAGTCCTCCGGGAGGGACTTTAAGCTGGGGGTCCCGTGTCGTAGATTTACGGCACGTAAAAGAACTCCAAGCCTTAATTAGAGCCTCTGGACAAAATTTCTCGGCCCTTTCACGTCCAAGAAATACTTAGTTTCCAGAGGGGGTTGCGAGGCGATGGGCTTACCACCTGTCCCTCTACCCTCTCTCGGAAAATAAGCATATCAAAATTAGTATAGGTAATGAAACCTCCACTTGGAGGCCCCTTCGCCCCACCTGGGGATCATAGGGTACCAGATACCAGATACAGATATATTACAGTGTGCAGAACTTTTGAAATGATCCTCGTAAATAGTTTCAAGGATTAAACGTGCCTTTTTATATCACATTTCTTAACCTTAAAATAATATGTAAAACCTTAATCTCCCCTTAGGCCTTTCGGTTTCATACAACCATCTTCAGGGCGTCTTACTTTGTATAAGTAGCCAAGACATAAAAAGAGTAAAGCTGTTTTAATAAAGGCGTCATTGTTGATTAAAATCATTAAAACTTTACCAGTTGTAAGGACAGAATTGTTCCGGATCCTTCTGTACATGACCACTTCCGCGACGTCATACAGAGTCCAGTTTCTGTGAATCTCAGTCAGAATGCCTGTTCCTCTTCCTGTACTTTTCTGCGAATTATGCGCACACTTCTGCACACTATAAATTTGCCGGGAACAATGACCACCGCTAAAGAAATTTCAGAAAACCATCTAACGTCTTTCCTTCTTTCAAAATTATAACTTGCTGATGTCCGTGGTCGGCCTATACGAGCTAACCGCTGGATATATTATTATAAATAGCCTTTGTATCAGGGAATACCGCTCTCTGTAGTTTAATAGTCACCAATGTTTTTTTTATATAATTAAACATTTAGTTTCAATAGGTTGAACTTAGTAGCTAATTCATGAATAAAAGTGGACCTATTCCGAAATATATAGTAATAATAGATCGCGAACGATCTCTGGGGATCCCTTGGATTATTATGCACTACAATGTAGGGTGTCAACATAAACCCCGCGAGTGATCGGCAACTACTCCGACACAAAATCACTGCGGGACAACCTATACCACGCGTTACAGGCGTTCTGGGCATTCTGAAAGCACGACACGAAACAGCTAAGAAAACACAGATTTATTTCAGAATAAGTGAGCACCTCTTGTGAGAGTCTATTAAAAAGTCTTCTTCTTCATCCTCATCCTCCTCTTCCTCCTCCTCCTCCTACAATAGGTTAAGGCCTGTTTATTTTTCTACATATACGTGTTGGACCATGACGCGTTTCACGAATGAACGTGGGGTACAGAAGATCCTTATGGTTGTGGGTTCACGATTACTGAATCAGATATTACAATTTCCCGAACTAAAGTGACAGAAATGTATTGTAAAAGGGTTCTAGGAATACCTAGAAGCTCAGCAAAAAAAAAAAAATCTAGATTATAAATGGGGACAGAGTGTTTAAAAAATGAAATCCATTAAACATTATTGAAACAAACGGTTCAGCGCTGTGTAGCCTAAGACTATTGCAAATAACTGAAGAAGGGAGGAACTGGTGGAAATATTTGCAAGACACTATGAACAAGAGTGTTTAAACTGGATATGGAAGAGTAGCCTAATAGTTCCACGAATAGGCCTACAAATGTAATGTGTAAAATAAAACGAAATCGCTGAAATGATATAACAAGACAAGAACTGTTAATAAAAACACAATCAGAACACCATTAAGAAGTCAATAAAGTAAATTGGAGAACAGAAGTATATTTATTAAGTGCCAGAATGGTACTTTGTAAAATAGTGTGGAGGGCGGGAAAATGTCTGTCCGACTGTTTGTACGGGCGATAACTCAAATATGCTTTATCGGATTTTCATGAATTTTGGTATAAGCATTTATAACGTCCAAGAGAAGAACCCTATTGATATTGAACCAAATCGGTTGACCGGTACCGGAGTAATGCCCAATTTAGTGCCTATTTTATGGTAGAGAAATAATTTATCAAATGCAAATCAGTTCTCATGATAACATATTGTTTTACAGTGTTCATATGTGGCTTTGGAAGTTGTAATACAGGTAGCTTTGACAAATAAAACTATCCACATTTTCCATCACACATGCTTATCAAACTAGATCTTTGTTCTTCCGTAAGCCCTGCTTAATGAATCGATCTGGAACTTAACTCGGAAATCGAATGAAAATAACTTATTTCTGCATATCATAATTGCAATTATCACTGATTAAACAAAACATTCTGGCACTTAGTTACATCAGTTTACATGATTTTATTCAATAACAACAAAAAGAAAAGAGAACATGCAGATTAGTTATCTAGATGCTGAAGAATATAAGCGGAAACATGATGGAAGGAGCATTTCCCACTAACCTATGCACAAGAATGTAAAATCCCATGCATATCATTTTATAATGCAAAGAAATTCAAACGCGGAGAGAAGAAATTGCTAAACCTAAATAATAACATAACATAGCCTATATGGAAATTTGCAATAAAATAAATGTTACCTTCTTCTGAAAAACTAGGAAAATTATATTTATATTTAAGAATATATGGTTAACCTAAAAAAAAAATAGAAGAAAGTGTTACGTAATAAATTATGTTATATTGTACTTCTTTGTACTTGTGTGTACTTATATTGTACTTGTTTGTACTTGGTACAATTGGTTTGTATTTTTTTTTTGGTACATGTAAATGACCCGCGGAAAAATAGAAATATAACCGAGGTCATTATAAGAACAAGGATGAGAAATATACCAATAATAATATATTTGAAGCATGTTAGTGTCGTTAGATAACATAAAATAGATTAACAATAATATTAATACTAATAGTAGTAGCCCACCGGTGTCAGTGACTTGAAGGCCGGGAGTTTTGTGGTGAGTGTGTCCTCCACAGAGCTGATAACATCAAGGTTGCCGACTCTATTACAAAACTGCCAATATATTTTCACACCCATAATATAATGTAGTTGCCTATAAGATTCTGTAGTATTGACAGGTTGTAAATGCCAGAACGGACACACAACTATCTATGAGATAGTACACTTAATGTAGTTCTCGTATAACAAAACGAAGGAGAGGCAAAAGCGAAGACAAGTGTCTTAAGTTCATTAATGCCAGTGATCGTAATAATAAAGGCAGCATTGTAAAACACAGAAATCTTTATGTAAGCTGTTAGAAAACACAATGATGTAAAGACAAAATGAAAAACCTTATTTATGATGACTAGGGTTCAGATGTTTATGAGTAGGGGCGGATTTCTATGACCTAAAAAATAGGATATATGCGTGCATTTATGACCTAAAAAACATAAAAATATAACCAATAAAATTTAAAATATGACCTTACTACTTACACATTAAGTACATATTTTTTTAAGTTTCATTACAATACATTTTATTAAAATATAATGTTAATTATTTAAAATATCTGTAAATTCTAAAAAAAAGTATCAGTATAATGCAAAATTTACAAAATATGATATAAAACTTCAAAATTTCTTTAATATGCACACAAATATGCAAAAAAATATGACCTACATATGCATATTCATACTAAATATGCTAAAATAGTTGAAAATTTCCTAAATATGCAGTTATATGCACAATAAAAGCCATTCCATTTTCACCAGGATGCTTGGAATCGGGTTTAAATTAGTCGGAAACCTGAAATAATGCAAAGGGGAAAAATATGACATGTCATAGAAATCCTCCCCCTATTTATGAGATGCCATATTTTTATCCTGATCTCCGTTCTCGCCGCAAACACAAATTAAACATGAATTGCACATTTTGTTATCCTAATCGGCCAGTTTTTAGTTTGCACATTTTGGGCTTTTATATGGTCCTGGTCACATTTTGGCTATATTTGTAATTTAACGTCATATTTATTTATAAATTCGGCAAAAGAGCACAATCATATAGTATATGTACTACATGGTCGAATTAAATTTGAAATTTATTTAATTAAATTAATGTTAATGCCAAATTAATAACTTATATTTTAAAATTAATGCAATAATTGTTCATATTTACGCAACGTCTACAAAACACAAAATATTAGGAGTAGGCCTATTTGGAGCTGATGAAGCGAGCAAACAGGAACAAATTCATTAAAAGTAACAGTTAATTACAAGTAAAACTGTAAATCACAAAAAATTGTTAAAAAGTGATTATCTGATTGAATTCATGCGATGTAAGAATTTAGTGTCTAGAAACATTTTAGAATTAGAATTAGAATTGTTTTATTTTACCTGGTGGAATTAAGGCCATTAGGCCTTCTCTTCCATTCAACCAGGATTAATACAACTGAGCTTTACAATCTTACAATAAAATAAGTATGATACAAGTACAAAGTTACAAATACACAGGAACATGATTATATTATTATCAACTAAGACTTAGAACTAGTTCACTAGAGATAATACAATACATAAAAAAAAAAAAAAATTTAATTTGGAACATTTATTTTTTGAAATTACGTTATTTTATTAGGTCATATTTAGGATTTCTGGGTCATATTTAGTAATTTTTAAGGGCATATTTTCCACTTTTTTAGGTCATAAACGTTCGAATCTAATGATGACATAGTCGAGATAAAGTAAATTTATTTGTGACTGTGTCTCGATATTTAATGCATTATTTAAGAGTAAACAATATCCTTTGAATTTTGATTATATTTACACTTAACAATTTGCCCGAAACCAGTTTGCTGCGCCGTTGTGTGAATCTACCTTGAATAAATTTAAACTGTTTGAATCTGTACGTAAACACAACATTAAATTCAGTGAGTCAGTTGGATAATTTAATGTTGTACTGGCATGTTGCCATGGTAGCTTAGTTGGTAAGAGCAGCGGCACTGAGAGCCGAAGATCCTAGTTCGAATTCCGGCTATGGCATTGAATTTTTCAGTCTGACTTCATCTTTACAGACACTTTACTGCCAATCTGATGGGGGCAACAGTTCTAAGAGCATGACTGTTATACGCCTTTGGCTGCTGATACACGCAATGAAGATCAAATTCGTAGGGCGCGGAAAAACTAAAAAACTCATACAACTAGTATAGAACCAAAAAATGTGCTGGGCCAATCTCACTAGGTTTACGGCACTCAAATATTTTGGTAGGGGTTGATGAAGCCAGTGGCGGACGCAGGGGGGGATAGGGGGGATATATCCCCCCCCCCGAAATTTGAGAAAAAGGCTATATATGCACAGTTTTATAAACTAATTATGTATGTAAGTTAATTATTTTTTTAAAATATTCTTTCTACCTATTCAAATCCCCCCCGAAAAAAAATTCTGCGTCCGCCACTGGATGAAGCAATACGCACTTAAGGCACCTGGAATGGGTTTTATTCCCGAATGTTTGCCTTATCCACGTCAGAATAACATATTTCAGCAACATAAATTTTGGGCTGCTTACTAGTAACTAACTTGTGAAGAAATACAGACCACAACTCAACTTGAGACTTCTAGTTGTCTGTTGAGGTAGTCTAGGGAACCCACGTGTATCCCAATGCAATAAGCATGCAAATCGGGTGCCCACATTCATCTCATATAGCATGTGTCGTAATTCATGCTCTGCTAATTTTTAACCGACTCAGCCAATCTGAATATGGAACATTAAGCATTGTCCAAATCAGCGTTCACACGTTATTGGATTTTGTTTGCAGTTATCTGGATATTTATGTCGTTTTTTATAACAACATTGGTTACTTACTTGCTTGACATATATTTATATTTATACAAATACAAATACATATTTACACAAGTAAAGTAAAGCAGAACAAATACAAATCTCAAAAATAACTACAACTGCTGTTTAAAAAAGGAAAAGAAAGATCTAATCTTACATAATTCATAATAAAGCACAAGAAATATTAACATTTAGAAATACACCCAAATGAGCAAGCCTGCTCGTGCTCGGATGCAGTTTCAAAATATCAAAGTGAAGATGGTTGTGTGTTTAAGCTACTGGCAGAGGAATATTTATATAACTCCGAGAATATTAGATGAGGAAAAATCCTGTAAAATCGAGAAATGCTAACTGGTTTACTACATAAAATAAGTATAATAAAAAAAATAGAAACTATTATTCAAAGCAAAATTCATGTATCCATTTGAATAAAACCAATATACTGTAGCCTAGGCTATAGCTAGGTACAGTCTTTCTTTTTCTTTATTTTCACATAACTCCTACACAGTCTCATTTATTAAAGTAAATTCGGAATAAGAACGTGCGTTGGCAATTTAACTGCAGTTCGCTGGAGAGGTTTACATACACAGATATTCAAATCCACGTATCCAGGCGTCCAAGGTGCAAAGTAATGGAAAAGTGACAATTTACTCCAAAATTGATAAATATTTAACAATTTTCGAAAGGGTCAAGGAATAGACCCATAAACCCTTATGAGTCTACTCTGCCCACGAATTACGAAGACGTTGAAGAACAAGACATAAATAATAAAGAAATATGCTTTGAAGCGACCGTCTGGCTGGTCTAGCGAATAATGTTGCTGACAAAAAACAGACATTTATATTACGAAATTTTAGGAAAATGCTCAAATCCTTTCTTTCAGCAAACTGTTTTTATAATATGAACGATCTCTTTCCTTTGTAAATTTGTATATATCTTCTTAAATTTATCATTTCAATTGGATTTTATATTACAAAGAAAACGTTACACCATATTTATATACTGATTAATTTTCCATGAACAGTAAAAACGTAAATTACAACGTAAATTAATAAAGTATAAGTTTGTAAAATGTAGCATGTTTAAAATATTGTGATTTTATTATTTAAATGCACTAAATTACTTAAATGATTAAATAAAAGTTTATAAATGTATAGGCCTATGTTTAATGAAAAACACTGTACTGTATAATCAAACAAACTAGGTAGCTAACTAACTAATTAACTAACTAACTAAATAACTACTCTAAATAACTAACTAATTAACTAAATAACTAACTAACCAGTCATGGATCCGATACCTCCTTGGATTTTTCTGAGATAAGGAGACCTGGAACCGGTGAACTCAGCCTCGAGACATCAAAATAGTACTTGATGAAGAAATAACGGTTCCGGTCTCAAAAGGCATAAATAACTGCCGTGGGATTCGGCATGCTGACCACAATCCCTCCAATCCGCCAACTCCTATAGTAGATGACACAGCGGTCGGATGGTAGGCCTAGCCCCACAAGATATGAAGCGCTTGGGAGAATAGTATAGAATGCTTAGAAGCACAAAAGAAGTAACAGAATATTGCGGTACCTCAGATAAGAAGTGGAAATCTGCAATGATTTCACGAAGCAAGGACTGGAAATCCACTTGTGGCGGTCTGCATTGACACACGGGGCCACGCCGTGGGGAGTGCTGTGCTTGATTAATCAGTTCATCAACAGAGTCAAAGGTCTCCTTATTGGTTGGAGGCCACTAACCCGGTTAACAATAGTTTCGCAATAACTCCGATGAAAAGCTCTTCGCACTTCCGCGGTATCCATTGCTTTTCTTACAAATATAAGTTACTGAACGAGTTTCACATATTTTGTCACAAGTGTCCACCGAAATTATTTCCCTCTGGGCTACAAAGGAGACATCTCTATTAAAACGCATTGAAATAACTTAGCTTAAATCTGTTGAAGTTTAATCCACCTTATACCCAGGCTCGTAGCCAGAGGTGGGCCAAGGTGGGCTGAGCCCACCCATAGTTCATATAACAGGCCTCAAGAATGGCTAATTGGTGTATTGAGCATTTGAAAAGAGTAGAAAAAAGGACATGAAAATGGAAAAGGTTCTAAGAAAATTCAACTTTTTGAAAGAGGGAAATGTTCAGCTGTAATAGAAATTTTTTTTAGATGTAAGCCTATTATATTAAAGTTAAACTTATGGACACTTTTTGTGCTTTTATACACTTGTGCCTTTAAATGAAATATGAAATGAAATATGAATGAAATATACCTACACGAGGGCCGCAGGACAAACATCTTCCAGCTAACATTATTTGCGCATAGTATTTTGCAGGCAATTATTTTTATTCCGCATCAGGCCCAAATTCAATACTGTTCCATAACAAAACCCTAGCTAATCTAAGAAACATTTTGCCCATCCTGATCTTGAATTCTGGCTCTGATCCATTACAGCAAGGACTGAGGAACGTTCGCGATTCAGTGATCACAATACACTCCTTTTCTGCTATCTCTGAGCCGAGTTTGGAATGCCTAAGCTATGAATTGCGGCAAAGAGTGTAGGTTCAATAGATTTCGTATTTTACGTATTTGGCACTTTTGTGCGTATAAATTACGCTATTTTAAGTTATGGGGCACGCCTAGCGTTGTGATCGAGGCGCTGCGCTACCAACCGGAAGGTCGCGGGTTCGATCCCCGATGAGGTCGTTGGAGTTTTTCAATTGGCCTAATGCTTCTGGTGGCACCATGGCCCTGTTGTCGACTCAGCCTCTAACATAAATTAGTACCAGGAGCAATCCGAATATCTAAAATCTGGGAGCCTCCACGGCTTGTATAGGGAACACTTTACTTTTATTTTAGGTTATATGAAGGCCCACTTCACAATTTTTCTTTCAATTTGCATATTTTTTAGCAACAGACTGAATTTATAAATGAATTCTATAGTTTTAAAGAATGGAGGACAATAGAATTCCGAAGCTTGCCCTTAAATACCATCCAATTGGAAGGAGATATATTGGTAGACCAATGAAAAGATGGAAAGAGAAATGAGGTCGGAACAGGCTAAATAGCCTAATCCTGGAAGAGGAAGAAAGTAAGTACGTAAGTAAGTTTTAAAGAACATTATAACATCAAATATGATCGTTTATCGTGATTCTAACAAGAAAGAATACAGCATGCGGAGAGTCGTAGCTTCCCCATAAGGATAATTGTATAGAATATCATATTTCACGAAATATGTACGAAATAGAAGGAAGTTAACACCAAAATCAGTCATTTTATGTTACCAAAAAATACGGTCCCTATTGTCAAGTCTCTGTGTAACAGTAAGCTCATTGCCTCGGACAGCACGTCATATCTAACATACGTATTTACAATTCTTGTTGCTTGTGTTGGAAACGAACGCAGATGAGAAAGTTCCAACACAGGTATACAGATTTTATCTCGTCCAAACCTGCTCACTCTGCTGTTTGCTGCGCGGGACCAGGTTCAAATCCCATCGGAGAAATAAACATACAATTATATCAATATATGTTTACGGTACTATTGTTCTCAAATGTTCTGTAACATAATGTGCCCAATCTTCGTAGGAGTACTTAAAGAAATTACCCAAATATATTGGTAAGATTCTCTTAACAAATTTTGTGTGGATTCTTACAAGCCTGTATTTGATCACATGATTATAACAAAACTGAAACTTACCGAGCGAGGAGGCCGAGATGGTAACGCATTCGGGAGGTCCCAGGTTCAAATCCCGTGGCCGGCCAATTTGACATGGTTTTCTTTTCATAGTTTTCCCAGTAGTAAAGGCAAATGCCGAGTTAGATATTTACATACCATGAATTGCCCTCACCATTTCATCTTGTATCATACCCATTTAAATTAATATCAGTTGAAATTTACTCCTTAAAAATACACCAATAAATAGAAACTATTGATAACCAATAGTTCCATGGCCTACCGTACTGTATAGACACACATCCCGAACTCCTGATATGTCCTCGCAGATAAAAGGAGCATAAACATAGCTGAATTTAAAAAAAAAAACTGAAAATCCTCATGTTCCACTATTTACATCAATAGTTCTGTATCAATATGAATTAACATATGAAAGTTAACTTTAGGAAGCTTTTATTCCTCGTAAGATTCCAAACCCATGCACTTTATACCTTCCTGAGAATGTCTTCATCGCAATGCAGAAAGCAGCCATTTTCAATCCAAGCCCTGATCAGGAAATTCATGAACATTAGCTGAAAGGGATGTTAAATTAAAAATGGGGGAGTACTTCATATAAAAACCCTATCCCTGTTAACCAGAAAGACTGAGATTTGAAAATAAACGGTGCAAATGTGTTGCAAAATTTCTCTCACATACAATAATAATAATAATAATAATAATAATAATAATAATAATAATAATAATAATATGGGGACACTGACACAAATTGACACAAAAAAAAATAACGTAGGGGTGATAAATATGAACAAAAAAGAACTCGATAGGTAGCCGTGATTGGTTTTAATTTTGCAATATACCGGACTGGTAACTGATTCATCGGCTAAATAGTCCCAATAATTACTTATTCACTCCATATTATCTAAACCCCTAACGGCTTACGACAAAAGAATGCCGCCACTGAACGTATACACGACTGAAAACTGAAATCAAATGAAGACTCCGTGCGAAATTCCCAGGCACGTTTCAATTCTCAAGCCTAGCCATCTGTCAACGACGATCAAATAATCACGACGGAATAAAACTGCATTGACAGCAGCATGACTCTGGATAACAATGCAATCGAGAGGTTTATCGATATACTTTGTCGATAGGTTAATATAAGCTGTGCAAGCTATATTATATTGCAGGCAGCGTTTAAAACGCCATAAAATAAATTGGAAGCTTGTTGTATAATGTAACTCTTTGAATTCCTCTGGGTTCTCTCATACTGCCTAATCTCAGGCTCTGAAATACAACGGCGTTTAAAAGGATATAAAATAAATCGGAAGTCTGTTGTAGAATGCAACTATGCGAAAGGATGAGTGCTCTCTAATACTGCCTAATCTCATGATCACAAATATGACAAATTTATAGTACTATGGTTTTAATGTAGAGCATGTCAAGTCCAAAAAAATTTGTTTTTTTCAAGGTTGTCTAATCTCACTAAATGTAGAAAACTTTGAACAACAAATCGAAATCCTAATAATAAAATAAACATAGTTACATCCCAGTAGAGTTTATGTAATATATTATGGAACTCCTTAATATGGCTTCAATTTTAGAACTAAAATACAGTATAACAACCATAAATAGGGAGTTGTATTTTATTTTTCTATGTTCTGCTTTCCTGCCCAAGCTATCAACGTAATAGTAAGTTATACTCCTTCTGGTTCAGAAACAGGTCTTTTATATTGTTTCACAATATGGTATAGTTATGTTAAATTTTAAAGAATTGGATTAGGGTGTACATAGGTCCATGCTACATTACTTTTACTATTTGATACTCATAATAAATTAAAATCAGGTAAACTGATGTAACAAAGTGCCAGATTGCTTTTGTTTAATCAGTGATAATTGCAATTACGATATGTAGAAACTAAGTTCTTTTTAAACCGATTTCCGAGTTAAGCACCAGATCGAATCATTAAGCAGGGCTTACTGAAGAACAAAGGTCTAAAGTTTGATAAGGATATGTGAAAGAATATATGGGTAGTGTTATTTGTCAAAGTTAACTGTTTTGCAACTTCCAAAGCCGTATATGAACACTGTAAAATAATATACCTATGTTGCCATGATAACTGAATTCCATTTGATAAATTCTTTTCAATATAAGCACTAAAAAGGCAGTATAGGCACTAAATTGGGGACTGTTCCGATACCAGTAACCGATTTGGTCCAATATCAATAGGCTTCTTCCCATGGACACTATAGAGGCGTATACCAAGTTTCATAAAAATCTGATAAAGCGTATTTGAGATGTCGCGCGTAGAGACAAACGGACAGGCAGACAGAAGGACAGTCACTTCCTCGATTCCCATACAAACTCATAAAGTACCATTCTGTTACTTAATAACGCATTTTATTCCACACTATTCTGTACATATTGACAATTTCAATGCAACTGTCTTAATGACACCCCTCTTTAAGGTACCATTTTCCTTGCATTGGAGTAGGAAATGTAGAATGGCACTACGACATTGGCCTCGGCTATGGGTGTGATTACTCGTCCTGGAACGCCACAACGTGTGCTCACTTGAATGACATCCATACTCAGCTCCGTACCTGTTTAAATTGCAAGAAATGTAATACGCAATATAAAGTGAAAATCTGCCTGAAGGAAGGATCGCTTCACTACTGCACACACAACAATATCAGACCAATATTCAGATGCGCACGCGCAATAAAGTCGAGCATTATTCCCTTGTCTATTCCGTATTATGTAACGGAGGGAGTTTCTCTTTCTATCAACAATCAACATAATTTCATAAACTGAATTCATCGAACTTTGAAACACAATAATTTCGTTTTCTTGGAATACTTATTTTTCCCCAATTACAGTTTAACTGCTAATTATTATTATTATTATTATTATTATTATTATTATTATTATTTCAGATGTGTTTATACTCCTTTTAATTCGAGGCTGTATCAGGAGTTCGGGATCTATGTCTGTTCAGTAGGGTAGGCCATGGAACTATTATTGCTTGTCAATTGTTTCTATTGTCGGTGCATTTAATGGAATAAATTTCAACTGATATTAATTTAAATGGATATCATACAGGATGAAATTGTGAGGAAGATTCAAGGTAGGTCTATGTAAATATCCAATTAGGCATTTGCCTTTACGACTGGGGAAACCATGAGAAAACCCATGTCAAATTGGCCGCCCCCGGGATTTGAACCTGGGACCTCCTGAATGCGAGTCCAACTGTTAGAAAATTTTCCAATTCACACATTTTTTTTTTTTACCGGAAGTGCTGGTCAAAACAAGGAGTTTGATTAATATTAGGAAGGAAGGTTTTTTTTCCTCCTCATCATGGTGCCGGCCAGCCAGAAATATCATAAAGGATAAAAGGCTGATTCGTATTTACATTTCCAATAATCCTTAACGTTTTCTGCTAGTTTTTCGAAGATTTTGAACAAATACTTATAACGCTATAAGTTAATGCTTTATCATTCATTTGTTGTTAGACTATTACTTTTAAATAGTGTCGAATACTTTTTTTTAAGTTTCCTTTATGGAAAGATGAGTAACTAAATAGAACTGCATACCATAGTATGTTTAAATTTAATTAGAAATTAAACAGATATTGAGATGCTAAAGAGGGTAAGGGTTGAAATATAATTTTTGGTCAAAAATAGCATAAATTGTTGTTTGTATTAAAAATAACATGTACCTTCCTATGTTGCCTAAGTTTCTGTGTTCTCAGGCATTTTATGCCTCCCTAATTACGCGGTATTAAAAAGGCTACAATCGTTAAACTTTAAAACTTAGTTATAAAATAAATAACATTTGGCAAAATTAAACTGCCTTCCTTTAAGAATGGAAGTAATATTAAAGTTCGTTTATTGTTAAAAAAAAAAAAGTATCAGCTGTAAGGCCGTATGCACACAATTTTCATTACATTGTCACGCAACTTTTAAAGTCAATTCCTCACAGTTTTACATTTAGTATTTGTATATAAGTTATCCAGAAAGAAGGGTTCTACAGATTTAACGCAAGAAGTCTGAAATTTTTACTGTAAGTTCTACATAGTACGACTACCACAATTTATTTTTTTTAACGAAGTCTATAGTTACTGAAATAAAAAATAAAATGTGTGGTTACCATGAATTTGTTCTTAAATTTGAGACCTGCATTAACTATTATTTGTTTTTCTCCAATAGTAGTAAAGATGCAGGAAAACTAATTCGTGACATTTTTCCAACTATGTCATTGGTCCTATTTACAAAAAATTAAACATTTTACTAAAAATTTGAATGACAACTTTCATTTTGAAATATGTAACTTTTTCAATATTAATTTTTAAATAACCCAAAACTAATAAACTGACAGAAATTAAGCTTCTTCACATTATCTGTTACATTATTCTGAGTACGCGTACGAAAAATGAAGTATCTAGGACATAGGCGTAACCAGGCCGACCAAATGGGGGGGGGGTTATAACATCCGCGGGGTCTGGGGGGTATGGAATACCCCCCAGGGAGAGGGGGGACCGGGGGTCCTCCCCCGGAAAATTTTAAAAATTAAGATTCAAAATAACGAGTTTTAAGCTTCCGAGGGTCCTCCCCCGGAAAATTTTAAAAATTAAGACGCAAAATAACGTGTTTTAAGCTTCCGGGGGTCCTCCCCCGGAAAATTTTAAAAATTAAGACGCAAAATAACGAGTTTTAAGCTTCCCACGCTTTATACTTGTATTAAGTAATTTATGGGCAAACTTTAAAAAAATATACAATTTTCCTTTTTTTAATCAATGGGGGGGGGGGTTTCAAACCCCCAAAACCCCCCCCTTGGTACGCCAATGATCTAGGATACCTGTGAGCGAACAGTCAATAAAATTAAGTGGTCAGATGCACTGTTACGACAGAAAAGTTTTCATTCAAAGCATAATTTTTTTAATCTATTTTATTTATTAAATTACATAAAAAGATGTTAAGGGGGGACATACAGCTTTCGATGCTGGAAAATAGGTGAAGTTTCATTTTTTTCTGAACAATGAATTGTTCTGTAGCCTTGTAATGTGGCACGCTCTTTACTACTTCTACAATTGCATACTATTTTCAGAATTAATTTAAATATTAGAGCTACGAATAATTATCATTACAAAATAGCCCAAGTTTGTGCACTGAAGTGCCGTTTCCCCAATAATTTTCATAAATACCAATATTTATTAGTGACTCTTTTTCTATCTATTTGTAAATATCACATGAACAACATTATCTAGAATCTTCGGATTATATGCAGTATTTAAAAAAAATAATTCATCACTTGTTAATTTTTTTTTTTACAAAATTTTACATCAGAATTTTTTTTTTAAATAAACTATTAAAGTTAAATCAAAGGTTCTAGATAGTGTTGTTCACTAATATCAAATATAATTGCATGCAAAATTTCACCGCAATAAATGTTTTGAGTTATTAGAGGAACGGGTTTTTTGTAATGATAATTGCCCATAACTGTAATGCTATTACAGTTGGATGCTATTTTCCAGCATCGAAAGCTGTATGTATCCCCTTAATTTAATAGACCAAAAATATTTGATCGAATACTACAATGATTAAGTCCGTAGTTTTTTCTCGTACCTTATTCTGTAAATTATCTGAAATTTAAACATTTCTTCCGATTTCTTTTCCGGCCTTTTAATACTAATTAAGACAGACGACTGTATCCTCTAGGCTATATATCAAGTTAGGGTAAAAGGCACACCCTTATGATTCTCCTGTCTGAACAAAAATTATCAAAATAGCGTAATTGTATTATTCTTGTACTTCATGTTTTCCCCCTGGCTGAGTGGTAGAGAAGGCCTTAAGACGTGAAACCCGAGGTTACGAATTTACCGGATAAACCATTCAGTACATCTTCTGGTACCATACTGAATAACGCCAAAGGTTTGAGATTATGCAGCGCGAGGGGCTCGAACACGAGATCACCCGCGGCTGCACAGGTGTGCTCTCAGAGGACTGGACTTGTTCAGCTCACAAGCAGGCAGCCCCAAGTGGGTCATACGTGTATGCCGGCCGTACGTCTGGAGCTACTGTACATCCCAAACACAGATTCAGCAAGATATACCTCGCCATCATTACCAGACCCGTACAAAACCATGTGATTTCTTGTTATGGAAAAAATCCCAAGAAAAGTCAGGAAACGTCGGATATCCGGAAGATATGAAGGGGCTAGTTCCATAAGGGCGTAAGGCACAACATCAAAGTTGTGAGAAATCTTCATGTTTCTAAGCAATGTTACCACTTACAAGCACAGGTCTTTTCTTATGACTGAGCAGAGGTTTAAGGCACAAGTATAAATTGCTCACTGAGTATTTAAGATATATGAGGAGAAGGTATAAAGGTTAAAAGCTCAGAATTCAAGATGTGCCTTACGCCCTTATGGAACTAGAGCCTAGTGAATGAGGTACAGCCAAGGACGTATTTAAGCGGAATCCTGAGGGCCCGGACCCCCAAAATATGAGATTTTTATAGCAAATTGTGTTTTATGTCACTCAGGAAGATGTCAATAATTTATGGACAATCAGTTTGGAATCTCCAAAAACTAATGTCTAAATAACGTAATTGGGCATAGTCAATATTTGACGTTTACTACAGGCTACAGGAGAAACTTAATAATTTATTCATGGATTTCATTCCAGTAAGGATTAAATCGAATGCTGTTGGGTTTCCTCCGCCTCAATAAAAGTAGCTAAGGTATTTAATTCAGATGGAATTCCTAATTAGTGTGCTTCATGTAACTTATAAACAGTAAAACATATTCAATATCTTAGTAAAAAATGTAAAATCTAAAAAATTGTACAAATTGTTAAAATAAAATTATTTTAATTTTTCTAAATTTCCAATAAAAATTTACAAATGACACATTATACAGTGTCTTCCAGCGACAAAGTCTTCCACTTAAAAACTTCCGGTGATAAAATTCTAAAGAAAAGTGTAAAATTATTTTTCATCATCATTCAAAAGTCCCCCGAACAATATTAGCCATCCTTAGTTTCTTTCTCAGGTGAACAGTACGCGACGTAGGAAGGCGTAAACTCACTTTTAGGTTTGGCCGGTAAGTTGCAATTTTTATTATTTAAAAAAATGAAACTAAATTATAAGCTTAACGTGTCTACCGTCATGTTCTTAATAAAATTTCATACAGAAATACATGTTTTTATTTCACTTTGGTAATATCCTGAAAACTGACAAATCTGGCAACATCTCGCTCGCTCGCGCGCGATTCTCCATAGGCCTAAGAGTCCATTGTGCCTTCATGATGTAAAACCACTATAGTACAAGCAGTTAGTGTAGAGCTATATAATTTAAACGAAACCGACAGAACCGTTTATGAGAAAGCCGAAACACACGTAAAATGGTAGCAAGTGTTAGATAAAATCATTGACTAGCTATCTGACATACAGAGAGATAGGTTACGTAATCTCATGTTTTAAAAAATGGATTTTCCCCCCGTTTTTCAGATGTGCTGCTTCCAGACAGACACATAGCCAGAAAATGTACATCTGAAAACGGTGTATTATTGCTGAAAACTCGACACAAAATTTCACTAAACTCTGTGGCGCTACATCCCTTAACGGGACTAAGCCTTCCATCAGACTGCTGAGTCATTTGCCATGGATAGATGGCAGGATTAGGGTA
The DNA here is from genome assembly GCA_964059195.1 of Ectobius pallidus. NCBI lineage: Eukaryota > Metazoa > Arthropoda > Insecta > Blattodea > Ectobiidae > Ectobius > Ectobius pallidus. The sequence continues at coordinate 31,058,916 of CAXKWD010000004.1, read as the reverse complement.
CCGTATGTGTTCAGCATGCCGACTCCCATCGGTCGTTATTGACGACTTACTGAACCAGAGCTGCTACTTCTTTATTCAAGTAGCTCCTCAGTTTCTGTCACGAGACTGAGTGCACCCCTTTCCAGACCTCCCTAGCTAACAAAATCCGAGGAGGTACCGGGAACCGAACCCAGACATAGGGATCCGCATCACATAATTAAAAACACACACCTGGATTTCTCTACACTAACCATGGGCATTGTTTCTTGAAGATGTGGCTGATTTTCAGGACAGTGGTATTCACTTGTTTCAATTTCACGCAATATTGAATAATTAAAGAGTGCATTTTTCTTTAATAGTGAGTGAATTTAAACCAGTGGTTCCCAACCTTTTTCAGCTGGCGACCCACCTTTCTTATACCTCCACGGTCCATCGATCTATGGTGGAGTAAAAATCCTTATTTGTATCGTATCCCTTCCTTATGTATAAGCTATATATATATATATATATATATAATTTACCATCAAATATTGCAAATATATATAAGCTTATATATGCTTTTTTGAAGATACAGATGAATTATTGATAAACAATTCGTGTTCTGATTTGAAAATGGTTGACATAATATAAGCACTTTGAAGCAAAACAGTAGATAACAGTAAAACAATAGATATATGTTTGCAATATATGCAACAAGTGGTTTCATACTCACTAACAAGTGTTCCTAGGTGAAGATAAAAACTACAATTATAAAAGTACACAAAGAATCAAGAAAACAATCAAAACACAATTTGATTTGTTTCGATTTTTCTTATCTTTTTTTTTTCTGATGGTTTATTCGATGGTTCCTTATAGTTTTAGGATCGAGTCACGACCCATCTGTAACCCTTCCGCGACCCACCGGTTGGGAACCGCTGGTTTAAACAATTGTTAAAACAATATGCGTTTCATGCACGAAGTTTTGAAGACTTACTTTACGCAATGATAAAGGTCCATAAACAACTTTACTCACAGTCGTAGAAAAATGTTTTGAAAGCTATAAAATCCCTGAGAAATGGCTGGAGTGGCAGAGATTTCGTATTGTAATAGCAAGATAAAGGTAAGAGCGACACATAAACAAACACACACGGTGACATGATTGGAGACACCTGTGCTGATTGTTTCTGGGGATTAGCTCAGCAGGTGACTGTCTCCATGCTATCTTCATATTACAAACCTGTTCCAACACAAACACCACAATCATGAGACGGATTTCGCAGCGTGCTTACAGGTTTAAGTCAAGAGACCGGCCCTCTAAAGTTAACTCTTATTCATTGCAGTGACTCGATTCAAATTTACTATTACTGAACCAGTAGCGTCAGTTCAGGGGAAAATGAAGAACAAATTAATCTACCATTTGCGACTTATTTCATTCTAATTTTATTTATAACTAGCTGAAAAGGCCCGGCGTCGCCCGGGCTTTGTATTTTTTAATTTGAAATTAACTTATGAAGGACTTTATGTATGTAGAACTTGAAATGAAGAAAGAGATTTATCACACTCAAACTATTGCATCAGAAAACGCTGGATATAGCTTTTTATGGCTCATAGAGGATGTGGAATGCTGCATTCCGTTGCTTCTACACATCATGCTTGGGAGGGGTTGAAATAAGAAGAAACACAAATTACATAAGATTGTACTGACTTGACGGAAAATTTTATTTCTCATTCTCATGTTACTATACAATCGTTTCGGAGCTGAAATAAAAGAGAAATGCAGTATCACTTTCATACTTTCCTCCCCTAGAACCCGGGACATAATATACTGCGAGCATAGGACTCAAAATGTTCCATCCCATGCTTAGGGCCTATGATAAACATCCCTATTTCTCAACTAATACAAAGCCTACAGGTATGGATAACTTATCAGCGGAAAGGATTATTTATAGACTTTTGATATAGCATACTCACACACTTAAGTTGTCCCTCTTATTCTACATCAAAATGTGAAGTGAGTAAATATTTCTTATGTCGAGGGTAGAGAAAGTTATGTGACTACATCACACTGTGCTTTATTTTCGTGGATTTCATTTTCAGTCATTATTTTCGCCAATATATTACATCGATGGAATCATAATTCGTTAAAGCATTAGGCTATATACTTGCCAAGGCCCTATGTAATCATAGTAAACAATTTACTGTTGCCATGTGAACTAAACAGCAATTCATTTTTTCAGTATAAAATTCTCAGAAATTATATAATTTTCAAGGGAAGGAGTATTTTGTTTGAATTTTAATGTCGACAGCTATACTTCCCGGGCTTAACTGGGCATGTGTGCAAAATGTCGTGTAAATTGGTAAAGAAATGTAGATTTGTATAAGGAACAAACATACATACATACATACATACATACACACTTTCGATTTTATATATTAGATTATTTTTATTTTACTGATCACTAGGATTTGGATGTTTACGGCCTAAAAATGTGGAAAATACGACTGCAAATATGCCTTCAAAAATGACTAAATATGACACAAAAATCCTAAATATGACACAAAAATCCTAAATATGACCTCATAAAATAACGTATTTTCAAAAAATAAACGTTCCAATTTAAAACGTTTAAAGACACTAAATTCTTACATCACATGAATTCAATCGGATGATCACTTTTTAACAATTTTGGTGATTTACAGTTTTGCTTGTAATGAACTTCTACTTTTAAAGAATTTTCTCTTTTCGCTTGCTTCATCAGCTCCAAATAAGCTTACTTTTAATATTTTGTAGATCTTGAACAATTGCATTAATTTTAAAATTATGCTTCCTATTAATTTGGCATAAACGTTAAATTAATGAAATACCATGTAGAACATACATTGTAAAATTGTGCTTCTTTCTCGAAATTATAACTGAAATTAAATTACAAATATGGCTATAATACGACCAAGACCATAAAAAATGACCAAAATGCTACTTTATATGTAAAATAAAAACGGTCCGATTAGGATAACAAGCGTGCAATTCGTGTTTAATATGTTTTTGCGGTGAAAACGTAGCTCAGGATAAAAATAAGATATACAGGGTGTTAATGAATAACACCGAAATATTTTACCTGTGTATAGAGGGGACATAGACAAGCAACTTTTATTAAGAGATTTTTACTCTATGGATTCAATTTTTCCTGTTACAGCATAAAATCTCCCAGGGCTTGGCCGCCACTGACTTCTAACATTAGAAAGAAAAGCAAAACAAAGGAACAAAGGAACAAGTCAGTAGTTGTGAATAAAAAAAAGACTAATGCAGTGGCGACCAGTCATGTGATTAGTCTGTAAATATTGCAGATTATGTAAACACTAAATTATGATATAGCTGTTGACAAATGATTAAAAGTCAGGTTTTTATCGATCACTAGGAAGGCATGAAGTCAATTTAATGAACATTTTAACCCTATTTCGCTACATTATTGAGTTATGACCAACAAATTATAATGACTTTAATGCCCTGTAGCATACACATTTTACGCCGCAGAGCAAAAATCTCCTAATAAAAGTTGCTTGTATAAGTCCCCTCTATACACAGGAAAAATATTTCGGTGTTATTTATTAACACCCTGTATAATAAACATCCGAACTCTACCGATCACTATAAGACAATATTTAAGATAAGTGATTTTATTTCATTAGATGTTGTGTACTTCAGTAGGCTAATTTAATAAATTGCTTTTTACTTCAAGTGTGTTGGGGAATATAAGCTCTAAAGAAACGAATCCTTTAAACGAACCCGTGTGCATTTAAATACAAACTCCGTTTAGTCGCTGGAGGGAGGATGATAAAGAATAAAAACTCATCAAAGAAACTCAATGTCGGAGAATAGTTTGTCACCACTCCAAAAAGAAGTTTTGTACAAAATTATGAACGCACGTTATTGTCAAATTCGCAACATAGAGGAGAGAAGGATCAATCTGATGTAAAAAGGTAGGTAAGCAATATAATATAATACCGTATATGTATGCGCATTGATAGTCAGTGGCGGACGCAGGGGGGGGATAGGGGGGTTACATCCCCCCCCCGAAATTTGAAAAAAGGCTATATATGTACTCTAAGTGCCAGTTTTATAAACTAATTGTATATGTAAGTTGAAAGTCAAATCCCCCCCCCCCGAAAAAAAGTTCTGCGTCCGCCACTGTTGATAGTAGTGATAAATAACGAAGCCACCTTCTTCCCTTGAACACTGTATGGGATCTTATGGGAGGAAAACATCTATCTGTTGATGCATTTACATGAACTTTGCAAACCTTGATCTATGCTTCACTTACATTTATAAGCACGAGCCGCTACTGTACTGAACATTCCTAAAACGACAGTGGTTCCTTTAACGACTCACGACCTTCAAAAACTTGAAAATAATCTTCGCGGAAATATCCACGATAAAAATACGTGACGGAAATTATTGTTTAACGTAGACACAATGCGAGTGTCCTTTACTGTGAATCTACGCATGTGCAAGTTAAAAAAAAATCTTTATAGATAAGCAAATAATATGAATAGTGAAGTGGCCGAGATGGTAACGTCTTGGATTCGCATTCGGGAGGTCCTAGGTCCAAATCACATAGCCGGTCAATTTATTTGACTTGGGTTTTTTCATGATTTCCCCAGTCGTAAAGGCAAATGCCGAATTGGATCTTTACATATCATTAATCATCCTCACCATTTCATCTTGTATCATATCCATTTAAATTAATATCAGTTGAAATTTAGGCCTGCTCCATAAAAATGCAACAGTAATAGAAACAATCGACAATCAATAGTTCCAGGAATTTCTTCAGCGAGGTGTAGTGCAATTTTTATTGGCTAAAGGGCATAACCCGAGTGAAATTCACAGGGTCATGAGTGGCGTGTATGGAGACGACTGTAAGGACCGTAGCAATGTCTCCAGGTGGTGTGCATTCTTCGAAGATGGCCGTGATAACCTTTCATTTGTTTGGTCCCATGAAGAAATTCCTGGCCGATAAACGCTTTGCGTCAGATGCAGAAGTGAAAACACCAGTACTCCAACCGAACGGACTTCTATGAACAGGGTATTTTGAAACTGGTATCACGATGGGAGAAATGTGTTGAGAAACTTGGCGACTATATAGAAAAATAGACAAAAGATGCCCCTTCATGTGTGAATTTGTTTGTAATTGTACGTATTACAATTTTTGTAAAAAAAAAATATATTGTGCGTTACTTTTCGATCTACCCTCGTAATAATAGTATAATTTTCAAAGAAGCTGGCTATGAAAATAATCCTACCATGACCACTCAAAATGCAACTCTTGTGAAAATAAATATGAGTAAATGGTAAAGGGAACTGACGTACAGGGTGTAGATGGATGTTTGTTAGCAATAGCGTTCAGCAAATCCTAGCAAGCAGACAGACATCACAGCATCTGGTGACGCAATGAGGTGCCGAACTGGTCATCAGTCAAGACAACTGCAGAGATCTGTATCACTTCGCACCACGCCCACCACTCCATTGTTTCAACACTTGCTACTTCATCAACATTATTATTATTTTTATGATTATTATTATTATTATAACGACTACTACTACTACACTTCTTTATTAAGGTCAATATGGTTCTGTTTTATTTATTTATAGCAGATTATAATTAATTACATTGTTTAAGACATATAACAAGTAGTTCTATGAACAATAGAGCTCGCGTCCAAAAAAAAACGAGATTAAAGAGAATGTCGTTATCACATCGCATCGAATCCTCGAAGGATACACACCCCAAATAAAATCCGCTTAATGCACTCGCGTAACTTTCTTTACTCTGCCCATTCTCTGAGCGGGGAACTTTGAAGACGCAGCAAAATGACTCCTTTTCTGCGATGAATCACTCCCATGTGGCCCGTCTCACACCTGTCAATGTAATCCATACATTTTGCTTGTTTTCCTGCAGAACCGCAGCGCGGAAAGAAGCCCGTGTGGCCTTAGCCTAAGCATGGCCAATACACTTTTCTTACTTCACATTCTGATATAGAATAAGAGGCCGTACTGCAAAGAGAGCGTATGCAAAGCTTTACTGTTCATCAAGAAAGACTGAGTTTTTACAAACAGTGGGTGGTTTATAACTACCCATCAGAGAACTTTTCGAGAAAAAAAGTTTGAAATACAAGTTTTAGCCCTTAGTATAAGTACCTCATGTACAAAATTTAAACAAAATCGGGAGAGCAGTTTTCGAGAAAACTGCGAAAAGCGAAATTTTCTTCATGTAAAGTGGCATTAAAAGTAAAAGATAGTAATCGTCAATCTTCGTGTTACATTCCCAGAAGATACCTAACCCAAATATGAAATTCTATTTTCATACGATTTATCGTTCTGGAGCTAGGCTGTTCACAGATACACACACAGACAGACATATTTCATAAAATAGCCTTGTCTTTTTAATGACTTTAAGGAACATCTATGCCAAATTGGAAGAGAATCAACCAACGCTTTTATTCCTGACTGCATAACAAACAAGTTTACAGACAAATAGACGAAATGTCGAACGGTCGAGTTAAAACAGGACTTATCTTCACTGGGTAAATTATTTATCAGACATACAATAAACTATATAAATACAATTATATAAAAACACAAAGCATATACATCATAACTAGAGACCGGATTTTAAAGGGAAAATTTTCACTCAAAAAGGACGAAAAAAGTGAAATTATTGCCAAAAAAAGGTGGGAAAAAAGGGAAAATTATTGCCAAATAAAGGTGGGGAAAAAAGGGATATAAAAGTAAGAGAGTGTAAAACTTCAACAGAGAGATACATGTTTGTTTTATGTAAAGCCTTTGCTTGCTCTATTGCTGCTGATTCTGTAACATCTAATGACTGAAGAAATGTTTTGATCTTGTTGAAATTCTCACAGAGGATAATAGCACACGAAATCCATGTTCCCCACCTTGTTATAATGGGAAACTTAGGCAATGGCAAGCCTGTGATTTCCCTGTAACGCTCTATTCTGCTGGGAGGAATTATTTTTCCAATGGTGAATCAGTGAAAACAATTTTTAATGTTTTCATATTACCAAATACTGGGTAATTTACGAATTTTTCAAAATAAATTAGCAAAAAAGGTACTGGGAAAGGAAAGTTTCTAAAAAAAGGGACGTTAAAACCAGGTCATTTGCATTTGAAACGTACTCAGTAATGTCCTGTTCAATTTTATCACGTTTTGTGATGAAATATAAAAAAAGGATTTCCCTTTAAAATCCGGTCTCTAATCATAATAATATAGTCAATTAAAAATTACGACGTATGGTATATAATGTATTATAAAAAATTATATAACTACCGCTACCGGTATACTTAAAAAGTTTTGTCGTTTTAAAACCAGATGTAAAAAGAGGGAATTATACCACTGTTTATAATATTTATATATAATGTCGACATAATACGAGTAGCTGATTAGTTGAATTTTGAAAGTTGACGTAGAGGCATGCCATACACTTTTCAGACACCCCCATTTTTTCCCTCGTATACTTGTGCTTTGTGTTTAGTCAAGTCACAGTGTTTGCTCAATACGTCACGATCACATCTGTGAAGCCGGAAGGGAAATCTCACTCCGGGAGAGGGAAATTTCGCATCCGCGGCCGCGGTGGGAAGTTGTGAAGTTGACTCACACACAGCAGCTCTTGTCGGCGGCGTTTTCGCTAATGGATTTTAAAAACGGATATATAAATGTTTACATTGGGATATATGTACACGGACTTTTTGCTGCACTTCTTCCATGAACCTGAATCAAGTGAAAGATCAACTTCAGATCTAGAGGGGATCTTGAAATAAAGGGGAATGAGAAAGAAAGAACTAAAGAGATAGATGGGGATATTAGAAGTTAAGGAAGATCACTAGGGAAACGAGACGAAGAAAAAAGGGGAAAATAGAAAAATAAGATGAAAAAATAATATTATAAACTTACATACAAACAGTTTCACAAAGAGAGAATTTATGGACACTTAGAACTTACGATTTTACATAAGAAATTCCCGAGTAAGCTACTCCTTGTGATCTGCAATAAATTCCAACATTTTGGTAAAAATTCCTCACACTTTACGTAAAGCATTGTGTAGTCAACTTACATATCTAATTTTATGCAATTTTTTGAGGTGACGCAAATATGCGTCATTAGCAGTGACAAAGCTAACCACTGAGAGTTGGAAATACGTTATTTCTATGTGCTCATGTCACATATTGGTCCTAAAAAATGTGCATATATGTATATATATATATGTTAAATTTTTAGAGACCTATACTCATTATCTCTTGAGGAAATTTTTTAAATGTGATCCCTGGCAAAAGATCTTTGCGGGGCAGTTTTCATTTTTTTAAAAATAAAATGGTAGTTTTGAAATATTAAGACTTAAATAATTAGCCTACTTGCTATGCAATCAATACTTACTTCTTCAGAAAAAAAATTATGAAAAGTTATTGGCATTTTAAAAGTTTGTTAAGTCGTGTGAAATTAGTTAAGTGTTTGTCACTCAAGTCATGTGAGATTTTGCTAAGAACTTTAAAGTACTGCTACTCAATGTACAAACATCTTCAGGAAAAATGGAGATTATTCTCTCGTTTTAAATAATTTCGCACTTATATTTCTTTTCACTTCTAAGCCTATGTGAAACACTGAACCAAAACAAGTGATCTATACGAGAAATAAGGAAACTATTTTGTCAGAGCATTTCCCAAGGAGCTTAATCGGTTTAGGGATGGGTCATGACGTGTGTGTATATATATACTATAGATCTAAACTATATGTCCAAACTGTAAAGGTAGGTAGAGGGGACCTAAATACGCATATTTCGTATAGGAATGTGTGTGCGGTAATGACACATTAAAGCGCTAGCTTGTAAAGCAGTATGAATCACAGGAAACTGAAAAGACAAGTAAAGACAAAAATTTATTAACAGTTTACAAGAGGTGCTCGCCCTTTTAATATGACCCCAACAGAAAAAACCCAGGCAGGTTAAATCAGGAGAACGCGGTGGCCAGGGAACTGGACAGCTCCGTCCTATCCAATGCTGGCCGTAGACAGCGTCCAGGTGATTCCTGACATTTCGACACACACAATCCTATACAAAATATGCTTATTTAGGTCACCTCTACCTACCTTTGCATTTTTGACGTATATTTTAGGACCACCCTGTATTATATTTTACTAGAAGAAACCATAATCTGATACCACTAAACAATAAAATGTTTAAAAAACAAGTACTCGAATTGATTAAAACTAACTTGTAATGGTAGGCTACTTTTACTCACTTTTTTTCCCCGTTAATCATTCTCAACTGTAAATTTTTAAATTTTAACATGAGGTATTTTGTTTGTAACTTTGTTATGTTATTGTAATTTATTTTTTGGTATATTTATTCATGTATTTATTTCATATGAGCAATCTTATTTATTTTCATTCTTATTTTTTGCCTAAAACTATAATATGTATGTTTTTTTATATAATGTTCAAAATATAATTTTAGTATGACTGAACTGACCCCGAACACGAGCTATGCTCATGCGGGGCAAATAATACTCTTTGGAAATTGTACTAATTGTGTTTATATTATTTATATTTGTATTTGTTATAATTTTGTAATAATTTTTATTTTGTAATTTGTAATAATAAATTATATATATATAACGCAGTTATTCAGAGGGAACTATGTTTTGGAATCAAGACTTCCGCAGAGAGGACCAAAACGACTTCCGCCGCGTGTTTCTATTTACATCGACTCTTTGCTAAGAAAAAGACAGATATTTTGATCTCCATGATTGGTAATATGATAAACCGCCGGTCCCTCGGTTACGCTATAGAACGCTCGAGTGTTTTTTGATCGCAAGGCTGTGTTTACTTAACTTTGACATCAATTCCCCTCCTCAGATGATGACAATGCGCATTAATATGGAGGGATGATTGATGCGACTATGTTGACAAACAAGAAGCGCTGGGGGGGAGTAAGAACCAATCCAGCTGTTTCTACTCTCAGCAGTTCCGTTGCCAAGATACTTCGTTTCTAAGTAGTATCGTCCACAGGCAAAACGAGTTAATCCTATTACTTACCTTTAATATATACAGTAGATAATTGCTGAAGTGCCCTTCAATGCGTACTTTTTCATGTATAAGTTAAGTTCCCAAAAAAGTTTAAAATTAAGACATTACATAAAATATTTAGGAACTATACAAAATGCCGGACAACTTTTGAAAAAAAAGTTAAATTATTTTTAAAAATGTGTATTACACTTTTTCTTGGCATTACCTACGCATTATAAGCCTATACATTTAAGCTTGCCGGCTGGGGCCATGCAACATCCAACGCCACCTATTAACACGACTGTATTCAATTTTATTGAAGATGGCCTATCTCGGTTGCATCTTGATTCATTTGCTTATGACTCGCAGAGATCTGTTTTTTATTTTTATTTATTTATTTATTTATTTTCATACATAGGTGCACAGAAAGGGATCATCAAAGAGCGCCTAAATGGGAAAACATTAAATGATCTGGATGAAACTGACTATGCGCGGGTTTTTTGGGCTTGGGAATTCGAATCTCAGGTCTTTTTTTATGTAAAATATCTGTAAATTCTCAAAAAATAACATTATAATGCAAAATTTACAAAATATGATATGAAACTTCAAAATTTCTTTAAAATGCACACAAATATGCCAAAAATATGACCTAAATATGTATATTCATACTAAATATGCTACAATAGTTGAAAATTTTCTAAATACAGTATGCAGTTACATGCACAATAAAATCCGTTCCATTTTCACCAGGATGCTTGGAATCGGGTTTAAAATAGTCAGAAACCTGAAATAATGCAAAGGGGAAAAATATGACATGTCATAGAAATCCGCCCCCTAATAATGACCATATTGTTGGCAAATTTATGTCACAATGAATCCACATGCATCCACACGAGTTTACATGAATTCACTAAATGTAGGCCTACTAGATCGGCAAGAGGAGCTCTTGGTAATTTTCTAGTAGTTATTAACACACAATGCAGTGTCTTTACTTTCATTGATGTGCTTACTGCATTACAGACGGAATCCAGTGGAAGCTGAGCTTGAAGAGTTGTGTAAGGCAACATTCCAAAAACGAGGTCAATACCAAACCTAATAGTTCGTGAAGGGGATTTTTATTAACCAGGACCCAGCACATTCCATTTAGCTGCTGCGGCTGGACATTCAAATGCCACTAACAAAGGTTCAAACTCTGATATTTCTGATAGATAATCGAAGGGAAATTATCATATGACTTCACAATACCCTATATAATAAATATCGCTTTACGCTAATAATGTCTACAGTTCAACTATGAGAAACTTAAGCTCATGGGTACAAAAATGAAGTTGAAAACATCGGTACAAAAAAATTAACAGAGTGAACACTTTACGAGGCGCGTCCATAAGTAAGCTCAAATTTCATGGACAATAGATACAGCAAGTATTCAGCTATTATTCAACATATTTGCCACCGGAATTGAAACATTACCATGGAACCAACTTTTGAATACCTGTATCGTACAAGTCTGCCGCCAGGGATCTGAACTACTGTGTGACAAGCATCTCCTCCTCTGTCATTCCCTGTTTTTTCTTAAGGTGTGGGAAAAGATGGAAATCACTAGCAGAGAGGTCCAAGCTGTAGGATGGATGTTTAAACATCTCCTAGGCAGTCTCCTGTAGAAGTTCGGCTGGGAGGTGTTTAGTTCGGCTGGGAGGTGTTTAAACATCCACCCTACAGCTCGGACCTCGCTCTCAGTGATTTCCATATTTTCCTACAGCTCAAGAAATGACAGGGAATGACAGAGAGGAGGAGATGTTTGTCACACAGTGGTTCAAATCCCTGGCGGCAGACTTGTACGACACAGGTATTCATAAGTTGGTTCCACGGTATGACAAATGTTTCAATTTCGGTGGCAAATATGTTGAATAATAGCTGAATACTTGCTGTAACTATTGGAATATATATCCACGAAATTGTGATTTGTTTCTGTCAACGGCCCCAGGGAAACTTACTTTATGGATGCGCCTTGTATTATTTTATATGGTTCTGAATGGATTCCAGCTCTAGATGTTCATAGAAATTTTTATTCATTTCAATAGGTTCAGAATTATCCATTCTATATAATTATATAAAGTCAAGCCTCCGTATAATGATATTTGTGGACCCGAGCTGGCTGTATTGTGATATTCGAACGTTACAGTTATATTGAGGGGCTATAATCAACTATTTTACAGTTGGTGTTGTAACCAAGTAGTATAGTTTATAGTTGGTGTTGTTACTGCACAAGCTGTGGCAACTGAACTTACAGTATGTTTTGTACTTGCAGTAACTTATACCTTCTTCTACAGTCTCTACCCCCTCTAGTAGGCCTTTCCCCTGTGAAATTTGTAAGAAAAGTAACAGTTATCAGACCTGCAGAAAACAATTGCTAGTTCGGAATGCACGAATCTGCTACGTAGGCTTCTACCATCCGGAGATTTGCAATAGCAATTGAATTTCAAAATATTGTTGTAAAAGGATTTTTATAAATAGGTTCATTGTTACGATTAATTATTATTCTAGTGATGTTTCACATTTTTAAGATAGGAAGTTTGCAAAGACCAAACTAAAATATCACTAAATGCCGGATTATCGCTATATCGATCTTCTTTATGCAGAGGTTCGACTGTATAGCCTAGGTCTACAGGTTTGTGTATCTGTCTGTTGTTAGCCTCTGGTACATGCCCTCTCTACTTCTGGATATATAACGAATACAAGCAATTGGACGCTATTTGTATAAACACCTCTTGTACAAAATTTAAGCAAATTCGTTAGGTCAATTTTCTATAAAATGACGAAAAATGAAATTTTCTACATTTAAAGCGGTAGCAAAGGAGAAAGACGTCACCAGTCTTCGTGCTACCTCCTCTCACGATAGCTAACCTAAACTTCGTAATCTAGTCAAATCACATCACCCACAAATTTAAAGTACACAAGATCGAAAAACAGAGCAATAGCACAAGCGCCAAAAAATTGTTGTGGCCGGAGTATGGCCTGCGGTCGAGGGCCCCGGGGGCGGTGGATACGATTTTTATTTTTCGAGTTATTTTGTTCACATACACACACCACGCACACAGGTACATAATCATTTACATACAGTCATTTTTCCGAATCCAATAGGGACCTCAAAATATCGAAATCGAATTTCACGGTCTTAGACAATAGGCTACACGGTGTCCCTAAAGTCCGTTAACACTTTTGTTAATTTATTACACAAAAACTAAAAATTATATATATATATATATATATATATATTATATATAATACTAAAGAGAAAGTTTTTTTTTTTCAATGTTAGGTTTCAAAATGACGCGATATGGAAACCAAATTTTTTTTCCTCCGATTTCATATTGTCTCGATATGGGAGCCGCGTGTAACTCGGCATATCCAACTCTTGCCATTATCACTTTCAGTGGTGGCAACTTCTTCAGTCTTTCGCTTCAGTTCTTGTAGATTGTGTTAAAGGTGGTACGTATACAATTCTTTGACTATCTTCCACAGGAAGAACTCACAGGGAGGAATATCCAGGAATCTGCAATCTTTATAAAACGACAAATGCGAATACTACGAGCATTTGCAGTAAAATCCAAACTTCCTTTAAGTTACCTATAGTACCTAATGTACGGGTAGAGGAAGTAAGAACAGTTCACATGCCCTGCGTTTTAAGATAAGGGGCACCAAAACATTCAATTGAGGGACTCCCCTACATAAAAAATCAGCTCTTGCTACAGTAGACCAATCGGACAGATATAAAGTAAAAAAAGTAAAGGGAAGAAAGAAAAAAGTGATACAAACAGCCAAGAAAACAGCAGGAAGAAGACAGAGAGAGCGAAACTTTCTCGTGAACACGATTGGTTTGAATGTGAGCGAGTTGACTGAAGAAGTGGGCAGGTTACCGATGTAATCCCGGAAATGTGACGGGTTGAGATAAAGTGAGATCTGGTTGGAATGCTCACCGAACGGTACCTCGTGGTCCTGCCGGCATCCTTCACAAGGACACGGAGGAAAGTGAAGACCGGCTGCATAGGCGTGCGCTATATTCAGGTCACTAGGGCTCATCAGCTTAAGGGCTTAAGTCAAACCTTTCACTCCGAAGTGACCTTCTGAAATATCATATGCATTCCAGGGTTATGACGTATGCAACTCAATATTGGGAGACTAGAATAGAGCTGATATCAGAACAAAATCCGTGACTATACATATGATGTACATTGTGACGGCGAGGATTCGGCCACTTCTCATATAAACTCTAATAAAATACAGATATCTAGAAATATTAACTAACACAACTTTTAGGACGCCTACTGTATAAACTTCATATATACACTAAGTATAGACCTACTAAGGAGTTTCATTTTAAAAAATTCTAATATGTTTAGCTATTGATATACCAGTGTGTCAACCGCTGTGGCGCAGAGGATGCGTTCTCTCCTCTCCCTCAGCGGGCCAGGATTCGATTCCTGACAAGTTAACTAGGTAGGACTTTTTCCAGTGGTTTCCTCATCCGTAAGAAAAATGTCGGGTAACTTTAAGCACTTGTGTCCTCTGATATCATCTGGTCGTCATTATCATCTTCATCCCTTCCGCGACTTGTTCGGAATGAGAGTATGCGACTGGTGTGTCTCGTCCTATTCGTGTTGTCTCGGAGGTGGTCCCAGCAATGGACTGATCACTCATCCAAGGAGGTCCTCCATGTCCTTATCTGGCCCCCAAAAAAGTATGTGATCCAAAGATAACCCCGACAGGAGGAGTCCTGCAAGGCCCGGGCGAAACGTCCCTACAACGTGAGAGTTTAAATTATGAGAAAGAAGAAGATATAGGCTACTGGTAATATCGAATCTCTTCGAAGACTGGAACGTAAATTGTGGCAACACAAATCTTTAGGCGATATACTTTCCTACTGATATAGTCGTTATAGGCCTAGTCAGAAGTTTTCATTTATATATCAACGACATTTTGGATCTAAAACATCTAAATAACAGAACGAAATGCACGAAGCAAAATACTTAGAAAATACTTACTCAAATTTGAAATGAATAGGCCTAAACGGTGAAAAAAATCGTTAATATGCACAACAGAAAATATTAATAGCGTAACCGATACATTGATTCCCCAAAATTGTTTATTCAACTCACAAGGAAAAACATATACGGTTAGGACTTGGAAAGTAAAGAAAGCTGCTGTCCGGATTTTCCAAGAGGGTGTGGTAAGAAGAAATTAAATTAATCCAAAGACTTTTACATCCTGGCACCCAAAAGGTAAGAAAGTAATTGGTGGAGTCGAAATAATGGCTGGCATGGGTACGAGCACATGCAGTATGACCACATACCTCGGCCAGTCCATGTGCCCCAGGCAAGGCCTCCTTCAACAACTCCACGCATCACTTAGCATAACGTAACAATCAGCAAGGCCTCCTTCGTCAACTCCACGCATCACTGAGCATAATGTAACAACCAGCAAGGCCTCCTTCAACAACTCCGCGCATCACTTAGCATAACGTAACAACTAGCAATGCCTCCTTCAACAACTCCTCGCATAATGTGACAATCAACAAGGCCTCCTTCAACAACTCCACGCATCACTTAGCATAACGTAACAATCAGCACGGCTTCCTTCAATAACTTGGCGTATCGCTGAGCATAATGTGACTACTGGCAATGCCTCCTTGAACAATTCCTCCCAACGCTGAGCATAATGTAACTAGCAAGATCTCCTTCAAATCCACCCATCGCTAAAAACCGGTAAGACCTCCAACAACAACTTCACCCATCCCTGAACATAAAGTAATAACTGGTAGGCCCTAAGGCTTCCTTAACAAAACATTCTTTACCCTACGCAAGGGGAATGAAACTTTCTCACTTCGCGTTCTGATACAGAATATGAGGCCTTCTGCAATAAATTTAAATAAAACCGTCAGAACAGTTTTTGTGAAAAATGAAATTTTCTTCATGTAAAGTGGTAAAGTACCTGCGTTCTTCATGTCGATTGGTAAAGTACCTGCGTTACGGGTAGAGGGAAGGTACATTTTGTTCAAAAGTGGCTCACTACACAGACTGACAGTTAAATAAGAAAAAATCCTATTAATATTTTGAGTTGTAGGCCTGTTCATTTTGATTGGCTATCGAGGACAACCAATAGGCGGCCGAGCTGCCACAAACCCGGTAAAAGCGAATGTTTGGTCATTATGTAGTGTGAGTTATCAATTGACAGATTCTTCGCTTTGTTTTGACTAATCTGCACATCGTTGAATTTTAATAAGGATTCTGACTAAGATATTAAACTTAAAATGCAATACTTTGTTCGATATCTCACTCCAACTCCTCACAGACGATTCATTCAATGATCAGTTCTTAACAATGAAACAAATAAATGCTAGCGACTATGAAGCTACATTAATGCTAAAACTACATTCAACTTTAATGTTAGTAACCTATATTTAACTAGCTTAAAAGGCCCGGCGTCGCCCGAGTTTTGTATTTTGTAATTGGAAATAACTTTTGAAGGATTTTCGATTTTCAAGTTATAGGTCCTTATATAGGTATTTAGAATTTGAAATGAAGAAAAACGACTTATCACATTCAAACTACTGTATTCGCTCATAAAACGCTTGATATAGCTTTTTATGGCTCTAGTGGATGTAGAAATTTGCATCCCATCGCTGTTTACACAATTACATAAGATACAAAAAAATTGTAGATGTGTGCGGAATGGAAGTAAACATCTAACTGAGCTTGTCGCACTATCTTGAAGTATGCGCTGGTGCTATTAACCAATGAAACGATAGGATACAGCTAGACAAGGCAAGTCTGTTGTTTAGTTTTGCTCCGTAATACAGAGATGCCAACTGCTACGGAATTACCGTAGTTTCTACGATTTTCTTGAATTTGCTACGGCAATACGGAAATTGTACTGAATATTACGGATTTTACGAATCCCAATATCTATTTTTAAAATTCTTCGTTTCTCCCGCGAACATAAAAAACAAATTTATGTGTCAGCAGAGATGCCTACTGTTATATGAGAATTTTTTTGTAAAAGAAAACACCCGTTATGTTGGCGACATTGGGCACTACAATCTTTGGCGTGAGTGTGTGTGTTAACCAAAGATGTTATATCTTACAGTTATAACATAATTGTAGTTCTAGCATCTTTGGTGTTAATATATTTCCTCTTTTTTATTATCACTGTAATGCCGCTGACGACTGCCGACGCCGTTGCTTGTTAGACGTTTTATTGAGTGTTGCAGTGCAAGTAGGATATTGAGGAAATATGTCGTGTAAACGTAAAACCAGTGAAGAGTCTGATGGACGAAAAAGAACTGCGGCAAATCAGCAGTATCGAAATTAGTACATGGAAAAGTTTCCTTGTCTCGGACCTTCAAAAATTACACCGAATCACGTATTTCCGAAACCGGTAATTGTTATTGTTATTTATAGGCCTGTGTTTAGTGCATGTTGATGTTTGAAATTGCATATATTAATTTGTCCGAGACGTCGAGTCCCCCACCATCCGATTAGACTCACACTACTGATAACCACCTTTCAAGGTTGGCATCTCTGGTAATATCTTGGATCAAGTATAGTTGAAATTCAGTTTTTCTGGCTTTTGATAAAAAGGGAGAAGTGCGAAAGTTTAGCAAGGGTTCACTAGTTGTACCTATTCGTCAATGTACAGACAAATAATTTTTACAAGCTGCTGTATAAGAGAGAACATATTATTACGCTCTTTTCATACTGTAATATGTTTCAATCAATATCTGAATGCACTACTTCATAACTCCTGCACGCTTCAACAATAGCAGTTTATAAAACTTAATTTTTATTGAATTTTCCAACGCATTGGTTCAACATATTTACCGATCATTTGCTACAATGCTGACGTATCTCAGTGGGAGATTTAAATGCAATTGCGTGGAGAGCACGAGATAAATTCCAGTTAGCGACAGCTTTATAGCGGGCAAATTGTCCGAGTTTGTCATAAATATGGAGTCGGGGGTTTATTGCCCCTGCATGTCTCGTCTGCTGCGAGAAGTATTGCAACTTGATGCCATTGAGACATTTGTGTCCCCGGGAATGTGTTCATGTATTTACCTCACCTTAGCAACAAAGAGAAACATTTCTGGAATCTCAACACGAAGCAGGGTGCACTGCGTTTCTTATGACTAAGACCCGGAAGTTTATGAAAAATTATATATTTAATATTTAATCATAATATATTTACTGATATAACAAAGTGCCAGAATGCTTTTGTTTAATAAGTGATAATTGCAATTCTGTGGCTTGGTTCTGAAAGAACCAATGTCATAAAACTGGCTTTTGACATAACTGACTTTGAAGTCTTTATAAAAGTACCATTATTATGTATATTATGTCTGTATTATGACTATTAATAGCAGCAGACATAGGCACTTTTAGTGTACGAAAGATATAGACTAGCCGAGCTCAATAATGCATAAATCTCATTTTTGCAAGAAATTGACATTAGTCCTTTTAGAACCAAGCCACAGAATTATGAGATGCTGAAAATAACTTTTTTAATCGATTTCAGAATTAAGCTCTAGATTGATTCATTAAGCAGGGCTTACGGAAGAACAAAGGTTTAGTTCGATAAGCATATGTGAAAGAATGTGTGGGTAGTGTTATTTGTAAAAGCTAAATGTACTGCCGTATACGAACACTGTAAAACAATATTTTGCCATGAGAACTGATTAGCATTTGATAAATTCTTTCTAATAGACCTATTACCATAAAATGGGCACTAAAATAAGCATTACTCCGATACCAACGAACCGATTTGGTCCAATATCAAAAGGCTTCTTCCCATGGACGTTTTAAATGCATATATCAAGTTCATGAAAATCCGATAAAGCGTATTTGAGTTATCGCGCGTACAGACACACGGACAGACATTTTCCCGACTCCACACAATCTCAGAAAGTACCATTCTGGCACTTAATAATGCTCTCTGTTACATGCTAGTGTTAAAATGTTTTACAAGACATGGAATAAATAAGAGAAAATTGGTTTCATTTTGCATATTGTTATACATTTTCTTAGTTTTCCGTTAATGCATCACATTTGCTTGATATTAAAATGTCTGTGCATATTTCACTAATTTACCAAATGTTAACGGCATATTTCTAACATACTTTAAATAGTGTGCATATCTCCGATAGTTCAAACGTTTATAGCATATTTTTATATGTGAATGTTCTGAGTCCACCGCTGTGGCTCAGGGGATGCGTTCAATCCTCTCACGCAGCGGGCCCGGGTTCGATTCCTGGTCGGGACAAGTTACCTAGGTGGGGTTTTTCCTCACCTTTGAGACAAATGTCGGGTAACTTTAGGCCCTTGTGGTCCCCAGATATCATCTGGCCGTCATTATCATCTTCATCTCTTCCTCGCCTTGTTTGGAGTGAGTGTGTGTGTGAATGGTGTGTCTCGTCCTATATGTTCGTGTTGTCTCGGAGGTGGCCCCGGCATTGGGCTGATCACTCATCCGGGGAGGCCCTCCATGTCCTTGTCTGGTCAAAAAAGTATGTATGTGATCCAAAGATAATCCCTCTCCCGACAGGTCGCGGCCCTGTAAGGCCCGGGCGGCTTGGGTCGGTTAAATCCTAAAAGGGAGAGGTGAAACTACGGTAAAGAAAGAAAGAAAAGAATGTTCTGAGAACCTATTGTACAACAATTGACAGACAGCACATAACCTAATGTTTTCTGAACTGATTGTATAATATTAAAGTGGCGTTCCACTTCATTAGTTTTCAATTTACTAAAATTCGTTGCATCTTGACAATGCTTTCTACTCTCCACAACCTACCATAACCACTTATATTTTACTCAAGGAAGACGAAATTTTTACCACACCAACTAGCAAAATTGTTGTGCAGTCCCAAGTTTCCACTGAGAGGGAAGAAATACTTTGTCTTTACCTGGTTGCACCTCTTATTAAACACACGGGATGAGCTGGGTTATAGGATTAACGCGCCGAGAATTAAGTGGAGACGAGTTGGACTACTGAATTAACGCACCGAAATTTACGTTGAGAGGAAACAGGCTATGTACCGTATTTTACGGGTCATAAGACGCACTTTTTTTACTTTGAAAACAGAGCCTTGAAAGTTGGGTGCGTCTAATAGTCCGAAGTACACTTAAAAAATTTAAATTATGGTAAATATTGCCGGAGAACCATAATTAAACAAAGTGTTGTAAACGATAAGATAATTATATATTTTTTCACAGACTATACACCAGTGCACTTGTCACAATGCGAAAAGAAAAGAGTGTTGAGTTATTTTAAACGAAAGGAGTTGTCTCCGCCGGGTGGTTTAAATGAAGGCAATAGCCTTGTCCCGTTACACTTACTGTATGCTGAATTGATGGTTAGAGGGTGTAGAAGTGATTTCATTAGGAATCACCTAGTTGTTAAAATTTACACGATGCAACCTGTACAGAAGAGATTTTCGTACAACACAGGTTTTAAGTTAGAAGTGATTTACACTGATTACATTGTACAAGGTTATAATTTGTTTATGCAATGAAGTATGTTATTACCTTTAAAATTTTTCGGATAGAATTTCTTTTCCTGTAAATTTCCATCATAAAATCAAGGTGCGTCTTATAGTCCGGAGCGTCTTATATTCCGTAAAATACGGCATGTTCCTCAAATTCGCATGGGTAGCGAGAAAACAGAGAAGCAATCTTATCTAAATTTATAAAATAATATAGATTAATATGGGAAGATAACTTACCCTGCACCAGCAAGTGAAGCACTTGTATTTGGGGTCCACTATGACTCTCTCGCCCTCATTATCACAGTACTGGATCTGTCCTGCAACCATACATACACACCAAACGTCAATGAAAAACTTATGACATCATTACAAGTTTAAAATGTAAGACAATACAGTATGTCACAACCATCGCTCTACTTGATGTACTTGTGTACGCTAATTACGATGATAATTCAATAATTAAAGATACAAAATGACCTGGAGAAAAAAAGTTTGCTTTTACAAAACAAGACTTTTCCTACTTTTCAACATAATCCCCATCAACATTTATGCACTTGTCCCAACTTGTCAAAAAACGAATCACAGAACGTTGTTCAACCAATGTGGAATTTTGAAGAAGACCCGACATCGTCAAACTTAATTTTGAGGTTATAAACAGAGCAAATCTGATCCATCAGTTGATTAGAACTCATCCCAGTGATGCCAACTTAAAATCCTAAATGTATCAAACTAGTACTACCAACCGTCTTTTCCCCAGACCAATTTGTCTCTTAAATTATCGAATGACATTAATGGATGAAATACAGAAATCAGAATTCATTATTCCTTACTCAATACTGATATCTATTTGGAATCCTTTAAGTGTGAAGTAGACACTGTGAATAGTAAGTCCGTACTCTACGAGTTAAAGGGTTCCAGAAGTTCATATCAGAAGTTAATGTCAGAGACGACCTTGCTTAGGACCACTTCCTTCATCTGTAGCGCCACCGGTAACATTCTTTCCTAGCGGTGTGGGCGGCGGGCGCATTCTGAAACCGCTATCTCTACACAAATTACTCTGTCGGCCAGTTCGTAAAAGGTGGACCACTAGAACTGTATGCCAGCTGCCACAAGAAATGAACTCTTTTGAGTTGATCCGAGATTGCTAGCGAAAAAGAATAACTACACAGATTTAAAAACTAATTGAAAGCGATTGATATTTAAAGAGAATTAGCAGAAGGAATTTTAATCTGCATATATTGAAGGCAATGTTAGTATGTATGTCCTTTATAGACTAAAAAAGCATTGGACCGATTTGCGTGCGATTTTTAGCAAAATGATCGGCGTTGTCCGGAGAAGGTTTAGAGCTACTGAAATCAAGGATGTGACCAGTCATGGGCGTCGGCATGGGGGGGGGGGTAAGGGGGCAACTGCCCCCTCTGAATTGCCTTATGGATTCATTTATGTGTGGTATTCTTTGTCAACCTACAGTTGTGCATGGAGAATTAAAAAAAAATAGAATTACTTTATAATGAGTTTAGCAAGTATTAACTAATTATAATTATAATATGTATTTATAATAAGATGTCACCAAGGCCGTTGCTCAAAAGAGCGTATTCTGTTAACTTAAAAAACTTTGTAGCCTCGTCGAATTCAGCTTGGGTTCAAAATAACGATCCGGTTAACTAAGTGAATACTAATGTGTTTAGCCTAATCATTTGAAATTGAGGTCCGAAATTGGTTTTGCCCCCCCCCTTAATAAAATTCCTGGGGACGCTGCTGTGACCAGTATAAAGAAAGTTAGGGGCTTATTTAAATATTTCACTGTGTTCATCAAATGTAATTCAGTTCTCATGACAACAATATTGTTTGCAGTGTTCACATAGAGCTTTGGCTGTTGCATTTTGCTGGGTTTTCACAAATATATAAAGAGAGAGGTTATCGACATAATTCATTTTTGTAAATCAATAATGGAGTAAATAAATATAGTGTGCGACGAATCAGACAGCTTTGTCTAACCTGGGCATGGACAATATCATTTTCTCACATCACACTTTGGTTTAGAATATAAGGGTACTGTGAAGAGAGCGTTTTCAGTTGTCTCAGCCTGAGTTTATGCCAACGATGTGTAGCGAGTATGCTATATCAGAAGACTGTAAAGAATTCTGCACACTGATACGTTATTCATCTCTATAAGCTTTGTATTAGTTGAAAAATAGGCCAAGGAATGTTTATTGGAAGCATTTAAAAAGGAACAAAAATAGGTTAGATCATTTTTAGTCCTATGTGCTTAGTAAATTGTTATGTCTCAGATTTTTGGGGGAAGAAAGTGTGAAAGTGATATTGATTTCCTTCTGATTATAGCCCTGAAATGGTTGTATGTCAACATGAAAGAGGGAAATAAAATACCCCGTCAAGACAGTATAGGCCTAATGTTATGTTACCGGAATTTCTGTTTCTTCGTATTTCAACCACTAAGAGGCATAGTGTGTAAAAGCTAAAAGCAATGGGTTGCAAAGTTCTAACTCCCGTGTGAGCGACAAAAGCCATATCTAGCATTTTCTGACGGAATAGTTTGAGTGTGATAAGTCTTCTTCTTCGCTTCTAACTCTAGATACCTATATAAGGACTTACAGCTTGAACATCGAAAGTCCTCCATAATTTAGAGTTTTTACAAACAGTGAGTAGCTTATAACTACCCCCAGAAAATGTTTGTAAAAAGAATATTTCAAATAAAAGTTAAAGCTCTCAATGTAAGCATCTCATGTACACAATTTTTAAACAAAAACGTTAGAGCCGTTTTCGAGAAATTAGCAAAAAACGAAATTTTTTTCATGCAAAGTGAAATTAAAATTAAAAGGAAGTCATCGCCAATCTTCGTGTCACATCCACAGAAGATAACACAAATACAAAATAAATACGATTGTTCGTTCTGGAGCTAGACTGTTCACAGATACACATACAAACAGATATGTTTCTGAAAATAGAATGTATTTTTGAAAGCTCAAACACAATCTTTCATTTACCCACAGTGCGGGCAAAGGAAGTAATAGCTCGAAGGAAAATATAAAATCTATGTGAAATCTGCAGAATAAAGGCTAGTTTACACGACGAAATTAGGTTTCGTAACTGAGTTTCGCAACTGTTTTTTACTTGAATGCGCAAGCGCAAGATGTACTGGCGACAATGAGTTACGATACGACACTACGCAGTTTCGGCTGATTCCAACGAAACTATAATAGTAATTTTGAGATTATACGCTTATTTAGCTTGTTCGCATTTCGTAAAATGAAATGGGGAAGTGAGGAAATTGTGAAATGCCTGTATTAATACGTGTTTCAAACGTCTGTATGTGATTTCGTCATGAAAGTGGTTACGAAACATAGTGTCATCGTGTAAACTAGCCTTTAGATGGAACAAATAAACAATGATCCAAATCATAGTGTTGACTGTTTTCTTAGCAGTCCGTCAGGAATTTATAATTTTTACGAGAAATTAAGACTTGCCCATTTATCTTCTTATTTGTCTTATTTATTTGTCTCATATTATTCCTTAGAATATTTTTGGCTTACTTTTACGTATAATTTTGAGTTTTATTTTCTGCTTTAGAACACTCGACTAAAAGCTATTTATCGCTACCAGAGTAATTCTCTGTTTTGCACCATATGTCGGTTTAATTATTTTAATGGAAACAGCATTTGCGAGCAATGTAAGAAATGTGGCATTCTCTGATCACTTCTAAGAAAGTCGAGACATGCTCGCATGCGGCTCTAATCTGATCATCTTTATCACAGTGAATCGTTTCCAGTAATCATGTTGGATGTCACAGCCCTCAAATATGCAATTTCAAATATTTCTGTTTCATTAATAAAAAGAATAACCCTACATCTTACAATTTTCTACACACGTAGCACACTAGAGCGTATAACAACCATGAAAATTTTCTGATTCGATCATTCAAATGGTATAATATATGTTCTCAAATTTGAACTAATCTATAGGTCTATTGTTAATAAATTTTAGTCCAACGAGGGTCATATTAACAATGCTGTGTTTCTTTACCACCTTATACCCTCAATAAGATGTGTAGGAGTATATTATATGCACACGGCATTATTAGGCCTACATTATTATTCAGCTCATCTTTGTTGAAGCCAGTAATAAAATCACTATTACACTTGAGAGTCAAAACGTTAAAACACATTAGGATATGCATATGCATATGCATATGTTTTTATTGCTGGCATCAGCAAATATAAGCTAAACAATAATGTAGGCCTACTAGTGTCGTGTGGCTATAATATAGGCCTACTCCTACACATCTTATTGAGGGTGTAAGGTGGTAAAGAAACCCAACATTATCTACAGGTCTATGTCTATCGGCGTTATTTCCGAATCTACGTATAATCTATATTATTTTCTGCGGTATTGGAAGCCCCCAAGCGTTTTGATTGGCTCTCGAGAACAGCCAATCAGCAGCAGAGGCCGACCAAAAACATGCAAATATTTCTGATATAGAATAAGGGGCCACATTGCAAGGAGACTCCAAGTAAGTAAAACGAAATTCCTACGAGCAATTCCAGGATATAAAGAAAATAGAAATGAAGAATTAAAAGAACAATTAGGGATACATCATATAACCTGAAAGATTACCACATTGCTTTATACATAAATTATAATTCAAGAGGAAAGAGAAGTATAGGAAGGCCTATTAAAAATGGAATGAACAAGATACGTAGATTGCAACAGGAAAAATATCTAAAGCATGAAGGAAGAAGAACATTGCAGGGAGCGTGTTGAGTTGTTTCATCCTGATGCAAAGCTGTACTGTTCGTCACGCAAAACTTGAGTTACACAAAACGATAGATCAGATTTTTTTTACGAAAAAATGTTATGCCTTATTCGAAAAAATCACGAAAAATGAAAATTTCTTCATGTAAAGTAAAAGTAAGAGAAAGTAGCCGCCAATCGTTTCACATGCCAAAGAGGTATCTAATAAAAGTATAAAATGTTGTATTTACACGAGTTATGTCTTCAGCTATGCTCATCATACACACAAATATGTTTCTGAAAATAACATTTTTGGATTCAGGGAACCTTAAACACTGTATTAATATCGAAAAATCGACACAGAATTTCAGAGTCGAACACAATATTTTCTCAATCTATAGTTCCGGAGACTTTTTGAAAATGAAATAAATAAACTGTAACATAAGTAATTTAAAATTATTTTATGGAGTTTGCTATTAATCCTTGTATTATGCTCACACTTTATCTTGACCCCAAAAAATGCGGGGTGAGGGGAGCTGATATTGCATGCAGTATAAGAGACTGACTATTGCAGAAGGCGGTGAGTTGAAATTGACGTTGTTTCTGAAGGGTTGCCAATTACCAGAAAATATAACGTGTGTAGTTTTATGCTGCTACACAATGGAACTAACTGTAATTTGTAGCACTTTCAACTCTCGCTACCAAACTAAAAGGTTTTTTATTGATTCAGATATTATAGTAGAATATATCGCTGGAGAAATGAATAAAGTAATATATTTAGGCCTATTTAGACAATTTCTCTCCCGGTCTTCAGAATATATAAAATCGTTTAAAAGTCGTAGGCCTACTTGAATACGCACTTTCACATGCCTGAATTGATGTAATTTAACTAAATACCTTTCGCAAAAGTTTGTAGGTAATTAATACATCACAATTAATACAACGAAATAATAAAACTTGACTTGTTCTTTTCTCCGACAGATTCAGCTTAAAACGCATTCAATTGCTTTTCCTTCCATTTCATTTATTTGGTTTATTATTTCGCTGATTTCCGATACTTCTTGGTTTAAAGAATCTTTATTTTTAACTTCGTTGTCACATATATCGAAGATTTTAACAACACCAGTACTGTTCTTCTAAAATCCCTGGATTTATTCTGTCATTTTCAGAATAATATGATGTAAACAAATAAAAAAAATTGACGGTAGCTCAAGAATGCCTCAACGGGAAGTTTTTGGGTATGGCAATACTGGGGACGGGTCGCGATATTCATTTTTTCGAGCGAGGCCTTCTTTATATGGACGGTTTTCAGCATTATGGAGTGTTTGGCTCAAGATAAAGTGTGTGTATAATACAGGGGTTTATATCTCACAATAATAGTATTCCGTTCGTGCTTAATTCCTTCTCTCGGCTGCGTTGCTGATGGAGGAAGAACAACTGCTACTGGTTAGGAATATTTCATGTCCTGCCATTCTTAATCTTGGTAGTCATTGCTGTCGATATAAAAGTAGCCTGATTGGTATTAATGTGCTATAATAGAGTTATTAGAGTGGAATGTTTACGAGAGAAGCCCGGTAGCTGGTAAAGGCAGTGACCCCACATACTATCAATCAGGATACCCTGCAGATGTTCAGAGGCGACACGGGTCAGTGACGGATAGGCGTTCGCCAATCGACAGCTGATCACAGAGATGTGTGCTGTGTAACTACATTATGTAAGTGCTAAATTAAAATGCCATGTCCCTAATCGTTACGTCTTCATTCTCTCTTTTTCTGACTTTTCACAATTACTTCACTTCGCCTGCCGGGCATTCTGAGCAGAACTACGCAGAAACATTATTGCTGTTTCAAACAGACTGAAAACTCCGGTATGTCATTGCAAATGCAAGCTGGAGGAGATATAACTGTGATGAATCAACGGGACAGTAATTTACACTTGGGATGGGACATCGATGTCGATGTTATTGTAATATCGATATAAGATATTTTGACATCAATATTTCAGTTTGTATAAAAATTGTTCCTATGTTAGCAAAAAGAAATATTGTATAAAGCGAGGGTTAAATTTGAGACCTGGTACTTTTAAATAAATATCTTAAATTTTAAAAAATCGCGATATCGATATTGCTCTTCCACAATATCGATTTAATGGGGGGTCAGAGAAGGACTTAACTGAAATCACGGTATGGGATGGCAAAAATAAATAAATAAATAAAATTGTATACTTTCTTGTGGAATAGATTGCTTCACTTTTTTTTTACAGACAGGACAAATTTTCCAGCCTAAGGATATATCATGTTTTACATTTTATAACTTTTTAAAACTATGAATTAATTAATTTTGCAGATATTTGTTCAATAGTCACACTAAACATAAACATTTTTTTAAATATATGATTATTTAACTTGGGCATCGACATTTCTGCGCAATCTTCAAGTGCTATTAAAGTATACCTAAGAAATAATTTCAAATCAATTACAATTCATATTCATAAACAATTCAATTCAAATCAAATCATATTCATCTATAGTACTATATAGCTACTTTAGGTCTATATTTCAAAAGTCTGTAAGACCTGTATCCAGATCGGTATCTACAACCAGTAATACTGTACCCCTCTCAGAGCTTAACTGAATGAATGAGCCCGCTGTGTCCCTAAAGGGCTAGGGCCTCCTACAAGAGGGAAAGCTCATACTAATAATTCACGTGTCACGTGGTGAGCTATTCCATGTGAGAGAGGCTGTACTTTGAGTTAATTCACTGAGGATATAGTCATTTTTACAGTTCACTGCTCTTCTTTAGCGTTGTCCCAGTTCTTTCCATGCACTTCTGTTTCGGGCGACGCTGGACCAATGCACCCCTATTTTCTTTTTGAAGTAGTCTGCCCATCTTTTTCTTGGTCTAACTGGCATACTAATATATGCATTCAACTGAATGCATGAGAGGTTTGTAAGTTTGAAAATCAATACAATAAAATTCAGTGGAAAAGATAGTTTCTACATGTCGTATCAATGATATCGTCATCATAGATCATAGATCGTAGATCATAACTCTACTAATCTAATATTCCTGTTTAAATGCAGTTTTTTGTTGTAATGAATTTATACGTTAGTAGCAACGAAAAGGTTAAAAATTGTAGCCGAAAACATATAATTCAGTGGAATTTAGAATTAAAACATCCAATTAGTTTGTACAAGGACAGCTATATTTCATTGCCTCACATATAAATTAAATTCTGAAAAATAACTTACAAATAGTAATGTTATCGTACACATTACGTAAACACATGCGCATGATAACACTCTTGAAAACATAAAATAAAAGGATAAGTAAGGTATTTTAATTACAATTTATGGTGAAGTTTATCGTTATTTTGATCACGGTAGAGCTGACTTATACATTTTACTATATTTAATTTCTACAGAAGGACATGCCTTGCCACTACTACAACAGTTTTCAGAGCAATGTCATTTAACAAAATCCGTGTCAAATGTTTACTTCTGATTACGCTATGGAAAAATTCTTATTACTTCCGGGAAAACGTTGAAATTTCTATTTCAAATTTGTCGGCAGGCTTGAGACTTGCGGGGTAAAAAAAGTAAAGAGTTATAAAATATGCGTAAATAACGCGTAATTAACTTAATAAACGTAAAATCGGTAAAAAAAACCTATTATGACTTTTATGTATGTTCCATTTTATAGATCTTAAACACAGTTGAAATCTGTAATCCGCTGATCTAGTAATCTAATTTGGATTTTGACTAAAAAATGGCGCAAGTAATTACATAATTATTTGCTGATATTTTAACTTTTTTTATCATAAGCCACCAATTATTGATGTTAATTCAAATACGAAAATAATTTTTATTTATCGGAATCCATGTCCGCAAGCATTCTTATCCCACCACAGAAAACTGGTTTTGTTCAAAGATGTTTTTAATCTTGTTCAGTTTATTTACTCAGTTATTTTTCAAGAACTTTGACATTAGAATACCGATCTTAAATAAACAAACTTTTGAAGTTTTCAGATTGACGAAATGAACCGTACAATCTACAGGTTAAATTATACTTAGGAATCTTATTGTTTTTTGTACAATAATCTTCTTATAGCGTCACAATTATAACTGAATAAATCCGAATATTCAATATAGGCTATTTACATTTCCTAAATCAGAAAATAAACCATAAAAGAGAGCGAAAATTACACAAAGTGAACAGAATATTTATTTATTTTTATTTTAAGTCTATTGAACTAAAAAAATATACAGTAGACTCTATTTACGATCAAATAAAGAAAACAACATTAAGAACAACAACAAAAGAACACTTAAATAAATCAGTTAAAACAACACACTCAATTACAACAATTACAAATGCATAAAGTTAACAAATAGAACCGAAATTACATTGCTTTGTGATTTTATGACTGCATGCTAAAAATTTTGCAAATAATTCTATAAAACACTGTTCTGTATTCATTACATAGATTATCACTGCCCAACAATGAAAATGTTTCGGGCTCAAAAATAGCTGATTCTTATGTATTTCCACCTGCTGAATTCAGAAATCGCCATAGAAATTACCGATTAGCTCTTATTTTGGAGATACAGTGACTTTTGTATTCTCTATAGTCAACATTTTCAGTTTCGGGAAAATTTGTTTGTGGATGTTGACACACTTGTCAACTGTCAAAATACAACAGTAGTCTAGCTGTGGGTAGATTATAAATGTAAACACTATTGTTTTGACAGTGAATTTCGTATTATCTGTTGTAATTAGTGCAAAATTTTTGTTTTGGATAGTTTTAAAAAACAAAATTTGTTACATTAACATGCCACGGAAATGTGTAAATTTAGTGAAGAATTTATGTTACATTTGTGGTGAAATAACATTTTCATCACAGAAACGCAAAGTGACGCCTCTTGTGAAGACTGCCTACCAACATTATTTTGGTATGAAGGTACCCAATCTTCCATCTGCTATTCAACCTATTCCACATTCAGACAGTTTACCAGTTCCTACTCCACCCCAAAATTATGAGTTGGAAGTAGAAAATGAATGCAGTGTGGAAGAAGAAGAACTCAACAAGCCTTCAACATCCCATGACCCTGATTTTGAAGTGAAAGATGATCAACCGCACAGATTGAGCCAATCGGAGTTGAGTGATCTCATTCGAGCCTCTTCTGGATCCAAAATATGTTTTTCTTCCACCTCTACATATCAAGCTGGGTTTGATATAGAATTTTGTCAAAGGCATGAACCAAGAAGGCCAGGATTTTAAATATTTGAGAGAGAAATTTTCTGGACTAAGTGATACAAAAGTCAAGGAAGGCATCTCTGTTGGGCCACAGATACGTCAACTTGTAAAGGATCCTGCGTTCGACCTACTTTTGGAAGGGGAAGAAAAGGCAGCTTGGGAAGCTCTTAAGGAATTTTTAGGGAATAAAAGAGATGATAACTACACTCAGTTGGTGACAGTACTTCTACAAAAATACCATCAACTCAGATGCAACATGTCCCTAAAAATTAATTTTCTCCACTCCGATCTCAATTTTTCCCCACCTAGTTGTGGAGCTGTCCGTGACGAGAATGGAGAAAGGTTCCATGAGGATATTTCTGTGATGGAACGGAGATATCAGGGCCTCTGGAATGAAGCAATGCTTGTGGATTACTGCTGGTTTGTGTGTAGGGATGCTCCAGAACTCAATTACAAGAGAAAAGCCAAAAGGCAGAGATCTCATGAAGCCACCTATTGATTCTCTGTAGATCCAATGGCATGGTAGGTTTTCTTTAATCAATTTAGGATGTTAAGTGTCATTAATAAAAGAACGGTCACACTTTTAATGTTGTTAGCACATTAAGTAATTAATATTTATAAATGTTAAATTTACTGTTTTCTCTTAATCCTTTAAAATTAAAACTTTCACCTATTGTTTATCTCAGAAACTAGAGCTAATAAAAATTTTTCTTTGTCATATTCGTTTTCCTCAACCAAAAATTAGTAAGAATTGACTCATGAGGTGACGGAAACATTTAAAAAATGTTTTTTTGTTGGGCAATGTTATTGTACAAAATGCATAGTCTTAAAAGGGGAGAATTGCTGTAATAATTTGTTCGTGCATAATTTATGTAAAATGTTCTATTAAGTCTACAGTTTATGACTTAGGTCACTTAAAAATTATTGGAATGTTAAATGGAGACAGACGTCATTCCAAAAAATTTTCTTTCGGTTTCTAGGCATGGTAAAAGATATTTTCTCGGTGTAATATCGATATTGATTTTTTGTCACGATCACAATATTTTCTACTGTAAGTATATGCGAGAAGTTAAAAAAAAAACATCACCTCTCTTGCAAAGAAAGGACTGCCATATAGGGAAAATCCTCCAAAACAAAGCCTGCTGGTAGAGCAAAACACTCAGCACACGAACAAGTGACTGTAGGCATGACAACAACTCGTGTTCGCGATCTCCGTGTACCCAGTGATAATTAGTTCTCCAGATCATATCTGCTGGAGTCTGGCGCCTTGCCTTCCTGGAATCTGATGAGTGACTCGGAATGTGGAACTCACTTTTTATTTACGTTACGTAATTACCCCCTCCAATATGTTACCTGCGCAATCAGTTCTCTGTTTGACGGACCTGGTATCACATGTAAAGGCGAATATGTGTACAGGAATTTTGGCTTTCAGCCCAAGGAAGTCCGAATATTCTAGGACACACATCTAAAAAAAAACAATATTTTAATCACGATTGTCGTTACTACGATCTTCCCCATCGTCTTTCTAAATAGGCCTACTCTTGATCATCGACTTCGTCAAAATCGTCATCGACGACGTGCTCTTTGTCGTCAGCCTTGTCATATCCATCATCATTGTCATCGACACACCCATCTGCATAACGTATCGACTAAACTTGACCTAGATCGGCCGTAGAAACATATGTCTGTCTGTCTTATAATTCTTATTCCCCTTGGGAAAAATGCACAATGATGTTGTGAATAATACATCTGGATAATCGTTTTTCTTCCATTCTTAAGGTGTCATGTTTTTATTTCAACTGTGTTTATATTCCTTTTTGCACTCCTTAGCTAGTAAGTGTTTCTTACGAAAGTTGTTTACATGGCTCGTAACTTGACATTACCACACGCAATCTTGTTGCTAGGGGCGACGGGCGGAAAGTGAATTGTTGCTAGGGGCGACGGGCGGAAAGTTACTTTACCGCCCGCAAATGCTTATTTGCGAGCAGAAATGACCAAGGCCTCCCCGCTTTATAAATATTCGGTTGCCATAAACAATAACAAATGCGAATCCCTTTCTGAAATAAGCACCATTCTTCAAGTCTGTATTTACATAATATTTTCAGGTAATATCACAATTAATATAATTAAATTGATATAAGTAACCGTCGTGCAAAAAATAGCATGCAACACACGGACCGTAAAGGCATTTACGGGTCTCGAAAACTTAAAAACCCTCCGCTGCGCCTCGGGTTTTCAATCTGTTTCCTCGACCCGTAAACGTGCCTTTCCGCCCTTGTGTCGCAATCACTGCCTTCTAAACTGTATTAATCGTGTATACACTGCCTGTCCTATACGGCTAATTTTGCGTACTCGGCGACATTACAGATGGCAGCACCTTTCACACCCAGACTGCTTCTTGTTTTTTGCTACGACATTGTTGATTATGTAGTGCTGTCACCGCCGTCTCATAATCACTGCCTTCTAAACTGTATTACTCCTCGAGACGGCGGTGCTCAAAATATAGTCTATCAATGCGTCTAATTAATTTACATTTATTTTAATTATTGCTCCAAAATTCCATTTCAAGGTAAGTGTCATATACTGGAATAATATTACGTTCTAAACAAATAACACAAGTATCTGTGTCTGTTTAATGCTTATTTTGATTAGTGATTGCTGCAATCTGGGTGTGAACTGTGTCGCCTCTACTGGATAAATTAGTCAATTTAACAATACTCTGAACTCCATGTTAAAATAAAGCATAGGACAGGCAGTGTAATTCTCGAGACGGCGGTGGTCGCAATATACTATTTGGCTTCGAGGCTATAAATCAGGAGTTCGGAATCTGTGTCCGTACAGTAGGGTAGGCCATGGAATTATTGCTTGTCAATTGTTTCTGTTGAAGGTTTATTAAATGGAGTAAATTTCAACTGATATTAATTTAAATGGATATGATACAGGATGAAATGGTGAGGATGATTTATGGTATGTAAATTTCCAACTCTGCATTTGCCTTTACGACTGGGGAAACGATGAAAAAAACCCATGTCAAATTGGCCGGCCACGGGATTCGAACCTGGGACCTCCCGAATGCGTTACCATCGCAGCCACCTCGTTCGGTAATGAGTCATTCTTAACACTTGTAGGTACTTGCATTTACAGAAATACCGTTTTTTTAAGTCTGCCAAATTTAAGTTATGCCAGTTTCGGCAGAGCAGAATAGCGTGCCCACCACTGGATTCAAAGGTATCGGGTTCAAATCCGGCGCAGGTTGGTGGAATTTTCAGTAATGCTAGAGACCTACAAACCTAAGCTAGAGCCCCTGGCCCAAATTCCCCATCAGAAACATAGAGCTAATTTCTCTGAATGTCTTTATATGTTACCGACGCCATATTTAAAGTACCGTGCGCTTTAAATAGTCAGTACATGCAAACTTAAAAGGTACGGTAGTTTCTTTTCTGTTTCAATTTTCATGTTATTTAGTCAAATGTAAAATATATCTTCTTCCACAAAATTAGAATCTGATTTTTTCTCACAATGTATTTCAAAATGTGTGCAACAAAATTAATAATCGGAATGTTTGTTTAGAAGTTAGTAATATTTTTAAATATTTAAAATCTTCATATGTCAAGTGTTCAAACTTTTCATTTTCCTATGTAAATTTTAAAAAAGGATGCAATATTGAAAAAAAGTAATCAGCAATTTTGTAAAGCAAGTAACAAAGAATGTTATATCAGAAATTAAATACAAGTTTTATACTCTATGACAAAATAAAAATAAAATAAAAGAACAAGAAAGAGAGAGAGAGAGAGAGAGAGAGAGAGAGAGAGAGAGGACAGTTTTCCACTGTAGGATGCTCTCACTTCTTTAAGCACTTTGCAAGTCAACCTGTGACTAAATAGGATTCTTTGATTAAGTTGAGTTTAGAATAACCAAAGAGGCACTCAATAATTTAGGCTGAAATTTCCCGGAACAGCGACACGGGTTTACATAAGAATAGCCACTTTGTCTAGGCAACAGGCCCTCGAGGGAATTTCATGGGCTGATTTGGGATGAATTCTCTTTTACATTTAAATGACTTCAAGAAACAGATGGGAAGCATTCCATAATTGAAATAAAAATGTTTAATCACTTTGAATTTAGTGATAATCCTGTAAATAAGGTGTATCGTTGTAAAAATCCTTTCGGCAATCGCCCAGCCTTCCAAATACACGGTTGGCATGGAAAGATGCAGGGTGTTGAAATGCGGGAAACTGAGGAAGGCGGAAGGAAAGGTCCAGCGATTAGGGTCACAAGAATTGGCAAAGAGATGTTGATGACCGAGCTATCATATAAACAGAGATTCATTTCGCCAGGAGCTCCTTGCAGCTTCCTCAGCACCTGCCTCTCTCGCAAGGTCAACCACCGAGTGCACACACACACACGTCAAACACTACGTACAGAGCTGCTACACGGTCACCAATAAACACATACATACCGGCAGGCCAAAAATGTAATTCACAGTACTACAGCTCGAATTAGGGTTGCCATATATCACAGATATCATGGATAATCCGCGATTTTGTAATGTAAGAAAACGAACAGGTCGAAAAAATTCAAGTCCGCGATGCTATGAGGGATGGATCATAATTCATAAGTCATGACAATCTTTTTAAATCAAAGTAAGGGGTTGGCACCATGAGATGTTGTAAGTTATGTCACGGGAGAGTGTGGCATTTCTAGTATATGGACACAACATTTGGTAACACTGCGAAGCACTTTTATAAGAATAGTGGCGATGGTAATTTATCTGTGAGTCAGCCGCTGTGCAGAATGAATATAACAAGATGTGAACCGTATTCTTACGCCAAAATAGCCACTATTAGGGGAAGAAATACCAGAGAATACCACAAGAAGCTGATGGAACCTTTGAGGAATAATGCCCATCAGTACGGAACGTTAGGGGAAAATGGAGTGGGGATGTGTGCTTTCATGCTTCCAACTACCGCAATACATTAGAGTCATTAGAGTGGCACGATGCAGTCGCTTATGGATGTTTATAGGTATATGTTTACTTTACTATTCTACATCTAACTTACTATTTTACGTACATTCCCTACTGTTCATTTTCTTATGTACCTATATTTCAACATTTTAAATGGCTTCATATTTTCAAAAGAAAAAATAGTTGTCTTGACTTGTGCCCCATTCATCATATTTTCATGATATAAATTATTTTGAAAATGTTATCCAATTTTTAATTGCTGCCAGATAACAATACTTTTTCCATTGATAATTGTGGTCAATTATCTCAGCACATATGCTATAAATTAGTCATAAAGATATTTAAATATTTCCAGTTCTAGACCAACATTTTGATTTTAAGGAAGAATATTAAAATACATGTTATATACCGCTGAGCTAGATCAATAAAATAAAACAGATTAATGCCAGTAACTCAACAGTGTTTTGTTTTATAATTCGCCTAGGCCTTTAGGCATGTTTCCGCCATCTTGAGGGCATCTTTTCCTGGTTTGGATGCCTCAATAATATACATTGTCTTACATCTTGTGACGATTATAAAATAACATTTCTAAAAGCTTTATAAAATCACTGAACTGTTCTCAGGAGAGTGATATAGCTGAGGACGATTCAGTGACATTGTTTTTATAAAACTTTTAGAAATTCTGATTTTATGAATGTGAAGAGTGTAAGACAAACTGAAATCATGATTAATCCTAGGCATAAAAAAATCGGGTGCGTGGAACGCTATGCGACAGAAATGAAACTTGGATTTTTTAATTTTTAAATTTTTTCAATTTTGGATTATTAGATTTTTTCAATTTTGGATTGTTAGACTATTTAAATTTTGGGTTTATGAATTTTTTAAATTTTGGATCTTTGATTTTTTAATTTTGGAATTTTGATTTTTTTATTCTGGATTTTTGGATTTTTAAGTTTTTTAAAATTTCATTGAGTTTATTGTTTTCTCTGCAGTCCGTCACAGCCCCGCTACTTTCGTGACGATTTTCTTCGCAACGCAACTTTGGGTTAGCTATCGATTTACTCCTAGCGCGCCTAAAGAAGTTTCACTTCAAAAATTAAAAAAAAAAAATCAAAATCGAAAATAAAGGATTGATAAAACACATAACTTGCCGTGACTCAATGGGGATAGCAGGAAGAAAAATACAACTTTATGTTTTGTACAACCAAAAAAAAAAAGTGAACTGAAGGCAATGGTTTTAAACAGACAGAATGTCGGAGTGTGAGTATATAACTACAGTGTTATTGTTTACCACTACTGTAGCAGTTTGACACAGCCATCCATCATAACAAATCCTGTCATCTCCAGTGTCAACACTAATAGCGAGCGCCTGCGCAGATGTGCGCCAGCTCGACCTCATGAAAAACTCATTCCAAGCAACTTGCTGCCAATACTAGTTCTCAACACGTGAACGAACGATGTACACTACAGGCACGTTTTCTTCTTATTAAAAAATAATATTTTTTTTTATATATTTGATTTCATTTTTCATATTTTGTTAGTTTTGCAATAACGAATCATATTTACTTGATAATGAAATATTTATGCATATTGTATTAACTTGTCATATTTTTAACGGAATACAGTCAAACTTCTCTATAACGAAGATCCATATAACGATAAACCCCCATATAGCAATAATTTAGTTTGGTCCCGGCGAATTTCCTATCTTTATTATTATTATTATTATTATTATTATTAATATTATAACTTGTCACATTTTTAACGGAATACAGCCAAACTTCTCAATAACGAAGATCGATATAACGATAAACCCGCATATAGCAATAATTTAGTTTGGTCCCGGCGAATTTCCTATCTTTATTATTATTATTATTATTATTAATATTATAACTTGTCACATTTTTAACGGAATACAGCCAAACTTCTCAATAACGAAGATCGATATAACGATAAACCCGCATATAGCAATAATTTAGTTTGGTCCCGGCGAATTTCCTATCTTTATTATTATTATTATTATTATTATTATTATTATTAATATTATAACTTGTCACATTTTTAACGGAATACAGTCAAACTTCTCTATAACGAAGATCCATATAACGATATACCCGCATATATCAATAACTCAGTTTAGTCCCGGCGAATTTCCTATCTTAATAATGTTAAATGTAACTCACTATAACGATGAAGCTATTTTAGAAACACCCTTTTATAACGATGTTTGTAGGTTGATTTTTTACTGCAAACCAGTAAGTTGCTATGGTTACAATTCAACGGAAGTCAGTAAGTTGAGTAACAAAATTAGGGTTTTTAAAATATTTATTTGGACTTGTCATTCATTATTTTCCATTTGGTCACATTTCTATTTGGTCACATTTCCATTTCCATGAATTATCCTACAGTTTTCTGCTTAAGTCTTTCTAATGTGGCAAATTACAGCCCCTCAATATAACGATAACCCTCATATAACAATACGATCTGCTACGGCCTCATACATCGTTTTACAGAGGTTTCACTGTATTTCTGACATTTTTAATATAGTGAATTATCTCTTAATTCAAACAATTACAGGATATTTGGTTAAGTGAATGTCTTGAGAACCAACTGTACAATAATTGATAGTAGGGTACATAGCCTAATATTTTCGGAACTGATTGTATGATATTGAAGGGACGTTTCACTTTGTTAGTTTTCAATTATCTTCAATGTCGTATTGACCTTGTTTTTTTAAAGCTATGAAAAGTTACTTCTACACATACACACACACACACACACATATATATATATATATATATATATATATATATATATATATATATATATATATTTGTAATTTAGCTAACAAGAGAACGTCAAGTATTAAAATTACTTAATTGAATTGATAGTGCATACTTCATTGGTTTCGGAGTATATTTTACAAGTTTTAAAGCTTATTTCCATGCTTATTTCGTGTTCTGATTGAGCATTAACTTCTGAGCCCCATTATTCATACTAATTTAATTTATTCTGGAAATGTTCATACTAATACAACTCGTGACATTCAATGCATCGATCAAATGAAACGCATTATTGGCATTAGTATGATAAATATGTGATAATTTTTCTGTTTCGATCAGAATTACTTACATTCATGGTTCTCATGCATTGCTTAATCCATACAAAACAGTTGGCGGATGGGTAAAATAATCAAAGTCAATCTTACCGCTAATTACTTCCGTTGTATTTATATAATGTATTCTACTAATGCCATAGGAAAGTTAAGCAAAATAAGACCTAGAATTAAATGACAATCACCCGATTTTAGCTTATGCAAATGATGATGTTTGTTGGGCGATGACATAAATACAATTACGAGAAATGCCTGCAGGACTGTCGGATAGGAAATTAATACAGAAAAAACTAGGTAGGCCTATATGGTCGAAGAAACGTCATAATATTGCACTGTAGAACATTACGATAGCCAATAAAGCGTTCGAACAAGTGGAGAAATTCAAATATCTGAGAGCAATAATTTCAGACATAAATAATATTAAAGCAGAAGTTATGTGTCGACTGAAATCAGGAAATTCTTGTTTTTATGCAAGTCGGAAACTTTTATCTTCTCGTCTTATGTCCAGAAATCTAAAAATGAAATTTATAAGACAATTATCCTGCCGGTTGTACTATATGTATGCAAAACATGATCCCTTTATCTTCGGGAAGAACATAATTTGATGAGTGTTCGAAAACAGGGTGCTTAGGAAAAATATTCGTACCTAAGAGAGATGAAAATGGAGACTGAAGAAAACTGCATAATGACGAGCTTCATAGCTTGTACACTTTTCCGAATATAGTAAGGGTAATTAAATCATGGAGGATGAAATGGGCTGGACATGTTGCGAGCATAAAATTGACTGGGAGACCCGTAGGGAAGAATCCACTTGGAAGACGTAGACATAGGTGGGAGGACAATATTAGAATAGATTTAAGGGAAGAAAGGTTTGCAAGGGATGGTTAGATGGAGTTAGCACAGAATTGGGTTGAAAGGCGGACTTACGTAAGCGCGGAAATGAACATCCGGGTTCCATAAAATAGATAATATTTTGTTAACATGCTTTGGAATTGTCTATTGCCATTCATAGCAGTAGTGTTATTTCAAAGCAGTAGTGTATTTATTTCTCTCAAAAAATTCTCACATATAAACCACATTATTTACATTAACCGGCGCACGGGTCGGTGTCGACCATACGAGCTCACTGCATACACTTAAATTATTACCCCATAAAAATCCAATTGAAATAACTATATTCTATTATTTACATAACTACGATTAACCCCAGACGTAACCCCCCACCTCAAGCAAGTAAAAATTTCATAGACACATAGACATTATTAAGACAAAAAACAAAAGGATAATAATAAAAAAATAACACTTAGATTTCCTTAATTATCTAAATCTAGGCTTTTTCTGCAGAAATTTACATAACCCATGCCAATTGTGCTCATCCAGTAATAGATTTAGACATGCCAGTGAGTAGACATAAGTAAGTAAATATTATACTGACTGCCAATTAATTAGGCAAGGAAAATAATTATATAAGAAAACAATATTAGGCCCCTGAAGGCTTACTAAAGATAACATAGTCAATAGCATGAGGCCAAGAAGAGAAGTAGATTTCTATTTTTGTTATTACGTCTTAAAAATAAAATTATTCTAAATTTAAGGTTAAAATCTTATTTAAACTATTAATAACCCTGCTCCTAGTTTCCAAAAGAAAGTTATAATTATAATAGAAAACGAGATTTTAACCGGCTCTCTATCATTCAATAAACTAATTCGTAAACGATTTATTCCCTACTGATAGTTAACCCATATCCATATTCATGTCATGTTGAAACCTATAATATACTGCCACAGTAACTCAGGAAAAATATTAGAATTTACATATTCATGAACGGTTTGATATACAAGTAGAAAAGAAAACTAGCTCAGCATTGGTATTTTACTATCCCAAGGTGAAAAATTCTCGAGGTATTCTGTGGCCCACACTACTGTCCTGTAATAAAACGTGCAATGAATAAATGAAATATGACGGGAAATCTCTTAATTTGGTAAAAATCTTATAGGACAACTTAATCAACTCAATATTTAGGCATTAATAAGAAACTAATTTCAAAAAAATATTATTTCTTGTTACATTTTAATTTTACTTAAATTAATATTATTTAATGTCATAAATGTAACAAAGATCTCCTACTTGATCTAGAGGTAATTAAAAAAGTATTATATATATCTATTTTTTTAATTTCCCATTTAGAAAACACTAGAGAGTTATGAAATTACTGGAAATAAACCAGATATTACCTGGTTACTTGAGACAATGTTATTAATATATTAAATTTAAAAAAAAATTAATAAGAAACCCTTCACTGTTCGGAAATCCATGATCCAACACAAGAATATAAATATATATATATAGGGTATATATATTATACTACACTTAGTGATTTACCTAAGTATGGTTTTCAAAATGGTTTTTGTCGCATGTAGTCAAGTTATGTAACCCTTAAATGTTACTACTGGTCCAGATAACACATTTAAAATTTTAGCAACAAATTACCCTTTTTCAAAGTTTGTTGACATCTTATTTATTATATTTATAATATCAAATATTACAGTTCTTATACCTGGAAAGGTTATAGGACTACAGTCGTTCACTTACAGAGTTAATCATACACAAATAATTAAAACTACAAAAAATGAACATCTTAAAACACTCGGGTTACGGCATCGAGAAACAATCTACGTATATATTTTAGCGATGGTCACGCTGCGAGCTGTAATTAGTAATACTTTTCGTTATGGAAATCAGGGGATTTATTTTTTAGATTAAACTCTTTGCTACTACCCAGAGTCTGAGTTTGTACAAACGGTGGCTAACTTATAACTACCCTTCCGAGATTTTTTGCGAAAAAGTATTTCAAATAAAGGATAGGCCTATCTTTGCACAAATCCTTCTACAATAGCGAATACGGCTCCTATTGACAATGCGTAGTGAAAATAGGCTACATAATACGTTTAATGTAAAATGATATCAATGGATGAATTAGCTAAAATAATTCCTGTTAAATCACCAATAGTAAATAACGATACAAATCCAAGAGATCATAAACATGAGCATGAACTCTTGGTATAGCAAATCGTGTACAAATTTTAAACAAAATCTTTCAAGCAATTTTCGAGAAAATAGTGAAAAATTTAATTTTGTCATGTAAAGTGGTAGTAAAAGTAAGAGGAAGTAGTAGCTATGTCCGGAAAACCTGGAGAAATTTAAACTTTGAGACTTGGCGACAACTCCAGAATCATACAGGTATGTGACCCTGCTAGGAAAGCCTGACTTAAGCCAGAATTTGTTATTTTATTTGAATGGGTCCAAATTCAGCATAAAACATTTGAAACTTCATCGTTCGAAAAATTCAAATGATGGCACTCGACGTCCAAAGATAAGGAACTTTTCCATGTATTAAACATCGGTTTCACAATACTGTAGTACAATGTTCAAAGCTGTCACACACGACTATATTAGGCCTACTAGTCTACAGCAATTGTTTCTGTTGCCCGTATTTAACGTCCGTTTTCCCACGAAAAGTAACAAAGAAAGCATTAGTGATCAAGTTAAATTTCCATTTCCCTTATGGAAACTACAGTCGAACTTCTGCATTAGACTTGCTAGGGGGTGCTTAAACATCTACCCTACAGCCCGGACCTCGCTCC
Source organism: Ectobius pallidus (assembly GCA_964059195.1). Lineage (NCBI taxonomy): Eukaryota > Metazoa > Arthropoda > Insecta > Blattodea > Ectobiidae > Ectobius > Ectobius pallidus. Next base: position 31,016,623 of record CAXKWD010000004.1, on the reverse strand, counting down.
CACTGATTTCCATCTTTTCCTACACCTCAAGAAATGACAGGGAATGACAGAGAGATGTTTGTCACACAGTGGTTCAAATCCCTGGCGGCAAACTTGTACGACACAGGTATTAAAAAATTGGTTCAACGGTATGATAATTGTTTCAATTCCAGTGGCGAATATGTTGGAAAATAGCTGAACACTCGCTGTTTCTGTTTGAATATATAAGTCCATTAAATTGTGTTTTGTTTCCCTTAATGGCTTGTGGGAAAGTTACTTTATGGACGCGCTCTATGGATGGTAATGCTGTTTTTATGTTTGTTGTGATCAGAGAATATGGTATTTAAAAATGGATATTTACCCTGACAGCTGTTTTCTACTATTACGCCGTATCGTGTTGATCGGCTTGTGGTTGGGTTTTCCTGGCACGTTCATATAAGATTCAAGGGCTAGTAAACCTCGTGGCTCTGGTGGTAGTAAAATACGAGTAGTAAGTGTAAAGAGTTGCCGGAGTGGAACACAATGCTATAGAGGCCTTGCCAGTCACCCACTTAACCTTTGTGAATGCTCACTCCAGCCAGCTACGTCACTACCTGTTTGTGAACGTACACTCTAAGCTTCCCACAAATATCACATTATATTTTATAAACACTGAAATCCCATCCTGTCTCTTTCTTTCTCACAGGCTCTTCCCTTACCCATTTTTTTTTTTGCAGATTTCATTCTCTCCGGGCCCGGTAAATTTACAGCAAAGCACTAGCACTGTATACTAATTTCATATTTAAAAGTTACAAAACAAAAGATGGTTTGTAATTAAAATAAAATCAGGTAAACTGATGTAACAAAGTGCCAGTATGCTTTTGTTTAATCAGTTATAATTGCAATTATAATATCAAGAAAATTAAGTTTTTTTTTTAATTTTTTTTATCGAATTCAGAATTAAACTCCAGATTGATACATTAAGCAGGACTTACGGAAGAACAAAGGTCAATTTTTTTTAATCAGATTAACGTCGTCCAGCATCAGCAGAACTATATAGATTTGTGATATCTTAACACTCGCACATACACATATTTTTTTTTTTTTTAAATTGTCAGATTGGCCGGCTACGGAATTTGAACCACGGACCTCCGGAATGCAAGTCCAAGACATTACCATCTCGGCCACCTCGCTCAGCTTAACGATTGAGTTTGATAAGCACATGTGAAATAATAGTATTATTTGTCATAGCTAACTGTATTGCAACTTCCAAAGCCATAGGCTATATGAATACAGTCTATATTAATAAAAGGAAGTGTCTGTCCTCCGTCTGTCTGTCCTCCGTCTGTCTGTCCTCCGTCTGTCCGCGATGCCCAGCGAAATTTACTCAACGCAGAGATCTGAAATTTTATACATAGTTGGACTAAAGGGTCGGAATGTGCACCTCGAAGCCGGAATTTTAATTTTCGCTTTCGTTCGTGAGTTATGAGTGAAAAACTGGCAGAAAACGTGCATTTTTTTTTTTTTTGCGTTTTAGAAGCATCAGTTTCAGTAATAAATTTCAATATCAAATCACTTACAGATGGCTTTGGCTATTTTTGTCATCATACCTCATACCTTGGAAATAAAAGCAACGCGATCGCTTGATTTTGTTAGTCCATCCTAGACGATTCATTTGTTTAGAGTGTCAAGGCTCACAGACATATGACGTTTTCAATCTACACGGAAGAAGGATAATCAACCCTAAATATGGTCCAACATTGTTAGATTTGAACGAAACTCACTATACAGGGGTTTTCTGGGCCAAGGAACTCGAATCTGAGGTCGCTTTTACCAGGGGACGCTACCTAATCGTGGAATGCACTCCACGTGATTTAGGTGTTAATAATTATAATTTGAAATAATTATCGCGGGGGAAGCCGCGGGCACATGCGGGCACATGCGGGCACATGCTGTTTGTCTGTCTGTCCACGATGCCCATCGAAATCTACTGAACACAGAGATCTGAAATTTTAAAGATAGATGGACTGAAAGTGGGGCGAATGCACCTCGAAGCCGAATTTTTAATTTAAGCTTTCGTTCGCGAGTTATGAGTGAAAAACTGGCAGAAAACGTGATTCTAGCGCTGTCGAAGCATCAGATTTCAGTAATACATTTCAATGTCAAATCAATTGCAGTTGGCTTTGGCTATTTTTGTCATACCGTGGAAATAAAAGCATCGCGATCGCTTGAAAGTTGTAAGCCCACGCTGGTCGATTCATTTGCTTAGAATGTCAAGGCCCGTAGACATATGAAATTTTCAACCTACACGGAAGAGGGATAATCAACATAGACCTAAATATGGTTAAACATCGTTCGATTTGGACGAAACTCACTATACGGGGATTTTCTGGGCCAAGTAACTCGTATCTGAGATCGCTTTTACCAGGCGATGCTATCTAATCGTGGTATGTAGTCCACGTGATTTGGTGTTAATAAATATAATGATTTAACTATTATGCTCTTAATTTTTAATTTTTGAAATAATCATCGCGGGCGAAGCCGCGGGCACATGCTAGTAATTCAATATGTTGTCATGATAACTAATTTGCATCTGATAAATTATTTGTAATATATTACTATTAAAATATGCACTAAATTGGGCACTACTCCGATACCGGTCCGATTTGGTCCAATAGGCTTCATCCCATGGACGTTATAAATGCGTATACCAAGTTTCATGAAAATCCGATAAAGTGTATTTGAGTTATCGCTCCTACAGACACACACGGACAGGCCGCCAGACAGACGGACAGACATTTCCCCGTCCCCCACACAATCTTATAAAGTACCATACTGGCACTTATGCCCGGTTTCTACAAACTTGTGAATTACCTATGGGTAAATTACCCATGGACAAATTAGTTCCATTTAACGTACAATGGTATAATGAGCAAGGCCTTGGAGTTGTACAGTTAATTTAATTCAGAAGGCTTTGATTCTCATTGTTATTGATTCTATGAAAGGTTAAATTTTATCCAGCCATCCATGAAAGGACAAATTAACCCAAAGATTTACCCTTGGACAGATCTAGCCCGAGTTTGTAGGAACATTTTTTCTGTCATTTTCATATTTACCTAGAGGACATTTATCTAGAAACTCGCCACAAGTGTAAGTGATTGCTATCTTTAAATTATTTGTGTTTGTGTGGTGTTATTCTTGTGTAAATTGTGTAAATTCTGTGCATTAGATAATTTACCCATAGGTAATTCGCGAGTTTATAGAAACCGGCCATTAATAATGTTAATGAAACTTCCGATAACTCTTCAATTATCTCTCAATTCTTTACTACAAATTTGCAGTTATATCACAGTATCTCGGAATATTTTGTAAAGTGATTGACTCGGTAATAAATAGGGTTCGAATGTTATGACATGTCATATTTTTATCCTGACCTCCGTTCTCGACGCAAACAAAAATTAAACACGAATTGCATGCTTGTTATCCTAGTCGCACCGCTTTTGTTTTGCATATAAAGTCATATTTTGATTATTTTTGTGGTCATGGTCATATTTTGGCCACATTAGTAATTTAACGTCATATTTCAGTTATAAATTCGGTAAAGGAGCACAATTACACAGTGTATGCACTACATGGTCGAGTTAAATTTGAATTCTATTTCAATTATTTAACGTTTATGCCGAATTAATAGGTAACTTAGATTTTAAAATCAATGCAATTGTTCATATTTTGTATGGACACGCAAGGTCTCAAAATTTGGAGCTGATGAAACGAGCAAACAGGAGAAAATTATTTTAAAATAGAAGTTAATTACAAGTAAAACTATAAATAAAAATTGATAAAAGTGATTATCCGATTGAATTTATGTGATGTAAGAATTTAGTATCTTTAAAAGTTTTAAATTGGAATATTTATTTTTTGAAAATACGTTATTTTATTAGGTCATATTTCAGAATTTTGGGTCATATTTGTCATTTTAAGGGCATATTTTTAGTCATATTTTCCACGTTTTTAGGTCATAAACATCCGAACCCTAGTAATAAATATAAATTTTTAGACGGAAAATATGGAAGAAAATAGTTCAACACATGCATCACGAATACAAGAAACTTAATATTCTAAGGTGAAACGTTGTGTACTGGCTTGTCCGCACAGCTTGTTGTGAAATTCATACGAGCGGTTGAGTTTTGTCATGCAAATGTGCGAGAAGATCTTATCTGTTGAGGCGTAAATTGATATTATGTTACGCAGAAATAAAACAAGTCCACAAGTAAAATGCGCCACCCACAACGTGGCGGTCATGTGCATAAATAAACTAGACCTCGAGGTAATCACTATGTACCATAAATATATTTTTTTTCTCTTTCGTAGTTTTACCTCTCCCTTGTAGGGACCTTCATGCGGCCGGCGCCGCCCGGGCCTTACAGGGCCGCGACCTGTCGGGAGAGGAATGAACTATGGATGCCAGTGTTGCCAACTCAAAAAACATTGTTCCGTTAAAATAGTGTTCAAAATCCGCTAAATTAAATTAATTAATTAATTGAAGTTCAAATAGCCGAAAGCGGTTTCAACTTTTGCAATTGTCCATGGCAGCAATAAAAGCATAAGGGCAATTCCGAAATTTCTTTGAAAGGATTAAAAACACTTGTATATAAATTCTCATTTAATTAAAAAAATTCACTTATATTTTTATTTTTCTTCCATTCCACAGTTGTAAATTTTAACTACTTGAAGTTTATTTCTGTCAGTGCGTCGTCTGGAAACCTCATCTCTTTAGCCAAAAGCAATATTGGTAATTTCATCAGCCTCAAACGCTCAAATTTAATAAAGAACATTTAAAATATGGCATTATATTAGATGTTTTTAATATTCCGTCAAAGTACAACATCCACTAAAGAATCCGCTATCCGCTAAAACCATATTTTCCCCGTTGAAAGCGTTAAAAATCCACCAAATTTAACGGGAACTCCGCTAAGTTGGCAACACTGTATGGATCACAACACAGACAGACATACTTTTTTGACCAGACAAGAACATGGAGGGCCTCCCTGGATGAGTGATAAGCCCAATGCCGGGGCCACCTCCGAGACAACACGAACACATAGGACGAGACACACCATTCACACACACACTAACACACTTCGAACAAGGCGAGGATGAAGATGCTAATGACGGCCAGATGATATCCGGGGACCATAAGGGCCTAAAGTTACTCGACATTTGTCTCAGGTGAAGGAAAACCCCGGAAAAAACCTCACCTAGGGAACTTGTCCCGACCAGGAATCTAACCCGGGCCCGCTGCGTGAGGGGAGCGAACGCATCCCCTGAGCCACAGCGGTGGACACCATAAATAATAACTTCAACACTTTTTAAATTTTAATCTAAACCAAGATTTTAGTTTCGGACCTCAACCATGAATAGAAGTGGACGCATTAACTCGTGTTCCGTAAAATTTTGAATGTTTTTAGACCAACATTAGAATATTACTTTATGATGAGTTCTCACTTAATATACAGTTACATAAAAAAGTAAAGTTTACATATACAGGCCATGGAGGCCCTGAGGGTTCAGGGAATTTGAGGCTCTCACATTTTGAAGATTTGGCAAGTGAAGGTGGTAAGGTTGTCAGCCTTACGCACCGATTGCTCCTGGTACTCATTTCTGTTAGAGGCTGACTCGACCCCAGGGCCATAGTGCCACCAGAAGGATTAGACATATTGAAAAGCTCCGACGACCTCATCGGGAATCGAACCCGCAACCTGCCGGTTTGTAGCGCAGTGCCTCAACCAATACGCTTAGGCAGCTTGGAATAAAAGTAAAACTTCCAACAGAAGACACACGAAGTAAAAGTTGGACATTATTCCACTGGTGCCTTAAAATCGTTATGCCACTCTAATCTACGATTTCTGTCACATGGAAAATATTCTTTTAGTTAATAATAGTTGAATATGATTACTAAACAGACTCAGTTTGATAAAAATTGAAAATGTTAAAATTCATTACGCTTTTTTAAATGCAAAATTTCTCACGGTGGTCGCAAAAATAGTCATACTCCATCCGTTGGCAGCCATGTGCGAGAATCTCTCTCTGCGCATGTGCATACTGGATGGAGGGCAGATGGAAGCCTCTTAAAATGGCTTCACTGTACCGTACGTAATAAGAAATAGTGTATGACAGGCCTACACATGGTAAAATGAATTTATTTTGCTCGTAAGATTGCTACACTCGCCCTTAAGGGATCGTTTCGCAAACACTGCTACTCGCAAAATAAAATCTCCTTTTTACCACTTATTTCATAAACAATTATTACTAGGGGGCGGATATCTATGACATGTCATATTTTCTTCCTTTGCATTATTTCAGGTTTCCGACTAATTTAAACCCGATTCCAAGCATCCTGGTGAAAATGGAACGGCTTTTATTTTGCATATAACTGCATAATATTTAGGAAAGTTTCAACTATTTTAGCATATTTAGTATCAATATGCATATTTAGGTCATATTTTTGGCACATCTGTGTGCATATTAAAGAAATTTTGAAGTTTCATATCATATTTTGTAAATTTTGCATTATAATGATACTTTTTGAGAATTTACAGATATTTAAAATAATTAACACTATATTTTAATAAAATGTATTGTAATGAAACTTAAAAAAATATATACACAATGTGTAAGTGGTAAAGTCATATTTTAAATTTTATTGTTTTTAGGTCATAAATGCATGCATATGTCCTATTTTTTAGGTCATAGAAATCCGCTCCCTAATTATTACGATGGTACTTTTCCTGGCTACGATATTTCAAATAGCAAGTAGAAGCTGCAAGGTGGCAAGAAGATAGACCCTATCACATGGTTAAATGCCGAACTCTTTTGAGTCGGTAAGAGGTAGAGTCAATTTACACTGTAGCCGGAACTGCTACACCAATGGAATGCGAAGTTTGGGCAGAGAGTTCAATGCTAAACAACACTAAATAGAGGAAGTTAGTACAATTTCTATGAAACAACACACATGCATACCTTTCCTTGTTCCTCAATGTCCAGCACATTCAAGAGCAAATTATCGAAAAGGTGTTGTTTCTACAAATGATTAACAATGTTTGTTCCCCACTGTTTAAACAGCTCTCTGTAAGATACACTGATTTGCTACACACAAATAGTATGTCAATAGCATACATTCTCTGCAGTCATCAAACTCCCAAAATACTCTTAGACGCATGGCAAATTAAAAGGAAAAACAACCAAGTGTGTGCATAGGTGTGTCTAAGTACGGAGTCCAAAGAGTTGTAAGTGAAAGAATTATGTATGCCTATTTATAATCTCAGTTCCTGGTTACGAAATAGGAGATATGGAAATATAAGTTTGGTAATGCAATTCGAGGCATATGTGGAATTATTTTGAAAAGTGCAAGGCCAGTCAAGTTTTCAGTTTGATCCAGAAACCGAGGTTTGTATCAATTAAATAAAACATTATTTCTGTAGTAAAAACTTAAATTTAGCTTTATATGCGCAGCTATGCCCGATGGAAGTTTATTGTTAGTAAAGTACTCCTAATGGTCCCTTAATTACTTACTCAATGGATATAGACAATTCCTAAGCAAGCTAACCTGAGCCCGCCATTCAACCCTACTCTGTGCTAACTCCATCCAACCATCCCTCGCAAATCCTACTTCTCTTAAATCTACCCTAATATTGTCCTCCCACCTACGTCTAGGTCGTCCAGGTGGTCTTTTCCCTTCGGGTTTCCAGTCAATATTTTTGAGATATGTCTTTCCTCCCCCATGCGCGCTACATGTCCAACCCATTTCATCCTCCGTGATTTAATTATCCTTACTATATCCGGTGACGAGTGCAGGTTATGAAGCCCGTCATTACGCAGTTTTCTCCAGTCCCCATTTTCATCTCTCTTAGGCCCAAATATTTTCCTAAGCACCCTGTTTTCGAATACTCACAGATTATGTACTGTACTTCCCGAAGAGTAATGGTAGGCCTACCTAATTAAATTAATTGTATTTCTTGAAAATATGTTTTATTGATAATACTTCTATCAAGTTTCACAGCATCAGTAACCCCCTCGTGACAACAGATCCGAGTGAGATTTTCACTGGATTTTCCTCACTTTATTAGGTGACTACAGGATCTGGTTTCTTTAGAAGCAAATTAAAGCTATTCTTAAGAAACTTACACCTGCAGCTGCATATTCACAGTGTTTTCTCCAGCAAGACGCCGAAAGTAAAGTATTCTAAAAGTTGATTGATTAATTTAAAAACGTTCTTCTTGAGTTTATGTGGGAGGGGGGGGGGTAATGTCGGGGGTAATTCTGAAATTAATTGTTTTCTATAACTATGAGAAATTAAGCAAAGAATGTTTGTATAGTTTTGTGGTCCAGAGCCATGGAAATTGTAAGTAAAAATAAAACTAATATTTTTATTTTAATATGTTTAGTGTACGTATTAAAGTAACACTTAAAAAACAAAAACTTGTCTGAAAATGGTAAAAAACTAAAATAAAAATTTTAAATGTATAAAAAATTAATACAGGGTTTATAAAAACCTAAAAATTCGGGCCCTAATGATGATCATGGAACATGGCCCGCTTTACAGGTTGTTGGCGATGGCACTTAGCTGCTTGGATTTGCGGGTTTAACCTAGTTTTTTTGTGTCTTTTTCGCACTTAGCCCATTATTGATGTCTAGCCTATAGAGGTTTTAATGTATAAATAGTTTTTCAAAGCTGTGTTAAATATAAGAGGGAAGAGGTGCAGTTTTCTTACATGGAAATAATATATTATATAATTATTTATTTATACATATATATTATAATATTTTTACATTTATATATGCACCATATGCGCATTATTTGAATTCCCGGACAATGAAGTGAAGAGGAAGGGAAATACTATAGCCTATCATTTAGGAGTATGTAGTATGGTAAGGAAATGTGCTGTCTGTGGAAGATGGATGCTGCGAAGGACGGAGATGTGGACCACAAGGTCATGGCGGCTCCAGTGCGTCTGCAAGCTTTCAGGACTTGTCTGCCCTCAAAACTGAAAATCCGTGATATTCTTGTCGAGTCGTTGTGGGAGGTTAAGGTACGGCACACAGACAAAATGTCAAGTTATATCGGAAGAGATGGTGCTCCAGTAGATTCCGTGAACTAACGAACCATTCTTGAAAGTAAAACTTTTCGGAGGAATCCCACATTATACCCAAGTTAATTTAATAGTCTTACGTTCAATTTAAGAAGTCTAGGCCTAGGAATACTTATAGTTAATGAGTATTTGCATACAGAAATTACGAAACCTATTAGATAAAATAGGAAGTTCCTCTAGGACTTTTACGCATAAATAAGAGACTGCTATAATTACAGCTATATATGTTGTTTTTTATATTATGACTGTTCCATTCTGCATGGGTTTAATTATAAAAAGTTCCATTATACATGACAAATGCTGGACTGAATTTTAATACTTTATTGATATTGTACATTCTGAACAAATGTTATTTATAAATACTCGATACTATTAGATAAACTGAATAAGATAGGAATTAGAGGAACAGTTTACAAATTATTTGAATCATATCTGAGCAATAGATGTATAATGACAAAGGTTGACAGCCATATAAGTGAAATATCAAATATTGATATTGGTGTGCCACAAGGAACGATATTAGGACCAATCTTATACTTAATTTATGTAAATGATTTGCTAAATTTAAACCTAGATCAAATAAACGGCTCCATATTTTCATACGCAGATGACACTGTTGTGATTTTCAGTGGTCATTCATGGGAAGTAGCATATAAATACGCTAATACTGGCATGAAAATTATAAAAAAATGGTTCGATTCTAACCTTCTGTCACTAAACGTGGATAAATCAACATTAGTTCCTTTCTCATTAACATCTACTGGTCAGATAGCGCGGAAAAAATGTACAAATTTAAATTTAATAATACATAATTGTAATTTTGATGTGAATTGTAAATGCTTACCACTGAAAGAAACAGCCGTTGTGAAATATTTGGGTATTTTTATTGATAAACACCTTAAATGGTCTCACCATGTTAACTACATCTGTAATAGACTACGCCGAACAATTCATAAATTTGTCATTTTACGCCACTGTATGCCCATTACTGTTTTACGTTCCGTTTATCTAGCACTTTTCCAGTCCATTATTCAATATGGCATTCTCGTCTGGGGAGGTTTAGCGAAAACTACCCTTAAGCCCCTCTGCCTTTTACAAAAAAGAATAATAAAAATCTGTCTAAAAAAACACATTGATTACCCAACTAGCCTAATATTTTCGGAATTTAATGTTTTAAGTTTGGACCAAATTTACAAATTTTCTATATTAAAATATTTTCACAAACATCGTATAAAATACTCTTCCAGTGATCATATCTACAAAACTAGACGAAATACTAATTTACTCCTATTAGAACCCAAATGTCTCACATCGGCAGGATTAAAGCATAGCATTAATTTTGGACCGCGCTTCTATAACTCAATTATCAGAAAAAATCCTGATCTCTCAGCATACTCCACTGTTAAATTTAATAGATATGTAAAGAATTTTTTGTAATTTTTTAGCTTTTAAGTAATTTTTGTTTCACTCCTTTTATGTATTTATGTTTTTATGTTTTAATGTTTTTGTTTTACTTTCTTTTTTAGTTAAGCACATTATACACTCTATTTCTTTGTCTCTCCTCTTTCTTCACTTTGATATTTTTGAAACGGCACCCGAGCACGAGCAGTCTTGCTCATTCGGGTGTATTACTAAATGTAATACCTCTTGTAATATCTCCTGTAATAAATAAATAATAATAATAATAATAAATAATAATAAAGGCTGGTAAAAAAAAAAAAAAAAAAAAAAAAAAAAAAAAAAAAAAAAAAAAAAATGCAATTTAATGTAATCGTAAAAGGTCAAAAAACTTCTAAATTCACTGTTTTGGCTACCTGTAATATGTTTTAACCTGTCTAACGCATATATTATACTAACCTAGCTTAAATAAGTTAGAAAATAAAAAAGTGTGTGCAAAAAATATTGTAAATACCTTTTTCGTAGCAATCCCAAAATATTACTTCGTTGGTATATGGTTACATTTTTTTTTTTTTTGAGGGTATAAGGTGGACAACAAGCCTTAAAATTTTACTCTATAATATTTACCCTCAAAAGGAAAATATTAAATTTATTAATATGTGTAGGTATTACCAGGTAATGCGAGTTAATTCCATGCATAATAAATTCATATTAAAATTATATGACCTGTGTTGAGATAATATAGGTCAAGTTCGTGTAAAGAGTGGTAGAAATCATTACCATATAAATGATGAGTAGGCTACACAGATTTTACTTCATGCGTCAAAGAATATACGTTAAAATTGTATTAAAAAAATATATGAAATCACTTGCACTTGCTTAGTGGCTAAAATTTAATGTGAATAAAATCAGGTAAACTGATGTAACAAAGAGCCAGAATACTTTTGTTTAATCAGCGATAATTGCAGTTATGATATACAGAAAATAAGTTATTTTTGTAACCGATTTCAGAGTTAAGCGCCAGATCGATTCATTACGGAAGAACAAAGGTCTAGTTGGATAAGCATATGTAAAGGAATATGTGGGTCGTGTTATTTGAAAAGCTAACAGTATTCCAACTTCCAAAGCCGTATATGAACACTGTAAAACAATATGTTGTCATGAGAACTGATTTGCATTGAATAAATTCTTTCTAATATATTATCATAAAATACGCACTAAATTGGGCATTACTCCGGTACCGGACAACCGATTTGGTCAAAAATCAAAAGGCTTCTTTCCACGGACGTTATAAATGCGTACACCAAGTTTAATGAAAATTCGATCTCATAAAATACCATTCTGGCACTTAATGATCCATGTTAACATCTATCGTACACTAACAATGTATTGGCGACAAAACTGAATATTTATAATGTTACCTTATTGATCTTCTAAAGCTACTAGTATTCCTTAGACCGCGTTCGCGTAGGCCTATAAGTTAGAGCCAATTACAGAAACATTTCACAAGGCGGGCCGAAATGGTTTAATGAAGTGCTGAAATGGAGCAATTTTCAGAACTTTTTTTATCTGTTGTTAAGTATAAGACGAGTGAAACTGTGACTGCACTTCCGATAGGTGTTCATAGTCCGGTTGCAACTAGAACGAGATGAGCCTCAGGAGTGAAGTGAAAAGTCAGTCGGTCAGTCTCTTTCTGACACATTCTTTTTCGAAATTGCAAAGAAGAAAACACTTGTTCACACACACATTACGATGCAGACATGGCGATAACTTTCTGGGCACGAAAAATAAAATTTTGGAAACTTGATTTCACCAAGGACTTACAGAATTCAACTTTTGAGGCGTTAAAAAACAACAGTTGATCGTTCCTTTTTCAATTCGACTGATATGAGCTAAATGTCCGGGTTTAGGCTACTGTTTGCAGTTCACAATAGATCGAATAGGCCTAATGAAAATATATATGGGCCTTTTCACACTGGGTCATTTGTGACGGTCACCGATTTTTTTCAGTGAACACACCTGGGTCACTTGAGACGGACACCCCCAGTATTGCCAATAGTAGCTAGATGATAAAACAATTTATAATCGCTTTTGAGATCCAAAATGGCAGGTCGACATTCCAATTCACTTATAAAATCTTCAGAATTAATCAAGTCTAAACTCATGGCTGGATAACTAGTTTCGCTGAGCTCGATTATACAATACAATTGTGACAATTTGCATTGTTGGCAATCATAATAAATGTGACTTTGCGGTGACCGTCACAAGTGACCCAGTGTGAATGCTCCCGTTTAAACCAATGCTTCTTCGTCGGTGACCGTCACAAGTGACCAAGCATTGTTCAATGCTAAAAGTCTGTCCCATAATCCTATTGAAGGAAAAGCAATGAGTAAGAAATACCACTGGTGGTCCGCGAAGATTGTGCAGATGGTCCGCAGACATAATTAAAAAATATCATAAAGCAAGTGGAAAGTAAAGAAGTATTTTTTTTTCACATATTTTGCTATAATGACCTATAATTAATACCCCAAATATTAAGAATATCAAAGTGGCCCTCCATGTCCTTGTCTGGCAAAAAACAAAAGTATATCTGCGATCCAAAAGCAATCCCTCAGCCGACAGGTCGCGGTTCTGTAAGGCATGCATGGGCCGCACAAATTCCCTACAATGCTTCTCTATCCGTCTGTCTGAATGAATTCTAACTGCGATTAGGATTGAAAGTGCAGAGCTAAGTCTAGCACATGAAACCATCGGGTTAAGGAACTGAACGAGTAGAGTGGGAACTCGGAAACTGAGGTTTAGCGCGCAGGTGCAGGAATAACGTGAGACATATTTTGATGAAAACAAGTGAGAAGTACCAGGAAGAGGCTGTACTGGGAATGCAGATGTGTTTGTATCAACTGCAGCTCATCCGCACTGGTATCAAACTCATTCCGAGAACAGCCTCGTCACGTATCCCATGTAAAGTGACATGAACAACAGATTTGACTCTGAGTAAAAATCTCAATATTTGGTTATACTAAATGTATAATATTTGAACAATGGACAAAGCTATTATTAAGGTGGTATCTTAGAATGAAACTAGCAAATCTGATGTCCAGTTTTCAGCGAAAATATATGTTTCAAAGGTCCTCTGCACACAATTTCTTTCTTTCTTTCTTTCTTTCTTTCTTTCTTTCTTTCTTTCTTTCTCTCTCTCTCTCTCTCTCACTCTCTTTCCCTTTCTCACACACACACACACACTCTTCCTCCTTCCCACCATGTATCCATAGGTTTATCTCTATTCCTATTCCTGTTGACTTGGTAGAAAAACAATTCTAGAGTGATAGCGAAAATGCGAATAAGACAAAATACCAAAGTTTTAGGAGAGACAAATAATTTATTTCCACAGCATTGTTACAATATTTAGTTCGGTCCACAAGATATTTTTACACAATGTCTTATAGACTACTATATAAAAATATCTGGGTGGGCTGATCTAAATAATGTAACAATACTGTGGAAATAAATAGTTTTTTGTCTTTCCTGAAACTTTGGTATTTTGACATATTCGCTTTTTCCCTACCACTCTACCTAGGTAGAATGAGATACCGGTAAACCCCCACCAAAGAAACTTGTCAAAAGATGCAACAGAAGATACAGAGTTCGAGAATGGAGTTTCAGAAATATAGGTCTACAAAATATAAAATATCGATATTTCTCTACTTCTAACTCCATGCCTATTTCTATCTCTATCGATATACCTCTATGGCGCTGAATTCTAACAATAGAAAGGCCTACTGCGTCATCAATATCCCCTTCCGACTGCATTGTTAGATGGCAGAATTTGGGGTATATGGTCGCTTGCCGGTACCCACGGGCGATACTAAAGGCTTTTACTTGGCCGGAGCCGTTACATCTTTATCATGTAATATCAATGTCGGGGCCATCTTCGAGACAAAACGAACACAGGACGGGTCGCAACAGTCGCAACACACTCATTCGAACAAGGCGTGACGGCCAGATGATATCTGGGGACCATAAGAACATTAAAGTTTATCGATATTCGTCCTACAGTAGGGTGTCCATTCGTCCCGCTTTTCCCAGGACAAAATGACCCGCTGTCCCGAAAGTTTTTTATTGGGGACACTCAAATGTTTCGTTTTTTTGTGAATGTGTTTGGTCAGTGTGTTTCACGCAAGTTACAACAGTGAAGGTCTTAGGCCACTCATTGTGGAAACATACTTTAATGGAGTAATATGTGCTGACTTCTATGATAAATTATAAGAAAAACCGCACATCTTGATAGAATATATAAAAGTTAAATGTATAGTGACAATAAGGCATCTATTTCTGAGCAATAAATTATCTACACCAGTCTGCAGAAGAAAATTTAAGGAAGTCATTTGGGATAATTTGCGTGCATGAGACAATAGTATATTGCGACACAAGGGCGGAAAGGCACGTTTACGGGTCGAGGAAACAGATTGAAAACCCGAGGCGCAGCCGAGGGTTTTTAAGTTTTCGAGACCCGTAAATGCCTTTACGGTCCGTGTGTTGCATGCTATTTTTTGCACGACGGTTACTTATATCAATTTAATTATATTAATTGTGATACTACCTGAAAATATTATGTATATACAGTCTTGAAGAATTGTGCTTATTTCAGAAAGGGATTCGCATTTGTTATTGTTTATGGCAACCGAATATTTATAAAGCGGGAGGCCTTGGTCATTTCTGCTCGCAAATAAGCATTTGCGGGCGGTAAAGTAACTTTCCGCCCGTCGCCCCTAGCAACAAGTCACTTTCCGCCCGTCGCCCCTAGCAACAAGATTGCGTGTGGTAATGTCAAGTTACGATCCATGTAAACAACTTTCGTAAGTAACACTTACTAGCTAAGGAGTGCAAAAAGGTAAATTGTAAACATTCCCTGAATTTTGTGAATTAAATTTTTGTCCACTTTTTTCCCTTAATTGTCCAAGGTTTTATACAAAAGAATAAAATAAAATGTCCCGTTTTTATATAAACATTATATGGACACCCTATCCTATAGGGACGAAAGACCTCGGGAAAATCCCACCCTGGAAAATGTGTCCTGAACGGAAATCGAACTTTGGCCCGCTGCGTGAGGACAACGAACGCATCTCCTAAGCCACAGAAGAGGAAGATTTTAGACCAACGTCTAAAAAAATATCTGCAACTGAATGCACAAATATGTGGTGAACTTTCAAAGGGAAAGGAATTAGGCCGCGTCTGATGGAATTCAGTTAATTAAGTCGTTGAGCAGACTGGACATAGCAGGAAAACCAGACAAAGTGTCTTCCTTGCCAAGTCACTCGACTTAATCAACTGATAGCTCGGGTTCACACCCCGTGACCTTGAGAACTCTAGGTGCGGAGTTGGGCGTGAGCATAGCTTCATTAGGGAGAACAAGGGGTTCATCAACACAAACACATCTCACTGTCTTATGATCACTGCATACTTAGGAGTCTTAGATTCTATGATTGGAATTATAAAAAAAAAATAACAAACACTTCAGAAAGACCCCACAGAAAGAAGCAACGTGGGATAAATATTAATAAATACATAAAAATAATTCATTAGAGTGATATATCTATTGAAATAAGGTGATTAATTACATTCAGGTCTGATATAATATGAAATTAAAACATGATAATTAAAGAGGCTGAACTGAAAGGTAAAAATGCAATGTAATGATAATGGTAACACATAGTTTTAGCACAGCATTCCATGGGAGATCGGGATTAACGTATGACCGCTATATAGCTCCCTTAAATTTCACTGGAAGAAGGCATAAATTAATAGCATATCGTCATTTAGATGACTTGATGATTTATTCAAGTAGCTCTTCAATTGTCTTCATGAGGCTAATTGTATCCCGTTCCAGATCTTCTATTACCTAAGAAAAATCCGTAGGATCGTCTCGATGCTAAATGCAGAACCATGGAGTTGTATAAAACTAATAGTACTATACGGAAATAAAAGGAAAAAAATACTTCATGTAATAAGCACTGTATTGACAATGAAAATGAATCGTCGATGTATGTAGCAATAGTTAAAGAAGAATACTAAAAATTTAAGAAACGAATTAATGAAATGAATAATCTCGACACAAAAATCCAAGTTTCGAAATAGGCTATTTAAATGTTAAAATGAACCCATCCACTAAAGCCTTAAAATAACTGAAAAATATGAAAATACTATGAAGAAATACGGAAAACTATGAGTTTTCAACCCATTAAGCCTACTCATTATGAAAACATAAGAGAAAGTGTAAGAGGTAGGAAAGATGCAGAGAAAGAGGTTTCGAGACTATTTACAATAAATTTAAAAGAAAACAAAAAGGAAATGGTTCCCATAAATATTTTAAAATAGTTATATATTCTTCATAATAGGGAAGAGTAAATTTCTAAAACTTCCAATATGTTACACAGTAGGAAAAGATACAAAATTACTGTGTAAACTTTAACAAAATTTTCAGAAAATTAATTTAAGAATAGCAAAGTAAAGATTAATGATTATTTAGTAAACAGGCAAAAAAGAAAAGAACCATACAGGGACGTATCGAGGATTTTGGTTGGGAAGAGGCCCACAAGGGGTCCAATCCAGACTTTTTTTTTAAAATTAAGTATTAAAATTTTATTTTAACGTCCTTTCGGCAGATATGTCATAAAAGGGTAAGAACACTTTAAGAATACAAAATGAGAAGTACAGATTTTTTTCAGTTTTTTGGGGGCCTGGAAGCCCAATTAATCAAGAAAACCAAAATGAAAAAAGTTAAATAAATAAGCCTAAATCATTAAAACAGATAAAGAACATTCTTGGACAATTTTAAGAAGCAAAATACTAAAAATAATTAAAATATATTTTGTAGAAAACTTACAATTTGGGATTGTTAAATTTCCTTTTCTTACATTTCTTAATTACTAAACCACAACAGCAAGTAGGAGAAGAAAAATGGATTTAAAGTAAGATCAAATTGAAAATGTGAAATATAAGAAAGTTAATCGAATCTCTGAAAAAAAAATTATATTTCTAAATTAGTTTTAGAAAATCAAACATATAAAAGGAAGCATAGATTTAACAAAAAGAACAGCTAAAGAAAAATAAAAAATCTAAAGAGAAAGAAAAGATCTGAAAAAAGTACTGTAATATAACAATGAATCAAGCTGAACAATATAAACAGGACATACATAAGAAAAGAAAACAAGTATCAGAAAGGCTGAAAATAAATGAACAAAATACACAATAAAACACAGGAATGAAAAAGAAAGTACAAAATAAAAATTGATTCGAGAACAAAAAGAAGAGGCAGTGACGAGTCTGGACTCCTTGAGACGGCTTGTTGATCTTAGAATGTGGAGCACTTCCAAGACTAAACACAAACGTATGCGCGTGCGCACAAAACCAAGGTCTACCTATGTTTATTTTGCGCGCTCTTTAAAATTCGCAAAATTTCAACACTTATTGATCCCATGGCAACGCGTTTTAAATCTTACG
Source organism: Ectobius pallidus (assembly GCA_964059195.1). NCBI lineage: Eukaryota > Metazoa > Arthropoda > Insecta > Blattodea > Ectobiidae > Ectobius > Ectobius pallidus. The sequence goes on along the minus strand of CAXKWD010000004.1, from coordinate 30,998,618 downwards.
AGGTCATTTGGGATTCTGGAAAATGTTCTGTGGTGAAGATTGGTATATCGGGTTAAGCATGAGTTTAACACTTCAGAAAACACTGAATTAGGATAAAGTAAAGTTTTCGAAATTTCGTTGTGCATAAATGTGCATGTGCAAAATATGATCTCCAAAGCAGATGTAACAGGAGCTGAAACAAACACAATAGCCAAGCCTAGTTTTGTGGGGTAATCAGCAGGTTTACTTAGACATATTTTAATGATATGTATTACTAAAGGCAAGCGGTTAGATTTAGCCATTCCTCCCCAACCCAATATGCCATATTGTAATGCTAATGCTAAGTAATCTAATCGCAGGATATGAGGTTGTAAATAAGAAGGGAGGTTAGAAAATTGATATATTGTTTTACGAAGTCTATTGCAAATATAAGTAATGTGCTTATTCCATCTTAGATGTTCATCAATTATAATGCCTAAGTATTTGGTCTGAGTAGAAGAATTAAAGGGGGAGAATTGCAGTTATCACTATTACAGTTATTATGAATGGTAACATACATAAATAAATTAATGGAAAGAATAAATGAATGACGGCATAACAACCCAACGATAAGAGAACAACTTTGCTGTTGGTGTAAGCACCATTTTTTATACTTTTTAAATATATTTACCACATATCAGAGATACAAAAATAGTAAGAATCTTAATTTTGATATCTGGACTCTTTCACCTGACTTCCTCTCCTTAAAAATCCACGAGGTTCATTTCAGATTACTGGATACTTCTAAATAAATGAGTGAATTGGTGGAGGTGCGTTCTCCAGAGTTGTGCAATAAATTGGCAGCACGTGATGGTGCTCAGCATATAAATCTATCCAGCGGATTACAAGAACAATAGCCTGCTCTGGTAGAATACAAATGCCACTGTGAAACGCACCTGTAACACACTGTAATACAGATCCGAATTCTTCAGCGAAACAGTAAAGACCATTTATTGTTTATTCTTTACGCCTATATGCTATTTGCAATACATCCAACTTTTTAGATTCAGATACGATAGGTTTATAATTTTTTTAAATTCAGATTCATAAGCATCTGTTGGTTTTCGAATGTGAATTAAAAGTAAGTTAGAATACGGTGTATGAGCAGGGATTTCTTAACAGAACTCTACACATTCCAGCGAAGTATATATTTCTTTATTAAATTCATCATTTGCATTGAATGTTAAACTAGAAAGAATATAGTGGGTGCCACTTCTTAAAGACTTTTTTTTTTAAGAACTGCCTCTAACTGCTGCCACCCTAATCCTCTTCGACCTGTCAATCAGTGAATAAAAAGGTAATTAAGCGTATTCACACTTGTATGCAGTCCAGTACAATGTTTAAAAATACGTACCACACACGTTTACTTTACTTAAGAAGTGAATGACAGCGGCAACACTGGGGAAACCCACGCATCTACAAGAGCACCTGTTCTTTGTCGGTGTCGGTGCAGATTTTTGGATTAGGGAATAATACTATTATATTTTTTGTAGATATACGATGGTTTGGGACGAGGCCTTCTTAAAATGGCACCAACAGTACCTTCGGGTGCAATAGGGTTTAGGCCTAATCCAATAAATAAATAAATATCTGAAATATATAAACTGTCTTGCATTCTTGTCACTAATTGAACTTCAGTGAAAATGATACATTCATTCGAAGAAGAATCATTCTAATCTGTGAGAATGGGGGGGTTAAGTCCCGTTAGCACCTCCGGTGGCTGCACCACTGTTCGTGTCGATTTTTTTTGTTTTTTTTTTTTTGTTTTCCGAGCCGAGGCTCATAAAAATTACAGAAACTTAAGAATAGTAACGAGGTTTTAAACCATGGCCGTGGATAAAACTTTGTTTTAGCAATGGACCCATTGAGTCTGCCTCGGCAACTTTATACGGCAAGACTGCGTAACGCAGACAGACATAAAAAGCGAGAGAGAGATAAATAGACAAGAAGACGTACAACATTTTTGGGGTCCAAATACATCTAACTCGTCGTTACAACGATACATTACTAAGCAAGATGAGTACTAGACACAAGCGCTTCATCAGTATGCAAGTGGCACGTCATTACAACTGATACGGGAAAGCAGACACGTATCCTTAACAACACATAGACACTAGAGTATTACTGTGAACTGTCTAGTTTACATTTGCCTGTCTTGCTTCTAGAGGAGAGATAATCTCTAGCATAATAGAAGACCTATTAGCAATAGTGATTCTCATAGTAGCTTACAGGAGTAAGAGATTAATAATCATTACTAGCGGGCGGATTTCTATGACATGTCATATTTTTCCCCTTTGCATTATTTCAGGTTTCAGACTAATTTAAACTCGATTTCAAGCATCCTCGTGAAAATGGAATGGCTTTTATTGTGCATATAACTGCATATTTAGGAAAGTTTCAACTATTTTAGCATATTTAGAATGAATATGCATATTTAGGTCACATTTTTGGCATATTTATTTGCATATTAAAGAAATTTTGAAGTTCTATGTCATATTTTGTAAATTTTGCATTATAATGACACTTTTTTTGAGAATTTACAGATATTTTAAATAATGAACACTATATTTTAATAAAATGAATCGTAATGAAACTTAAAAAATATATACAAAATGTGTTAGTGGTAAAGTCATATTTTAAATTTTATTGCTCATATTTTAATGTTTTAGGTCATAAATGCATGCATATATCCTATTTTTTAGGTCATAGAAATCCGCCCCCTAATAATTACGTTTATTATAACAATAAAGTGATCCATATACAGACCATGGAGGCCCAGAAGGTTCCAGGAGGTTAAGGTTCCCAGATTTTAGACATTCGAAACCTGAAGATGGTAAGGTTGTCAGCCTTACGCATCGGCCGCCTTTACCCCAGAATTGCTCCTGGTACTCGTTTCTGTTAGACGCTGAGAAGACCCCAGGGCCAGAGGGCCACCAGAAGGATTAGGCCAATTGAAGAACTCCAACGACCTCATCGAAGATTGAACCCGCGATCTTCCGGTTTGTAGCGCAGCGATTATAACAATAACTAAATAATATTTAATAATAACTATACAGTCACCCAGGATTAGAGACTCTGATGAGACACTGGATCCATCCATGGATCACAATGAATATAACCTATTACCTAATCTTTTCTACCATTCATCCACTTCCCATTCATGCTGTCTAGGTGGAAACTCGAACTTCTTGCAGCCAGTGCCGGTAACATAACCTACCTACGTCTTTTCCTTCATTGCAGCGTTATTATATCAAAGCCTCTTAACTTCTAATACCTTTATTATTCCAGACGTGGGATGTCAATTTTACTCTTTCAATCGTACCTATATAGGTATTCACAGTCATTTTATTTTTTAAATAATTTTCGTACGAATTAATTTCATAGCAGCTAAGTAACATGTGACAAGTTGTGTGTGCGTAAAGTAATCGATTTATTGATTTACGCAGAAATTAAAATAGTCACTAACGTTTTAAGGCCGGTACCACATGACTACCATTTCGAACAGCTGTTTGTAATTATGTTTCACTTAAGTATATTCACGTATTTTCTGTGGTAGAAAAATAGTAGGCAATGCAGGTGCGTGAAGTGTTTAACAGAATCCCAGAAATAATAAAAGAGACGTAATCCCACCCTTATTCGCGATATACTTCCATAGGCCTATTTACATTATGTAATCAACACATACAATTTTTTCTCTTCTAGTAAACATAGAATATCAATTATTAATTCTATTTTTATAACATACTGCTGTTTTACATGCATTTTCATATTTTTTATGGCTAGTTTCTGAAATTCAAGGTCTTATCAGTTCATTATACCAAGAGAATGGGTTGCTTATAATTTATGTTGGCAAATTATTAGTCATTCCTGTGATAACACAGAGCATTTATCAATGTATACGTCTTAGATTCTAATAACGAAATTAGAAGAAAATTCGAAGAGTCCTCAAGACAATATGTAAGGAAACATCAGGGAATCTGAGTCTGGATAAGTGCCTGCGTTGCCGATGTGATCTTAGCGTTCGAGTAGAGAAATATTGAGGAGCAATCCCACTTCGATTCTCGCCCAAGGAACATTTTCCTCTGGAGAATATAATTTTAATCTTAAGACTTAAATGTTATGTATAAGCAATAATCAATAAAGCGATTTAGATAAATGTAAAAAATCTATAACTTACATCTGTATGTCAGCATAGATCACCTTGTAACATGAGACTCACCTGCAACAAAAGACAATTCACCAATTATTTTCAAAGTAAAGAGACTGATGTCTTCTTATAGCACAAAATAATAATTATGTAATTTCTTAACCTCAACTTCTTTTATTCAGCCCAGGCCTTTTGCTTACATGGAACCATAATCAGGGCATAGTAATTCAATAAGAGTACTCTAATCCTACGGGTAATGGGTCACGGAATGTTAAATTATATTTAATTATTTATTTATTTACTCCCCTCTAGTATAGTTAAGACCTTAAAGCCTTCTCCATTAACCAGAGGTGGAATTGGATACATACAAACTCAACCAATAATATAATTCAAGCAGAGATAATTGGGCTACATGTATAGTTAATCGGTTAGGTGCTAGAGATAGTTAAAGTATATTAAACTATAATGAAATACATTTTTGACGAGACAAATAATAGTGGTAACTAGAAAGAATGAAAAGGACGAAAAATAGCCTAAGTAAAACCATACAAAACGATACGGGACGTATTTTTAAAATATAAAAAGTAGTTTATATGACATGAATATTAATAGTTAGTGGTAGTTATATAATAGAGCCCAACAAAAAAGAACTTTCTGTTTGGTGTCTCAGATGTTTTACCGGATTTTGGCCATACTTAGCCTAGGCCTAGTGTGCTTATTCGAAATATGTAAACCGTTTTTCTCTACCAGCTCTACTTTTATATAACTTAGATTTTATTCGTTAACTCTTAGTCTTGCGAAACAAAATCTTGCTTGATAATATAGCTACTGAAGGTTCTTGACCATACTTTGGACACGTAGGACGAAAACTGTACGAAGTACAGAAAAAGTAAAAGCTGGATTATTTTTGGCCCTAAAATTGAAAGCTCATAAGTCATAAACAACCGTACAAAATGTGATAATATCAATTTTTGGAAAGACCAGATGTTATATTGTTATTGTAATGTTAATGTAATGTTAGTGTGTTGCTTTTTTCTTCACATGATTTATAAGCTAAAAATAGGCACTGTTTTTTATTTATATCAAACGTAAAATGGGATAATATGCATAATCTCACAAAACTAAAGCTGATAGGGCAAAACTAATGGCACATTTGACATCAGCGACCTAAATATACCCAAGAATTAGGTATAAATTCTAAGGCAACAAAATGGCTGTTGGTCTGTGTTATAGTTCAAGGAAACCAATTTTCTGCATAAAGCATGAAATGTAAGCTTAAGACAAGGAAATATATTAGTAAACATAAAACAAGAGAAGACTCAGACAATGAGGAAGTACGAAACAGAAGGGAAAAAATAGCAAGAAGTGGAACGAGAATAACATTACAATCGATACGAGAAGAATATCCGGGATCTGCAAGTAATCAGTTGCGCCATCTTGTTGATATTAACGTTGATTTAATTATAAGTTAAGGAGGCCTTGGAGATACGAAGAGCAGGTGCCCTATCTTGTTAATACAACCTTCGCTCTGTGTATATACGTCTTGTACATTAGCACTCCTGCTGAGAATTTGTGACTTGTTTTAAAGATCGAAAGAGATTTTAAACTCAAACATCACATAATGTTAGTGAAGACCTGCGGGTTTTTATACCGATACCAGCAACCGGTTCTTTATAACATTACGCCTTTGAGAAAACGGAACGAAAAAAGTGAGAGGGGATAAAAATAAATCAGAGTGACTATGGGAATATTTAAAAAATCATGTGAATAATATAACTTCCTCTGCGCGTATTCAGTTGTTTCAATCTGATGCAAAGCTTTATTGTTCACCAGGCAAGACTGAGTTTCTACAAGCAGTGAGTGGCTTATAACTACCCTTCGGAAATTTTTTTTTATGAAAAAAATGATTCAAATAAAAGTTTTTGCTCTTAGCATAAGCACCCCATGTACAAAATTTAAATAAAATCTTTTGAGGCGTTTTCGAGAAAATAGCTAACAATGAAATTTCCTTCACATAAAGTGGCAATAAACGTAACAGAAAGAAAGCCATCGCCAATTTTCGATACGTATTCCTAGAAGGTACCTAACCTAAATACAAAATTTGATTTTCATCCTTTTTTTTTAAGTTGTTAGGCTGTTCACAGAGGCACAGACATGTTTATGAAAATAGTATTTTCGGACTGAGGGGACCTCAAAACATGTATTTATGTTAAAAGCTCAACTCCGAATTTAAGGTCGAACACCATACTTCCTCTACTTATAATACTTAGGATACGGGCAGGGGAATAGACTATAAATAGTATAATAGTACCTGATAACTTAATACAAACGGTAAAAAAAAGCGAAGTAATCCCTTTAAAGGCTATGGAGGCCCTTAGGGTTTAGAGAGGTTCAGGACAGTTGTAAGCCCATCGCCTCACAAGCCCCGTAAAATATTACTTAGATGTGAAAGGGCTGAGGAATTTTCTCAAGAGGCTCTAGTTTAGGCTTGAAGTATTTTACGTTCCGTATAACGGGCCCCCAACGTCAAGTCTGTCCCAGAGTACTCCGTACCCAATAACTTTTAAGTTATAGGCTATCCTTAAAAAAAAACCATCAACCTCGGCCGAGTATGATCGCGCTACTTTTTTTTTTAATTTTTTAATTTTTACCGGCCATTATCCTGAATTATTTATCTTGTTTATTGATTTGTTTTTCTTGTTTTCCATTTTTTTTATTTCATAACACACAAACAACCATACCCGAGGAGGGACTCGAACCCACAGCCTCCTTCATCACGACTCCAAGGCAGCACGCCCTAGCTAACGCGGCTATGGAAACCGGCACCTTCGGATCTAGAAGCGGGCACCACCGCGGCCAACATTAAACAGTAATGGCGAATATAATAGTAATTCTTGATTCGGCTACTGCCTTTTTAAATGTCTTGCCCTGACCTAACATCAAACTAAACGATCTCCCACTAATACTTCAATAATTACAATATCAATACCTGCTTATAAAGTAACAACTCACCGGTAATTAAGTTGTATATAACATAAGAGTTTTTCTTATATAATCTATGGGAAATGTCTAATTCGCCATGAATTACGACAAGCGACTGACACCCAAGCATGTATTGTGTGCACGATGTGGGAGTTTGGCAAATGTTGCAATTAGTCGCGGCCAATTTTTCAAGCTGCAGTAGAGCGCGTGGTGTGGGTTGCGGTACAATAGGCGTTCCTGGTTGTTAACATGCAACATCAAGTAGAGCGAGCCTACATGTGAAGGAGTATGAGCCAATTGTTAATATCAATTACCGCGTGTCAACCAGTGTAACAAGTGATATTTTATATCCCACTACCTCAAGTAACAAAGAATACGCTCACCTATTGACCACTATAAATCACTGACACAGGAACTCACGTGTGGCTATGTAATCATAAGTAATATAACGAAAGATCCGGCCATGTATTTGATAATGACCAATATCGTTTAGCAATGCCTCGCATATCGGCCAATCACGGTCGAATATATTTCAATATGCTAGCAAGGACCACAAGGACGCGTTTTATCTGATAAATATAGTACTATAGATGAATATAGACATTTTCTTGTAATTGATTTGAAAGAGATAACCATCCCACCAGATAGCCTACCTCAAAAAACAATATCACAAATAAAAGATGATGTACTGTATATTTCAAAAACTATTTAAAGAAAATTTCCGAAGTACTACTTGGCCCCCGCTACTATAGGCCTAATCAGAAAATATCCTGATCTCTCAGCATACTCCATTGTTAAATTTAATAGATATGTAAAGCATTTTCAGTAATTTTTTAGCTGTTTAAGACATTTTTATTTCATTCATTTTTATGTATTTATGTTTAACATTTTTTACTTTCTTTATTAGTTAATCACATTTTTATACACTCTGTTTCTTTGTATCTCCTCTTTCTTCACTTTGATATTTTTGAAACTGCACCCGAGCACGAGCTGTCTTGCTCATTCGGGTGTATTTCTAAATGTTAATTCAATTCAATTCAATTCAATTTATTCACCAGAAGAATCTTGTTACAAAATTCATGGTTTCGTCACTTAAGTCTAATACAATATATGATACAACTTGTTAACACTGAGATATAAAATACTTATATTAGGATTAAGAGGAAATCTCTCCTTCAAAAAGAATAATTAAGCATAACTAAATTGGTAAGTCTACCATCTGTATATCAAGAAATTCATGGATAGAAAAGGGTTGATACAATAACAGGATTTTTTAAATTTTATTTTTAAAAGCATTGTTAGAAAGGGCTTTAAACCCATCGGGTAACTTATTATAAATATTTATTCCTTGATACGATATACTATTTAAGCATTTTGTGAGCCTATGTTTATTTAGATGAAGATGATTAGCTATTCTGGTATTATGAGTATGATGTTCTGAGTTTTTTTGTGAAAGATTCTTTAATCTTATGTACGAAACATACAGTTTCTAAAATATAGATACTGGGTTTTCAACTTTTTAAAAACTTCTCTACTAGGAGTGCGGACTGGCACTTTCAACATAATTTTTGCTATTTTCTTTTGAAATTTGAAAATGGTTGTTATTTTTGATGATGTACCCCAGATACAGATACCATAAGTAATTTGTGAGTATATAAGTCTAAAGTATACAGATTTAATAGTTTCGAGAGAGACTACTCTAGCAAGAATACGGAAGGCAAAGTAAAGTCTACTCAGTTTATTTGCTATGTAGTCTATATGCTTATTCCAAGAAAGATTTGATTCAAACCAAATTCCCAGAAATTTGGTATATATACTTTCCTCGAGGGTTGTTCCGTTTATATGAATAGCAAAAGGGTTGTCAAGTTTCTTTTGGTGGAATCGCATTAGTATTGTTTTTTTTTTTACGTTGAGGTGGAGTTTGTTATCTTTTAGCCATGACTGTAAGTGTGAAATTGTCAAATCCACTTTTTTAGAAGTGTGGTTGAGTCAGCGTCATTAAAAACCAGGTTAGTGTCGTCTGCAAATTAATATTTCTTGTGCTAGAATAATTATAAATTATGTAAGATATAGCCTGTATTTTTTTCCTCTTTTTAAATAGTAGTTGTAGTTACTTTTGAAATTTGTATTTGTTCTGTTTTATTTTACTTGTATAAATATGTATTTGTATTTGTATAAAAAAATAAAAGTATATGATTTTTATGATTTTAAATGCTAAAAATCTAGAGGAGGCCATAAACATTTTGGGAGGGGGGCAGCGCCCCCTCTAGCCTGTCTAAGTCTATAAATTAAAAGTACCAGACAAATTTACTATTGAAGATTGGAAATGATGATGATTGAAATCAACGGGGTAGTAAGACAGGTAGCGGATAGATGTCATTCTGCAGACTTCCTGCGGCCGAGAAAGCGCACAACACAATCAACAGCATTCCACAACAATATTGCAACTTTCCATTCCAACTCATTTCTAGGCAAGAGCGAAATATGTCCCTTTTCTTTCAATAACTTAATATAGGGCAGGTACGGCGAGAGAAAAAATGGGGATTTAGTAATTTTAATAAGAAATATTTATACCAAACAGTTCTGATTTTCAGCAACTGGCAACTGCTGAATGGCAAATAAATATAACAGTATTTTTGAAATAGTATTAAATAAAAAAAAACTTCATTATAGTCGGCGCGTAAATGTTTTAGACAGTGGGATGTGTAGGTGTTGTCCGGTGTAGAACCAGCCTTGAGCATGCAAGTATATCTGTCTCCCTCTTAAGTAGATACTAGTAACTTAATGCTCTAGAGTGAGACAGACTTAGAGTTGGATTATTCCCACAAAGTCTCTGGCCTTGAAGACAAACCCAGCCAGCGAGCTTCTCGTTACGTCTCGTTACCAAGATGCGCGAATTCGGTGCGCGTAAGATCAGTAAGCTACCGCTGGGCAGAGAGTGAACATCATGCCAGTCGTAGAAAATACTATAATAGTTGAGAGAGACAGACAACACGTGGAGTGGGATAGGAGAGCTGAGCCAATCAGGGTGCAGCTACCTCCCCTAGCCAGGAACTCTACGAGCGGTGAGACTCGCTCCTAAGGTATATACGTAAAAACCCAGAGACGTTGTGGAGGTAATCCTACTCTACTTGTAAACTTCAGGGCCGGTTCTAGAGCGCACAGTATATACCCATCCAAATGTCTACAACATTTGCACGCCGACTATACATGAGGGGTAGGCTACACTCCTCTTAGAAACTTTCTAGGGAGCCCAAGGGAACTAATCCCAAGGTTCCGGCATCATTGATATAGTATAGTATAATATAATTATTAAGTATGGCATTCTCTTCAAGTTAATAGGTTGTAAAATGAAGAGTATGTTGTTACGGCATCGCATCACATCCCGAAGAATAAGCAACCCAAATAAAATCTGATTAATGCACTCAAGTAACTTTCTTTAACTTAATCATGGGCGATACACCTTTCTCAATTCACATTCTGATATGGATTAGGAGGTCATATTGCAAAGAGCGCGTATTCACTTGTTTCCACCTGATGCAAAGCTTTACGGACATTTATTATTTATTATTGTTAATCAGGCAAGACTGAGTTTCTAGGAACAATGGGTGGCTTATAACTAAGTTTCAGAAAATTTTATGAAAAAAGCCTTAAATAAACATTTTAGATCTTAGTATGAACAAAATTTAAATAAAATCGTGAAAAATGACTTTTTCTTCATGTAAAGTGGCATTAGAAGTTAAAGCAAGTCGTCACCTCTGTACCTAACCAAAATACTAAATTTTGTTTTCGTAAGATTTTTCGTTCTGGAGCTAGGCTGTTCAGTGTTTACCGAGACACAGAGATATTTCTGAAAATAGTTTATCTGGAGTTTGGAGACCTCTAAACATGCATTTATGTTTAAAAAATTCAACTTCGAATTTCAGGGTCAAATACAATATTTTTTCTAACTATAATACCTATGGTACGGAAAGTAAAAATGGCTTCACTATACCAGAAGCGAAGGCTTTTCAGAATGCCACACAAGGCGAAGGAAGGTGATATAAATTAGACCTATTAACTCATTACAAGCATGTGTAACTGAAGAGAGGCGAGGTCCACCAAAATCTCACCCACACTGCCCGTGTTAACATTAAAATAAGGCTTATTACATGTGTGCGTGCAAACTATGAAGCAGTCATTCAGTATTTCATTAGAGAACTAGTATACATGACAGAAACTACATAGCATACAATCTTATACTTAATATGGCTGCTCTTTATAACACGAATAAAAAGACTCCAAGGAAAGAAATCCTATACAATGCTCAATTCAGGGCCCGGATTCTGATGACAAGTCATCTTTTTATTGATGCTTCACAGACATTGTCAACTTGTAGATAAATCCTTATTACGGCCTCTAGATTACAGAAATGCATTTTTATTAGGAAATTTTTTGTCATTTTATGCCATTTTATATTTTTAGGACATTTATTTCAATTTTACGTCATTACGTGTAATTTGCTTCCACATTTAGTCATTTTCAAGCATTTACGGGTACATTGAGTATATTAACTTTTTTAAATAAATTAATTAATAGGTTCCTTTAATGAAACATTTTGTAGGGTCTACTTTAAAATAAATTCTCTTACTTTTCTTCTCAGATGCTCCAAAGATTTTAGACCAACAACATCCTTTCTGCATTTACACTTTTTACAATTATTATGTCGGACAATAATAATTTTTATAAATGAAATATCAGTTTTTAGGTCATTCTTTATAATTATTAAATCATTTTCTTTAAAATACAGGGTATTTTATAGGTAATTTTTCAAACAATTTTAGGTCATCAGAATCCGGGCCTTGGTCAACATCATAGACTTTTTAGATAGCTTGAATTAAAAGTTAACTGCTAACATAAGACACATGAAGTAAAAACTGTTCTAGTGCTATAAAATTTGTATGGAGACTATTCCAATTTTACGACGCGAATTTGATATTGACCAATAACGTTTAGCAATTCCTCGGATATACACCAATCACGATCGTTTATCTTATAATATGCTTCCTAGGCTCGCAAGGATGCAGTTTTATCTCATAAAACGTCAGCTCGTTATTGGACACGTAAAGCATCAACGCGCAATGGTTAATGCGTTACTTGCTGCCAGTGAACAGAATGAAAACACATTAATTCATGCAACGTAACTTGTAAAGAAAGTGAAATAATATAAATGTGTATCGATTAAAAACAGAATTTCCATTCGGTGCAAGTAATTCGTGTGCTTTTATTGCGTTCTGATGTTAGCAATCTACGATGACGCCCTCTATATTTCTGTAAGCACTATTGGTAGAAATGATAACTCGAATTGATTCGGTGAATTCATTCATTGACTGTCCATTCACTTAGTATGCTCTAATCTCACAGTCGACAGAATATTGACAATAAAGTAAGAAAATAATTATTATTGAAAAAATCCGTTAACTTACATTTTATTCATGGAATAGTCTTAATAAATCCTATTCAAGATTATCTATGATAAGATTTAGACGAATCCACAGAATATTGTTCCTATTCAATAATATATTCGATGAGAATAGTTTTTTATGAGGGTACGCCGTAGCATAGTGGTTAAGGCGCTGCGGTACAAACCGGAAGATCGCGGGTTAGATCCCCGATGAGGTCCTGAGTTTTTCAATTGGCCTAATCCTTCTGGTGGCCCTCTGGCCCTGGGGTCGACTCAGCCTACAACATAAATTAGTACCAGGAGCAATCCTGGGGTTAAAGGCGGCCGGTGCGTATGGCTGACAACCTTACCACCTTCACGTGCCGAATGTCTAACATCTGGGAGCCTCAACCTCCTGGAACCCTCTGGGCCTCCATGGCCTTATAGAGAACACTTTACCTTTTACTTTTTATGAAATAGTCCGCCGGCGTGGTCTTGTGGTTAGCGTCGCTGACTAGAGATCCGTCAGCCCGGGTTCGATTCCCGGTACCTCCTCAGCCTCGTGATTCAAATTGAGGAGCTACTTGATAGAGAAGTAGCGGCTCCGGTCAAGAAAACCACCATTAACGGCCGTGGGTGTCGGCATGCTGACCACATGCCCCCCAATCCTGCCATCTGCCTACGGATGTTTTGGAAATAAGTAACTTACGTCATAATAGGCTAAAAGCTACCTCGAAAATTGCAATTTCCGATTCACGATTTAGATACAAAATACAGTACAGGCTCTGTATTCGTATCGTGTAGAAAATAACCAACAAACACATAAGCCTACAGTCATGAGTCACCAATCTGCACAACATTCCCGGCATTCCCTGTAACTGGAAATTACGAGTTCCCTGTCAGCTGAGACGAGATCAGATCTCAAACCTGGCACGATGCCCGCTCAGCCTCATTATCAAGGTGGGCCTAATACGTGACACTACGTCATTCTCTTATCAAATTTCAATGAGTTGCCTCTGTAAGGAATACCGAGTCTAATGTAGGGTTGATCGAAAAGTAACGAAAAAAAATGTTTGCACTAAGATTAATAGGTACAATTACAAACAAATGCACACATGAAGGTACATCTTTTGTCTATTTATCTATATAGTCGCCAAGTTTATCAACACACGTCTCCCGTCATGATACCAGTTTCAAAATACCCTGTTCATAGAAGTCCGTTCGGTTGGAGTATAGCCATCTGCGGACTGCTGATATCACTTCTGAAAAACTCAGTGACAAACGCTGTAACATTCATGCTGATGGTGTCAAACTTCTTCACGACAATGCTCACCCCCATGTTGCTGTAGCTGTACGTGAGAAAATCGACAAATTTGGTTGGGAGGTGCTCCAGCATCCTCCTTACAGTCCATACCTGGCACCGTCAGACTTTCATTTGTTTGGTCCCATGAAGAAATTCCTGGCCGGTAGACGCTTTGCGTCAGATGCAGAAGCGAAAACAGCAGTATACATTAATTTTTGAAAAATGCATTCAGGTAACCTCAATAATACAATATTAACATGTATGTGTGAGAAAGTTTGTGGAACATATTTTGCACCATTTATTTGTTATCTATCATCCTACAGACGTATGGTTGCTAGGTGTGATGATTTTCGCTTTCTTGGCTATCATTGTTTTTTAAGAAATAGCCAATTAAAGTGCAATTAAATTTGGCTGCCAGCAAAATATAATATTATAACAATCTGCATTAATAAGTTATTGTTAGTAATTCGAATTGAAAAATTCACCATCATATTGAGATGTCCGCCATGTTGTTTTATGCGAAAACTTCAATTCAAGTGGTAGCCTATAGCTACTACTATGCAGATAGGCCTACCAAAGTTCTAAGAGTCCGGTCAGCAGACTGCCTTAAAAATAGAAAGGAATTCAAAACTCGGAAGTAGGCTAATTGGGAACCACTGAAATAAATGGTTGCAGCAATGCCATTAATGACGTCTATGATTAAAATGAAGAGGAGGGAGGAGAATAAACTGACTACGTAAGTGACGATGTTCGAAGTGACCACATTAAAAACCAGATATGTCGCAAATACTGATAGCGTCACACTGCAAAGGTTATGAAAATAGCGTATACGTCAGAAGAAAAATGTAGGTTTAAAATACGTGTAGCCAATTTGAACATCTCAAAGAAGACAGTTGAACTACATCGTGACCAATGAATGAACCGTACATTTATGCTATCTTAAGACTTTTTCAACGGCGGACATAATAAATCCGTAAGATAGTGTAATAAGTTCCACATGTAAGATATGTGTTGTGTTACTTTTATGAAAGCTCTAGCATTATATAATTACATTGATGATAAGAGGTGAGTGACTTTATCTTCAGATGAAAAGAAAATTTATGAGTAGCCATGTCTAGGTTCAGTGAAAGCCGCATGGACTCTCCAAGAACTTAAACGTGTAAAATGTGTTCATTAATATTTAATCAGTAGGGTTCGGATGTTTATGACCTAAAAAGTGGAAAATATGACTGAAAATATGTCCTTAAAAATGAGTAAACATGATCCAAAAAACCTAAATATGACCTAATAAAATAACGTAGGCCTATTTTCAAAAAATAATGTTCCAATTTAAAACTTTTAAAGACACTAAATTCGTGTCAGTTAAATTTTTAACAATTTTGGTGATTACAGTTTTACTTGTATGACTGCAATATGCCCTCGAAAATGATTAAATATGACCTAAAAAACCTAAATATGACTTAATAAAATAACGGATTTTCAAACAATAAATGTTCCAATTTAAAACTTTTAAAGACACTAAATTCTTACATCACATGAATTCAACCAGAAATTTTTTTAACAATTCTGGTGATTACAGTTTTACTTGTAATGAACTCCTATTTCTAAAGAATTTTCTCCTGTTCGCTCGCTTTATCAGCTCCAAATACTCCTAATATTTTGTAGATCTTGCATGTCCCTATAAAATATGAACAATTGCATTAATTTTAAAATTTAAGTTACCTACTAATTTGGCATAAAATGAAATAAATTTCAAATTTAACTCGAACATGTAGTCTGTACAATTGTATTCCATTACCGAATTTATAACTGAAATATGACGTTAAATTACAAATATGGCTAAAATATGACCAAAATATGACTTTATATGCAAAAAAACAGGATAACAAGCGTGCAATTCGTGTTTAATTTGCGTTTGCGGCGAGAACGGAGGTCAGGATAAAAATTTGACATGTCATAAACATCCTAACCCTATTTATATGTGATACTTAATTTTTATAAAACTATTGAATGATAGGAAGGATGTTTCACATTGTAAGGTACATAGCGTTCACAATATGGCAACATTGGCCGGATGATAACCTCTGACCCGGCTTGGAATATCACTAGAATTCAACTCATTCAAGGTCTGATGCCTCTTCGTCCCGGCTTCACACCCCCAACAACCGCCAAATCAGGGTCATTTATTAATTGAAACAAGTCTTGGCAATTTTATTTAAATAGTGAGGTTCACAGATTTGATTCCATGGCTTCTTAAGTTCCTCATGCTGTTAAGTGAACAACAATATATTTCCCAGTAGACTGAATTTTGAAATACCACTATAAAGCATGGTCTTACAGTGAAACCTCCGTACAACGATGTTTTGGACTCTAGCAGATTGTATTGTTCTATGAGGGTTATCGTTATATTGAGGGGTTGTAATTTGCCACACATTAGAAAGACTGCATGCAGAAAACTGTGTATTCTACAGGATAATTCATGGAAACAGAACTGTGACCAAGTGTAAAATAATGAATCAATAATGAATCACAAGTCCAAATAAATATAAAAAAACCATAATTTTGTTACTCAACTAACTGAATTCCGTTGAATTGTAACCATAGCAACTTACTGGTTTGCAGTAAAAATTGAACCTCCAAACATCGTTACAAAAGGGTGTTTTTAAAATAGCTTCATTGTTATAGTGAGTTACATTTAACATTATTAAGATAGGAAATTCGCCGGGACCAAACGAAATTATTGCTATATGCGGGTTATCGATCTTCGTTATAGAGAAGTTTGACTGTATTATCATTAGGCCTAAGCACAAAGACCTCGCGTTAGAAAAAATCTAAGATCTACTCATCTTGAAACAGAATTTAAAAAAAATAAAAATCCTGAATGACTTCAAGGAACGTTTATGTAAAATTAGAATACAATCGAACAAATCGTTGGTCGTCATTGAATAACAAAGAAATTTACAGATAAACAGAAGAAATGCCGGCAAACTAATAAAGTGACGCCAAAATGTAATGAAACAACGTTGTATAGTACAGTTTTTCATTACATACCCATGTGGCTTCAAAGGAATAAAACATTAAATCGGTGTTTCTTTAATTGATCTGACCAAGTCGGTCTTGGTTTCAGCTTTTCAAAACAAAATAAATAATTAATTGCAGCAAAATAGCCATTTACAATATTCAGAGTCACATGTTTGCATATTCACTTATATATTTAAATCTTTTCGGGCATTGTTCTATGTGGTTTCGCTCACAGCCTTTATTACACAGTAATATTGCAATATTCTCTCACTGTTATCATTGACCTCAGTTCTTTCCTCGCTTTAATCAATTCACACGTGTTATCGTTTACCATGGGCGTACGGTAAGGGGGGGTTGAGGGGGTTGAAACCCCTGCCGAAATATCTGCAATATTTTGAAGATTATAAATCATAGGACGACATTAAACAAAACAAAAAAACAAACAAAAAAACAAAAAATTCTGATTAGGTTGTTGCATATTTTAAAATGTCGTACATATCAAAGCATTATTTAAGATTTATCGTAATGTATTTAAGATTCAAATTTCAAAACCTCGTGGTGTTGATAGTTTCTCAGCTTAATAACAGCGATGTATTACTAGTAAACAAAAATCCCTTTGGAATCTGTCGAATGACAACTCCAATACTCCCGCCGAAATCCATTCAACCTGTTTGTAAAGCCAACAGTAGGCCTACTCATGAGCTCATCACAAAATTATCATGAAGTAATCGGCATTAATCGGGCTTTTTCACCGGTGGATTTACAGATTACTTTAAAAACGTGCCCTTTGCACCATACAGATTATGATCAGTTTGTCTCTTTAATTATTGAATGGCCCTCGTATGTGATCCATATGAACTCCTTCCTCCTACAGGTGGTAAACAGGTTGGAACAGTTTCGGTTATCTAGTTAGGCCTAACTCTTTTCTTCGCTGTCGCATGATGTGAGCATGATGGCCCCTTGCTTTCAAGAAATTCCCCTCGGTGGTGGAAGTGTTGAATATTATATATTTTATGGAACCCGAAGGTTCATTGCCGCGCTTACATGAACCCACCATTCAACCCTACTCTGTGCTAACTACATCCAACCATCCCTCTCAAATCCTACTTCCCTTAAATCTATCCTAATATTGTCCTCTCACCTACGTCTAGGTCTTCCAAGTGGTCTTTTCCCTTCGGGTCTCCCAGTCAATATTTTTTAGATATGTCTTTCCTCCCCATGCGCTCAACATGTCCAGCCCATTTCATTCCTTGTTATTTAATTACCCTTACTATATCCGGTGACGAATACAGGTCCATTGCTTTAAAGAAATTTCCCTCAGAGGTGGAAGTTTTCCACCAAGGGTGTGTTTGTGGTTATTTATTACGGCTTACAGGTTTTTACATCGTGCCAGAGGCCACTCTTACTGACTTACTGACTTCTGATATTCTTTAATGTATAAGTATATGTATACCACTTGTCTGAGCCCTTCAATTAATCGCGACTCTCTTACATAAGTTACAGATAGGCCTACGTAGATTGCGAAGGTTGAGTTACAGAATCGACCGATATAGATCTGACATTTTGAAAAGGTGTCACAATAATTTAAAAGCCATAGGTAATCCCACATCTCATACCTCAATAAATGTAAGATGCAAATTTAAAATAATTTTTTTTTTTAATTTCAATATAGGTTACGTTTGACGTTTGACGTTTTCATGGTAACACTGCGGCAGTGTCTGACACAGGTTAAGTATATTTGAGTTTTTTTTCGACCCGTCTGTGTCTCAACAGCCCGGGTCTGGAACCAGCTGTGTCACCCGACAGCGGACCATTGCGGCATCACTGGATCCACCCAGCTCTATAGACACCGCCTTGCTGCAAGCTACCCTTACTGTATCGCGCCAGTACTTGGGTGCCCAGCGTTAAGTTGTTCTAAAATTCTCTCATGTTTAAAGACCAATGCTGGACCGCACAGTAAACATTTCCCCAAATGGTTTCACTGGTAAACATTTCCCCAAATGGTTTCACTGGACCGCACAGTAAGCATTTCCCCAAATGGTTTCAGAATCTATGGCAGGTACTTGACAACAAGCGCATTGTTTGACTATGAAAATAATGGGAAGAACAATGGCACCATTTTTCGATTATTATCTATTTTATTCACAGCGCCAGATGGAACCTACCTCCTATGATTGAATGCCCTCAATGGTCTACCTCACTGACAGACAAGTTATGGAACGAAATTTATATTTAATAATTAAGGAATCGCGCACAATATGCATTATCTTAACAAAACACTCTTAATCGGCTGTTACATATTTAACAATATCGTACATATCAAAGCATTATTTAAGATTTATCGTAATTTATTTCAGATTCAAATTTCAAAACCTCGTGGTGTTGATGGTTTTTCAGCTTAATAACAGTGATTTATTACTAGTAAACAAAAATCCCTTTGGAATCTTCCAAATACTCGAATACTCCCGCCGAAATCCATCAACCTGTTTGTAAAGCAAACAGTAATCATGAGCTCATCACAAAATTATCATGAAGTAGGCCTAATCGGCATTAATCGGGCTTTTCCACCGGTGGATTTACAGATGACTTTAAGAACGTGCCCTTTGCACCATACTGTATTACGATGATTTTTCGAAAGAAAGTTTTTATTTATAGACTCTAGCTTAACAGTTTCAAAGACTGAGCTGCATATTAATTTATTAGAGTGTATTAATTATCACAATACAACTGTTTAGTAATTTTTAAAAAGGAATAAATAAAATAAAATCAGGTAAACTGATGTAAAAAAGTGCCAGTATGTTTTTGTTTAATCAGTTATCATTGCAATTATGATATGCACAATATGTATTTTTTAATTGATTTCCAAGTTAAGCTCCAGATTTATTCATTAAGCAGGGCTTACGGAAGAGCAAAGGTATAGTTTTTTTTTAAAAAATCAGATTAAATCGTCCAGCATCAGCTGTACTGTACAGATTTGTGATATCTTGACAATCGCACACTCACATAAAAATAAAAAAATAAAAAAAAAAAAATTGTCGGCTCGGGATTTGAACCATTGAATTGCAGAATGTGAGTCCAAAACGTTACCATCTTGCCCACCAGGGTCAGATTAACAGTCTAGTTGGATAAGCGTATGTAAAGCAATAATGTTATTTGTCATAGCCAACTGCATTTTAATCTCCAAATCCTTATAAGATCACAGTAAAACAATTGACTATGTTGTCATGATAACTGATTTGACTTTCATAAATTCTTTCGAATACGTATATTTACATAAAATAGGCACTAAATTGGGAATTACTCCGAAACCGTTCAACCGATTTTATCCAATATCAATAGACATTTTCCCATGGACATTATAAATGTGTACACCAAGTTTCATGAAAATCCGGTAAAGCATGTTTGAGTTACCGCGTCTTTAAAATAGACACTAAATTGGGTAAGACTCGGGTACCGGTCTACCGATTTGGTCATAAATCAGTAGACATCTTCGCATGTACATTATAAATGGTTATACAAACTTTCATGAAAATCCAATAAAGCATATTTGAGTTGTCGCGACTTCTTATATATTAACATAAAAGACACTAAATTGGGTATAATTCCTCTACCGGCCTACCGATTTGTTCGAATATGAATAGAAGTCTTTCCATGGACATTATAAATGGGTATACCAAGTTTCATCCGATAAAGCGTATTCGAGTTATTGTGCCTTTAAAATAGACACTAAGTTGGGTTTTACTCCGGTACCGGTCAACAGATTAGGTTCAAATTCAATAGGATACTTCTCTTGGACGTCCTAAATGCGTATACGAAGTTTCATGAAAATCCGATACAGCGTATTTCAGTTATGGTGCCTTTCTAATATAATACTATTAAAATAGGCACTAAATTGGGCATTACTCCGGTACCGGTGAACAGATTTGGTTCAATAACAATAGGGTTCTTCCCATCGACATTATGAATGTTTATACCAAGTTTCATGAAAATACGAAAAAGCGTACTTGAGTTATGGTGCGTACAGACGCACGGACAGACGGACAGACGGACAGACAGACGGACAGACAGACAGACGGACAGACATTTTTTCGTCCCCCACACAATCTCATAAAGTACCATACTGGCACTTAATAATTCACAATGTGCGCAACGACATGGAGCAGAGACGACTTTACATTGAACCCCTCCCGAACAAAATTTCACCGTACGCCCATGTCGTTTACTATAACTAGATCTTGCAAACCCGCGTTTCATTTCACGCGGAGTAAACTAGTAGCTGTCACAGCCGTCAAAGAACATTCTTAAATTCTGATTGGCTTAGGTAACTAGATTGGTGCGGTAAAAATAAAGTGCATGACTTGAGCAGTCGGCAAACTTTTCCTCCTAATAAAAGGAAGCCGCCCGGGTATGCAAAGAATAACTGGACTATATAAAATGTTACACTCGAGAGTCCATGACCTCTAGAGCACTATTTTAAGGATATAAACTACTCTGGATTTCAGTTATTATTACTACTACTAATTTTTCTGTTAAAGTGTTCCGTGTTCACATTGCTAGGTGTGCCGATGCAATCATCTTGCCGCGAGGTGTGCAACCAGTGGTGGGCGATTTTGTATGCAAGTAATGTAACGAGAAAGTTAAATTATGTTCTTGGTAACTGCAATTTAATTTCCTGTGATAAATAATGCCTGAGAACAAAAGCAATTAACTTTATTTATAACAGCAATAATATATCATATAACACACCAAGGTCAGCTATTAATTGTGACAATTATGATGCTTGGCTACGATACTGCATATTACATTATTACACCAGATAATATCAAAGGCTTGCACTTTATGCTCTTTAAGGAGACAAGTACCTGGGGCATCAAATCCATCTTGTTATACATTACAACGGTTTCGTTTACGTATATATGTAATCAAACTAGGGATGGGTCGATACCAGATTTTCTCGATACTCGATACCGATACATGATTTTTTTCCTCGATACTCTATACTTCGACACTCGATACCGTCAACTTTTCCAGTTTCAATAAATAGATATATTAAAAATTAAAAGTTGAGAGAACTGTGTAATACCAGCTAAATTAATTAAATATGCATATTTATTGAGACAAAATTTAATATCATCAGTAGCCTATAATTATGTTTAAACTCCACATTAAAAGTAAACGTTTGACATGAAACGAAACAATTAAGAATATCTTCTGTTTTTATTTTAAAAGTCGGAAAGTATTTATGACTAGACAAAAGTCACACAGTGGTTTTCTCCATTTCAAGGAGAAATAGAAGTATTTACTGTGTTTAGTAGACTACTAAAAGCAGAAAGAGATACCGCATATCCTTAAATTGCAGAATTACCAAAGTATCGAAAAAGTACCGAGCGAGTTTCCTGAAGTATCGCTCGATACCTATACCATGCAAGTATCGAGAGTAACGAGGTATCGAAAATATCGAGGACCCATCCCTAAATCAAACCTGGAAAAAATATCATAAGCACCGCGTTTTATGCTTCTCATGCAAGATTAGGCATATTTTGCATTATAAATGTGCTAAAAGTAGCACAAATGGTAACAGAATTCAATATATTCCTAAATTAATATACAGCGTATCCATTTCTCAGCGCTGTAACAGCGAGCCAGTGGCAATCTTTGACGTCATGCTGCAGCGGAACAGGAACAAAACTGATGATTTATTTGTTGCTATCATGGCGACTAAATTACTAAAGTGATTCTAATATTTTACAGAAAGTATTGGTGTTTTATGGTTTCAAAACACAGCATTTGCCGTAATATTATTTATATACAATGAACGTCTCTTCATCTAGTAATAATTATAGGCGTATTATGAATGAAATAGTCATAATAAACACGCTAACAGGCATACACGAACAAATCATGAACTATTCAAATCACTGTGCTTATTCAGTTGCCAAAATGCGTAGGAAATAAGTCTGTTTTAAAAACAATTGGAAAACACGTTTTTTTTTTTTTTTTTTGTTATTACTAGGGCCTATAGACATAATATTATAGATATTTTGGTATTACTATATCTTCTCTACACATATAAGAGGCTTTGTCCTGACTGACTGACTTAATGACTGACAGAGAATCAACGTAGAACCTAAACTATAATGTAAAGACTTGAAATTTTGACAGTACCTTCGTTTCATATTGTAAGTGCACACTAAGAAAGGATTTTGAAAGAAAAAAAATATTTTAAATGCCAAAAATCAAATGTTTTCGAGGATACTTAATAACTTTTTACATAGAATTATCAAGATAGGGTGGAACATTTATGTAAAAACTATGTCAGTGTTAATATATATAATGTTTTAATTATTTTTCTGTTAAATAAATAATTTAAACAAAACATCTAATATGTAAGTATATACAGTATGTGTATGTGTAAATATAAGAAAACTATTTACGGCTCTTCAAAGCATATACGGAACCCGCCCCCTCCAGCAGGGGTGGATTCCCGCGGAGGCTGACAGATCTGAGCCGGCATTCAACCTGTCAGACCTCCTTTCTTTAAATACTACCACCCCAGGTGCTCTACAACATTTCTTCATTACCATCTCTCAAAGCTCACATTCTTACGTTATGCCTAAAACGTTCATTCTGGATTATCTAACACAAATAATAATAATAATAATAATAATAATAATAATAATAATAATAATAATAATAATAATATACTAACGCCACGTTATTTAAACAACAGAGATCGCAAATTAACACATTGCTATTCAGTGACATGATTCATTCATTCATTCATTCATGGTACTTCTGCCTTACGGAAGGTCTACACTCCCATGTAAAATTCCATTTTCCAGCTCATTCTATTTTCTGCTGCATCCTTTAACTCTCCATAATTTCTTTTCGTCTTGATGTCATCCAATATCTCAATTCTTCTTCTTCCCAGTCTTCTCTTTCCTTCTATTTTTCCTTCTATGGCATCTAGCAGGAGTCCTCTTCTTTTCATAATGTGTCCCATCCAGTTGGCTTTTCTCACTCTTACACCTTGCAAGATGTGTCTCTTTTCTTCCAATTTTCTTAAAACTTCTTCATTTGTGAATCTATTCGTCCATCGAATCCTCTCCATCCTCCTCCAACACCACATCTCAAAGCTCTCCAGATATTTCTTTTCCCTTTTCCTGAGTGTCCATGTTTCGGCTCCATACAAAGCTACACTCCAAACGTAGCATCTCATCAGTTTTTTCTTACCTGCAAATTTAGTTTTCCTGTGATTAAATTTCTATTTTTGTTGAAGGCTATTTTAGCCATAGCAATCCTTTCTCTGATTTCTTTGGTGCATTGGGCATCTCTGGTGATCATGCTTCCTAAATAATGGAATTGAGACACATTATCTAGCACTCTGTTCTCTGTACTCTGACATGATTACAAGGAAATATTTAAAACTTTTAAATCTAACACTTTCATGACTAAATATCAAATAGAAAAATATATAAGGTAGATAGTATAACGTAAAAAAAAAGGCAAGGTAGCTGACATCGAGCAAACTCCGTTCCTTCAGAACGCACCCAGTCCCTTTCACCTACTTTGTTCATTAGCCTACAGTGCAAAAATCCTTGAAAACTATTTATATGACGCTGGGAAATAGACGACTGCTTACAAAAATTATATCACCATAAAGAAAATAGTAATATGAAAAACAGCATTCTCCATACAATGTTGTTAAAATAGAGCTCTATTAAGTTAAATGAGTTTAAAATGCTGTAACTCCGCCTTCCCCTCGTCAATATAAGATGTGAAATATTAAACATGAAATGTACTTCTACCAATTTACACTGAGGATGACCACATGTTCATTGAAATATACCTGATTTTAAACATTTTACAATTTTACATTGACAAGGCGGAGTTGTCGCATTTTAAAAAGCATTCTCCCTGTCTTTTAAATGGAGCCCAAACCTGATCCCTGACAAAGATAGAAAAAGACATGCTGTGGATATGCCGACGGTAGATCGAGAGAAAAATTCTAGACATCAGTCTACATAACAGAGTCAGCAACCAAGAACTGAGACGAAAGCCGGATTAAAAGATACAGCCCACAATGCTATGTAAATTGAAATGGACCCGGGCAGGACCTATGATGAGGATGGACCCCAACCGATGGACGTCAAGAGCCACAGTCTAGGATCCTCGAATAGGACGCAGAAACGTGGGAAAGCAACGAAGAAGATAGGAGGACGACCTGAAAACTTTGTTCGGCAGCCACTGGTCTACAGAGACGAAGAACCGAAGAGAATGGCGTGAATTAACCATAGAGGCACTCAAGAATGAAGACTGAACTTTCCCAAAATAGCAACCAGGGTTTGCACAATACCACCTTGCCTAGGTAAGAGCCCTTGCCCTTATGGGATTTTTGGAATAATTATAATTCTAATAATATTAGCCTATATTGCGTTACTACCGGTTTGTTGAACAGTGATCCATAGCACAGGCAAGGGGAAGCTTGAAAAAGCCAGGCGCTTGCGCCGAGTTTTTTATTCATGACACTCTTTTATGCACTTAACTTCCGTATATTTATATAATATTTTTTCCATGTAATAATAAAAATATTGCTTGCTTGAAATATGCTTAATCACTAACAGCTATTCAAGATGGTGGTCAAGTTACAAGACTGGCAACTTCAGAATGTAGTGATTATGTCTAGATTTATATATCTATATATTTATATATCTTGTCATTTTAGAAGTTTAGATTTATATATCTAATATCCTGTCATTTTAGAAGTTAATGCCTAACATCTTGCATTGCATTGCAATAAAAATTCTCCGGCAATTCTTTTGAATCATCAATTTGAAGCTGTTTACGTAGTCCAAATTTATTTTGCATGTTTCATTTTTCTGTTGTCATCCAGTCCAACATGTATTTTTTTAATTTAAAAAAAAAAATTAAATAACGCACAGTACGATGATTAAAGAAACAAGGCAATATGCTTGCTAAATTTATCGATGAATATGTTCCTAAAATGTCTACTTTCCAATTTTGATATTAGTGTTCCCCATTAAGACTTAAAAATATGTAAACAATGGATTTGTTTTTATTATGGAATAGGCCAAATAACCCGCACTATTCTACCAACTCAAAAGCAGCTGCAGTCTTGAATTTGAAAATAACTAATCCTTTTAAAAGCAGTTTAATCAATTCTCAAGGATTATTTATAGCCCAGAGTTTGTTTTGATCCATTAACTAGATGCTAATGGGATTTTCATTCTCAATCGAAATAAGGTCAACGCAACGTGAGAAATGGTTTAAGAATGAAGAGGTAAGGCAGTAACTCAGATGATGAACAAGGGTTGAGAGCAATTTAAAATAATAGCAAGTTGTTGTCATAAACCGATATTGGCTCTCTCTCTCCACCTGTGGTCTCCGGCAGCCCACACACATGGCCGCCTCTACCTGCACAAATATGCTGACCAGTCAAACACACCCTGCTCCACAAACTGCATTCCATATCATCATATTCAAACATTGTTGTTATATATGTCACTGTATACTCTATGTACTACAGCGTAAAATATCCTACATTAAAGTCAATTTAAAGCCTGATGTCATTACTAGGTGAATTTTACCGATACAACACTAAGATTCCGGAACAGGAATGGTCGATGCGCTCACAACACTACAATTTAGCAACACCGTCGCTAAAGTACGTTGTATGCAACCTATACCATGACTGTACAGCACTGCATAGAGCACAACAAATAACCTTAACCAAATTTAAAATTAAATTTTGACCGAACCGACTGTAACACGTAAATTGAATTTTGAACAGCATGACTTACGTACACGACCCGATTGGTAAAGATCTGATGGTGCCAAACCTGGCAAGTATGGCAGATGTGGGAGGCACTTGAAACATACGTCGTCAATGGTTTTCATGGTTCCACGAGCAAGTCTACTGAAGACGTCAATTGGCGGTGCACGAGTGGCTACAGGTAAACCAAAATAATTTTTCTCTTGCGGTATCGAAGCTCTTCCTATCCAATGGCGTAAGTGCATTGAACTGGGAGGGGACTATGTAGAAAATAATGTACAAGCAAACATTCTTCTTGCAGTAAAATAGTGAGGAAAAAATTAATTGCTGTTTTGATTTGATTCTCATTTTAAATAAGGTGAATAAGTTTCAGAAGATATTATGTGGAACTATATCAAGGACATCATGTAATAAAACTAGAAAAAGAGGCAAAATTAAAATGTTATCAAACCATGGCAGTCCCGGTGCTCATGTATGGAAGTGAACCCTGGATAATAAGATAAAAAGAGGAAATCAAATTAAGAAGCAGTGCAAAGAATAAATTTTAGAAATTTGTTTGTTCATATCAGCAGTCATCAAGTTAAACCATCAGTGCGCTATAATTTTGAAATCAATTAGGAAAATTTCAGTGGAATAACTGGTTTCCAACATTGATAATAGTAACTTGCGGATAAAAATCTTCACATTTTTCATAAAGTATTACTGTATTAATCTTATATCTCAGCTTCAAACAATGTTCGGATGTAACGCATTTTACACGCCAGTATTCAGTGAAAAATATGCCATGTTTAGTACGTTTTCAGAGTATGTCTGATTCATCCCTATCGAATTCTTATTTTTTAATTGAATAATTTTTCGTAAATATTCTCGGAATGATAGTTTTGAGCAGGCCATCGTTTTTTATAAGCTCAGGCTTTAAGGATTTGCATCAGACTGAAAAGCTGAATAGACTTCATGCAATCCGGCCTCTTATTCTACATGTGACAAAGTTGTATTGCCCATGCTTTAGTGTAGAAAAAGTTATGTGAGTGTCACGTAAGATTTTTACCGTTTTAATCTTTAGTCATGAAAGTGTTAGAATTAAGACATTTTTTAAAAAAAACATGGGTGTGTAAAATGAGGGCAATTATTATGAAGGACCCTGAATATTAAATAACAAGGAGACAATGCTTAAGAGAGATTTTTCTTTCTCAGCGAGTATCTAGGACTATCTAGTCTATACTAGCTAGAACGAACATACCCTGACATGTTTCCAAAACTAAACAAACTGCATTCCATCTCTAAGAAATCAAACGCAGTTATATACGTCAAAGTATATCCTCCAGTGCCATAAAATATTCTACATCACTGGACACGCACAGTGATGTATAGTACAAAATGGTAACATACATAATAAATATATAATATCTTCGCTTTTCAATAATGGTAATGAAAGGTATGACGTCAATGGCGCCAATATACGACGTTCAACTTGAAATATTTGTATGGTGTTCCAGTTAACATTTTAAAATCCATTAACTTCGTAACGGTAATGCTATAAACATACGTGTGACCCATATGTTAATGAAGAACTATGTAGGCTGTTTAAACAATATTAAAGTGATAAATGGTGTAGTTTTACTTAGGAGAGTATTATTTGGGCAAAGTAGGATACAAACCACTGGAATCGCTATCACATTTAAATGGCTTAGAGAAAGTTCGCGGGGACATATGGAAACATTAGACCTATTTCTTAATTTTTTCTGTGATGTACTTTTTATGCACGATCGTGTTCAAACACATACAAATCCAGTCTAGTACAATGATTTCGATTACAGCACCATCCATCGTTAGTCCATCAAGAAAACGATAAAAAAAAGTGCGCGTGGAACTCCACGCAACAGAAGTGAAACTTGTTTTAATTTTGGATTTTTTCAATTTTAGATTATTGGATTTTTCAATTTTGGATTATTGGATTTTTCAATTTTGTATTGTTGGACTTTTTAAATAATTATGTTGGATATTTTTTAATTTTTGATGTTTTGATTTTTAATTTTGGGATTTTTAACTTTGGACTTCTTTAAATTTTAGATCTTTGAATTATTTTGGATTTTGGATTTTTTAATTTTCGATTTTTAGTTTTGGATTTTTTATTTTTAAATTTTGGATTTTTAATTTTGGACTTTTATTTCTTAATTTTTGGATTTTTGAATTTTTTATTATTTAAATTTTTGATATTTGGATTTTTTATTTTTTAAATTTTGGATTGACTTTTTAATTTTGGATTTTTTTAAATTTTGGATATATGGATTTTTAATTTTGGATTTTTTATTTTTTAAATTTTGGATTGACTTTTTAATTTTGGATTTTTTGGCTTTTTAATTTTGGATCTTTGAATATTTTAATTTGAGAATTTTTATTTTTTTAATTTTGGACTTGGATTTTTTATTTTTTGGATTTTAAATTTTGGAGTTTCGATTTTTTAATTTTGAATTTTTAGATTTTTTTAAATTTTGGATTTTCCATTTTTTAATTTTTAGATTTTTTAAATTTTGGATAAGCCTAATCATTGATTTGATTGTTTTCTTGCAGTCCGTTCCGTCACACCTCACTAATTTTGTGACGATTTTGAGCGTAACACTAATTTCGTGACGATTTTGAGCGTTACACAAGCTCTCGATTTACCCCTACCGCGGCTAAAGAAGTTTCACTTCAAAAATGAAAACCAGCTTCATATACCGGTATGAGATCTGTTTATTTTGCTTTTTTCGTCAGTCTTGAGTATGGATATTATTTTAGGGGAGTTCAAGATGAATTGGAGATATCCTGATCTATGAAAGATAATTCTTAGAATCATTAAAGAATGTCCCACTAGGTCTCATTATAAACCATATTCGAGTGTGAAATTTTAACAAAACTCGTCAATTGCAATCCATTATTTATTAGACCTCTTATTACACGTGCATATCAACATTAATTATTATAATCTTCAAAAAACATATACAGCTAGGGGAAAAATAGCGGACCGACTCTTATAGCTGAATATAATAAAATTTGTGTTAGTATTTTATAATAATATTAATAATTAATATATTCAGTTATAAAACAATACGATTAGAAACCATATTCTGGGTTTCGAAATGGGCTAAGTCAATAGTCGACACTAGAACAAATTTCAATACATTCCCAATCAGTTTGTAGGACGCCCTATGGCCCTAGGGCTGTATTCTTTCTTCTCTCGTTCTTTCCAATTCTGTTTGTTTTCTTCTATTTTATCTTGTAATTTATATATATATATATGCATATGTGTGTTTAAATCGTCTGGAATTTTCATTCATTCGTCTATCCAGGGTTCACTTCCATACCGGTACATGAACACCGGGACTGACAGCTATGACAACACTATTGCTTTAAATGCGCTTAACCCATAACTTACCCAGGTGGCTGAGATGGTAACGTCTTGGCGTCACATTCTGGAGTTCCATGTCTCAAATCCCGAAACCGGCCAATTTGACTTTTTTTATATTCTGCATATCATAACTGCAATCATAACTGATTAAACAAAACATACTGGCACTTTGTTATATCAGTTTACCTGATTTTATTATTATTATTATTATTATTATTATTATTATTATTATAAGAGGGATAATCAATATAGGCCTAAATATGGTCAAACGTTGTTCGATTTGGACGAAACTCACTATACAGGGGTTTTCTGGGCCAAGTACCTCGAATCTGAGGTCGCTTTTACCACGCGACGCCTAAATGGGGTCAAACGTTGTTCGATTTGGACGAAACTCACTATACATGGGTTTTCTGGGCCAAGTACCTCGAATCTGAGGTCGCTTTTACCAGGCGACGCTATCTAATCGTGGTATGTAGACCAAGTGATTTAGGTGTTAATAAATATAATGATTTAACTATTATGCTCTTAATTTTTAATTTCTGAAATAATTATCGCGGGCGATCGCTTGATTTTGTAGGTCCATCCTAGACGATTCATTTGTTTAGAATATCAAGTCCCACAGACGTATGAAATTTTCAACCTACACGGAAGAGGGATATTCAATATAGGCCTAAATATGGTCAAACATTGTTCGACTTGGACGAAACTCACTATGCAGGGGTTTTCTGGGCCAGGGAACTCGAATCTGAGGTCGCTTTTACCAGGCGACGCTATCTAATCGTGGTATGTAGTCCACGTGATTTTGGTGTTAATAAATATAATGATTTAACTATTATGCTCTTAATTTTTAATTTTTGAAATAATTATCGCGTGCGAAGCCGCGGGCACACGCTAGTACCTCATATTTTCTTTCGGCTCTTTCGTATATCCAGAGTTTATTTCCATACATGGGCATCGACATGGTTTGATAAAATTTTAATTTTGCATCTTTTCTCGTTTTATTACATGATTGTTCCAGATAATATCTTCTGAAACTTACTCACCTTGTTTAAAATAGGAATGTATATTGCAAATTCAGAAGTGCTTCGTTAACTTAAATTATTTCGATATATACGTATATGAATAACATGAACAGTGCATTAAACAGCTGTACGTTAATGGATATTAACTTTTACCGCAATCAGAGAGAAATCCACGAATAAACAAAAGTGCCTGCTTTAACTGAGAAAGATTCGCGAAGAATACCATTAAGTATGATTATTTCCTGGTTATTTAAAAATAAATTACACGCCTAACTAGTTTAAGAAAACAATAAAATGCAGAATAGTAACAACAAATGAGCACTGATATAATAAGAGGTTACAACAGTTACAAACTGCTTCGGTAATTTCACATGACTGGAATTTTTACACTCGACTGGTGGAATGCACATAAATGAAACGGTCACCTGTAAAATGTGAGAAATTATCGTTTGTTTGTGAGGTCCCATAAAAAGATAAAAATTATGAGTGTAGGAAATATCTGTGGAATGCTCCCCAGGGGGTGCGGGGGAGGGGGAGTCGGTGCAGATATATCACAGAAGTGGACATGCTGACAAGGTTTTCACATTTACTAAACACAAGCCACTCTCAGATGCTTCGGATTGAGACATTAATAATAAGAAAGGTGACAGCTGTCTTTGTATACGTGTTTGTTCAGCAGTACAATGCATTTCCTATTTACTTATAATAAACACACAACTTCCACATTTTTCCCTCCACGTTTACATTCATACATTTCGCCGGTTCATTCATTTCTCTTCTCTACGCTATGCATTCTTTTTTTTTCAGTGAAAACATTAGTCTTATTTATCTTTATTTTCCTTGCCTCTTATTCCTACATTTCTTTCTATCCTTGAACGCCTTGTTTCTCAATCATTTATTATTTACTTTTTCTTATTGATTTTCTAGGTTTCATTCTGCCTCCATTTTATTTCCTTTTTTCTCCTCTCCTTTCCTTTTTATCATTTGTTGATTGACGAAAGAATGTTCATTAAACTACTGTTTGTTCTCACTTGTAAGACGCTGATTTTTTCATTAAATTATTTTACGAGGTTATGTTGAAAAATAAAAATAAATCAATAAAAATAATGACAAAATAAGTGGTAATTCAACTAATACTTGCTTTGCAATTAAATTTACACCTTTACAAACTACAACATGAAGATTTTCTGTATTTTCAATCTATATTACATAATGGTTTGTAATGTTTGCTGAATTTCATATTTTAACTTTATCATCACTTTATGTATATTTCAACTTGGTTTATATCTATGTGAATTTATCTGCTAATATCCAACAACATGATGTTCATAACTATAACACACGAGGTAGTCATAACCTAGTGGTACCTAGATGTCGACTCCAAATGACGCTTGATAGTCATGTTGCTGTTGGTATAAAACTATACAACAAGTTGCCAGAAAGTGTGAAATCACTAAATAATGTAAATATCTTTAAGAAGAAAATTAAATTTGTATTGCTAAAGAACAACTATTATACTGTTAAGGAATATCTTGCTCTTAATTGGACTTAACTCTCTATGTTGGACGAAGCCTGATGCATGTAAGTGTTTAATGGCCAATAAATATTATTATTATTATTAATTGTATGACAATAAAGTGGATTATGTCAGTCACAAATTAATAAATAAAATCAGGTAAACTGAAGTAACAAAGTACCAGAATGCTTTATTTTAATCAGTTATAATTGCAATTATGATATGCAGAAAATAATTATTTTTCATCGATTTCCGAGTTAAGCTCCAGATTGATTCATTAGGCCTAAGTAAGGCTTAAAAAAGAACAAAGGTCTAGTTTTTTTTTTTTTAATCAGATTAAAATCGTCCAGCATCGGAAGAACTATAGATTTGTGATATCTTGATAATCGCACACTCACATAAAAGAAAACCCATATGAAATTGGCGGGCTACGGGATTTGAACAATGGACATCCAGAATGCGAGTCCAAGACCATCTCGGCCACCTCGCTCGGTTCAACGGTCCAGCATAAGTGAAGGAATATGTTGGTAGTGTTATTTGTCGTAGCTAACTGTATTGCAATTTCCAAACCCGTATGTCCACACTCTAAACCAATATGTTGCCATGAGAACTGATTTGCATTTGATAAATTATTTCTAATTTATTACCACAAAATAGGCACTAAATTGGGCTTTACTCTGGTACAGGTCAACCGATTTGGTCCAATATCAAGAGGCTTCTTCCCATGGACGTTATAAATTCGTATACCAAGTTTTATGAAAATCCAATAAAACTTATTTGAGTTATCGCGCGTACAGACACGCTGTCACTTTCCTGTCCGGCACACAATCTCATAAAGTGCCATTCTGGCCCTTGATAACAAATCACGGTATTTTGGATTTGATTGACGGACTTGATTTCCTTTCCTTGTAAACCCAAGATTTTAATTATGACATTAGGTGCCCTGTTATGTCCTAGACACGCCTTCTAGTATAGGAATACAATGTAACCGTCAGTAGACGCATAGTATGTGCATAAATATATACGAACATAAAATCATATTATAGAGCAAAAACTCAATGCAATTATATCAATAAATGAAAGTTTTATTCAAAACATTTTATTATAATAATCTGAAACAGCATATACTAGATATCTGAGCATGGTGAAGATAGTTTTACAGAAACACACACTGCTATGGCGTTGTAAGATCAGATGCGTAAAGGCTCGGAAAAGGCAGATCGCTACTAGACAACCTGTGAATGTGGAGACCGAGATAATGAAGCTTTACATTGAGTCTGGCACAAGAGTCTGTAATAGCCGTCATCAACGCTAATTAATATGCAGCCTCCAGTATGCCGCTTTCCTCGAGGAAGTATTATATGAAGTATAGTACAAAAGCAAACAACATAGGCTTTGAAGCTGACAGAAGAGAATTATAAAAGATTGTTTTAAAAAACCTAAAGAATATCCAACAGAACTGATATTTCCTGAATTTAATGATATGACTGTAGAACAAATTTATAAGCTCATACTTTTAAAATACTTTCACAAATACCGTAACGTACATGTATCTGATCGTCATAACTACAATACTAGAAGAAATGAAACATTGCCTTCAATAGAACCAAAATACTTCACCTCTTCTGGTTCTAAACATAGCAATTATTATGGTTCAAGACTCTATAACTCCATAATTAGGTCACATCCTGAAATAGTACATATGAACAGAAAAAAAAACAGTAAGTTTATCAAATCTTATTTCGTAGTTTAAAATTTACTTCACTCTGTAATTAGTAGATAATTAAGGAACGATTTTATTTGTTATAACTCAGGATTTCAACATTGTTCTTCTCACTTTTCGATATCTTTAATTTTTTCTGTTCTTTCTTTTTATTGTTATTTCACTAGGTATTGATTTCAAATTAGTCATATTTTCTTTTATTTATTTGTATATAATAGTATATTTAATAATAATATTTAATGTAAATAACTGAAATGTGACCGAGCACGAGCGCTTGCTCATTCGGGTGGTCTTGTATTGTATAAAATGTATGTATATATAAAAATAAATAAATAAATTTGTAATGTTTGCAAAGTCGTGCAGTAACTCCATGCATAATATTCCGTTTTGGTTCATTTTGCAATCGGCACCTTCAAAACCAACTAAAACCAACTACCACCTGTTCTTTCAACCTGCATCACTCGAATGCACACACGTTCCGAATTTGTAGACATGACACACACATAGGTTATTTTAAATCATGCACAGAACTGGATTTTCCGTATAATTCAATGCCACTAATTTGTGATAAAATACTTCTGTTGGGTTAAAGTACATATGTTCCACTATTACAGCGATGTGTTTATGATTTATCAATTGGCCGTGGAGATGGCGCGAACAATAACCTTCATACACTTCAGATATTGAACTCTAAATAACTCCAAATAAACCAGCAAGAGCACTCAGAAGCTGCTGCTACTGCAATATATTACATCATGGCACTGAATATACTATATAACCATAGGACAGATAACATAATCTGTACTGAGACGGATGGACAGTAGTAAATTAAGGATGTTTAGTTTTCAAATTCTCTAACGTTTAATTATGCAATTGAGGCAAATTTAAAGGACATTCTGGTTTTAACAAATGCTTAATTTTAGATTTATTTTCACTTAAAACTTATTTCTATAGGTACTTTCATACTGCCATTTATAAGTTGGTTTAAAAAAAGCTAACCTAAATCTAACCTAAATCCGAGATTTTTTCCACTCTTAAAGGCAGACTTACACACATAGGACCGGGAAATGACTGTCCTCCGACTGAACGCCTACAGTGAGGTGTCTTCCGTATTTATACATGCAGGACTGTGCGCCGACTGTGCTGTGATCACTTCGTGTTCCGCAATGCTGGTTTGCTAAATTAGTAAGTCTTCTGATTATCGTTTGTACATACTACATTCTTCAGTAATAGTACATTGCTATACAAGAGTGGTAAGGGCATCATTGCCTTATAACTACTATTCAGGGAATTTTCAAATAAAACTCTTAGCTCTTATTACAAGCAAGTTATGTACAAAAATTCAACAAAATCGTTACAGCCGTTTAGGAGAAAATCGGGAAAAATATTTTTGTTGTTGTTGTAAAGTTGTAGTAAAAGCAAAATACAGTAACCTCCAATCTTCGTCTTACATCCCCAGACGATATCAAAGCAAAATATAATATTTTGTTTTGTACGATTTTTTCTTTCTCGAACTATGCTATTCACAGATACATAAAGCGTTTGAGAAAATCGTATGGGATCTGAAAATATAATTCTGAAACGCAACATTCGATTGAGAAAGAGAAACATAAAACTACGTTTATCTTGCAATATAGGATGTACGACAGGGTGCTGTTCGTTCAGTGCAAACCGGAAGGTCACGGATTCGATTCCCGATGAGATCACTGAGATTTTTCACTTGGCCTAATCTTTCTGATGCACTATGACCCTGGAGTCAACCCAGCCTCCAATACAGCAATCCTGGCAGTAAAGACAGCCGGTGCTTAAGGCTGACAACCTTACCGTCTTCATGTGCCGAATGTCTCAAAATTTGTGCAACCCTCCTTGGACCCAGGGTCTACAAGGCCTGTATAGAGACCAATTTACCTTGTGCTATGAGCTGGAATATTAGGCAATCTCCATGTATACTTATTTTTTCCAGCGCTTTTGATTTGATAATCATGACATCGCTGAGATGCGTGTTCAAAGTGACACAGACCTTGGCACATACCTTATAGCCAGATAAAACAAAAGCAACTGTCCATTAGGTTCCTTTCTCAAGATGTTTGTTGAAGGAATTAAGTGTCCCTACAGGTGCCGGGGAACCCTTAATGGACCGTGTTGAGACACAAGGTGAACTCCATTGAGGCGGGCTTATCTCCAACCGTGTCATTAATATCCCCTAGTATAGTGCCTAGATCACAGGGTTATTAACAAACTATTTGCTATTATGGAGGTTCATTATCAAAACCCGCCAAAGCATACATACACAAAAAAGAAAGGATTCTCTGAGGCGAGATTATACGTTTGTCAAAAGCGTTAGTTCACATGTGAAAAAGTTTCTCTCACTCACTAAACCCGGAGGTTTATTGCTACTATAAAATGCTCTCTAGATAATTCTTTCCTGTCCCAATTCAATGCAAACGGAATGTCTCAAGATATTTCTTGCAAATTCTATTATGTCATTACTTGAGAGTATCGTCATAAGTTCATAACCATACTTATTTTTGGTGTTTATTTGTATTTTTACACGTAAAGTATAATCAATGCACGTAGGCCTTAATGGATGGTTGTCTGTTGTCAGGGGTGATTTTATCTTCTATAATAATAAGAGGAAGTGTTTGTCTGTGCGCGATGCCCAGCGAAATCTACTGAACGCAGAGATCTGAAATTTTAAACACAGATGGATTGAAGGGTTGGTGAATGCACCACGAAGCCGGATATTTTATTTTAGCTTTTGTTCGCGAGCTATGAGTGAAAAACGGGCAAAAAACATGCATTGCAGTTTTCATTAATGCGTTTCAATTGTCAAAATCAATTGCAGGTGGCCTTGTATATTTTTGTCATACCTTGGAAATAAAAGCATCGCGATCGCTTGAATTTTGTAAGCCCACCCTGGTCGATTCATTTGTTTATAATGTCAAGGCACGCAGACATCTGAAATTTTCACCCTAGACGGAAGAAGAATAATGAATATAGGCCTAAATGCACAAGCATTGTTCGATGTGGACGAAACTCACTACGTAGTGGTTTTATGGGCCAGGGAACTCGAATCTGAGGTTGTTTTTCCCATGCTGCGCTTTCTTTCGCCGGATTTTTAGCTGTCTCAATAATTATTAATCTTTTAGTTTAGGCCTATTAATGTTTCGGCTGCAAGTGTTAATAAACATGTTATATTATTTTGCTCTTAGTTTTTAATCTTCCAATTAATTATCGCGGGCGAAGCTGCGGGCATCTGCTAGTTATCAATAAATCTAGGAAAGAATAAGGGTCTAGAAAAATTATTTAACACTTAAATACGCGAGACTCAATTTCTAACGCAAATTAAAAATCTACGGCGGACTGCAAAGAAAAAATTTAACACAACGATTAGGATTATATTTTATTTATTCTGCCCTATTCTGTAAAATTTACAAGAATTTTAAATTTTATTTGAATTACTTTCAATTAAGTTCTTTATTTCCTTCTGTAAACGTTTCTCATTGTCACAAAATCTGTACAATGAAGTGGCATTATTATCACTTAAGGGATCCATCCAAATCTTAAGAAACCACCTGTACAATAACAACAATTAAGCTGGACAGATTTCCTTTTTTTCAAGTTTAATGGTTTTTACTACTGATTATTTGAATTTTCCTGTAATTTTTGTGTATACTTTGTTGAAAGATATTCTTTGTCTGCAAGGCAATCTGCGTTGTGCAGAAAGATTACAAAATAAAATAATAATAGTTAAGGCCTATTAATGCAAGTGTTAATAGACATGTTTTATTATTTTGCTCTTAATTTTTAATCTTCCAATTAATTATCGCGGGCGAAGCTGCGGGCATCTGCTAGTTATCAATAAATCTATATCAGAACGGGTCCAGAATAACAAGTTAACCCCTAAAGACTCAATTTCTAACGCAAATTAAAAATCTACGGCGGACTGCAAAGAAAACACTTAACACAACGATTAGGGTTATATTTTATTTATTCTGCCCTATTCTGTAAATTTTAGAAGCATTTTAAATTTTATTTGAATTATCTTCAGTTATTTTAGTTATTTCCTTTTCTAAATAGCGTGCGGGCGTGCAAAAGAAATCATTTTTGCACACTTTCGTAACTCAAATCAGTTCAAGAATGACACACTTTTGGTGTAGGTAGGAGAAAAACATTTTATTGACTGTATTATTGAAGATATGGATGAACTGTAGCCTATATAAATCTTAAATGCTAGTAACAGATATGAATAGCCACAAGATCTCGTGAATGTTGCATAACATATCTACGCCATGCTCCAATTCCTGGTTGTAGAAATCAAATTAACTTATTCGCTTTATCTGACCTTGTGTTCGGCAGCCCGGAAATTCCTAGGCACACTGCTGTTTCCTTCGGGATCTTATCTTCACGTTATTTCTTAGCACATTCTGTTTTCCTACATCTCTATTAATCAGAAAAAGTATGACAAATGGTTTCACAATTACACTGGTCTGACGTAAATAACCCTTCACTGCAAAGTCATAATAATTGAAGTGTGACGAATCCTACGTTGGAACACTAATGAGATGAATTATTACATAATAGAAACAACACTCCATGCAATTTCATACTATTTTCGATCACTTATTTAAGTTTAGAAAATAGTTGAAATCGTTATGTGAAATCGATCTATTTAAGTTTTGAAGTTTAAACGTCTTTACAATTATTAGTCTCATGGAGATGTCACTTGTTAAAACAGCATGTAACGGAAATGCATCGAGTTTGGACAAATGAATGTAGAAAACAATAACCCAATAGGCTTATTATATCCTTGATACTGAATAGGGAGGGCCTTGACTATAATGAAGTCAGAAGTTTGTACATTTATTATGTCAAGCCCTGCTTTATATGTACAAAATTAACAGGGAATGAGTTAAATTATAGCTATATTAATTTTAAATGATTAAAAATAGTATGGTACAACATACTCGTATAACAAACGACTGGTGAGTATATATTCTGCCTCTACAAATTTAAAACACAAAAAAAAGGTTATGTTAAACTAATGCTATATTAATTTTAAGCAATTAACTAGGCCTGATTGGTGGACTATAACCTATGAGAAGTGAGTACTGCCTATTCTGTTCATAAGAAATATGAAAACAAATCGTAACATACGGAGTGCGCTATATTTAGGCAGCATGCACAAGACGTTTAACATAGCCTGCGGTCTGCATTTAAAATTAGTCGCATGAACAGATGATATGCACCAGGAGGAGGTTACTACACATAATAGGTGATAGGTCTTGGAAAGTGAGGACAAATGGCCCTTTGAAAATTGAATGATTTTTTTTTAATGTTTCCGAAGATAGAATGGCGAGTAAAGTCGTGATATGAAAAAGTCTCATTCAGGCTTCTAAAACAAGATAAACCTCGAAAAACTCCGATCAAATTAGGCGGGGCCTGGGCCTATAGAATGTAATTTGTACGATAGAGACCATGTGTTTAATACTTTGGGGTTCATCCTTAGACTGTAATAGAATATTATAGATGAAGGATTGAAACATCCTGGCTTCGATTGAACGGAATTTGAACCAATCTGTTCTTTGTACCAGGGCCGGACTAGGAATAAAATTAGTTTTTGGATTTAGAGCACACCGCCGACTCCATCCCCACCATCAATAATCCTTCACCTATTCCATTCGAACCCTAACGCTACACTACTTATTTTGACACGTCACACAGTGATAACATAAGTTTTTTTAAATTATGTTTTCTACCGTGTCAAAAGGCAACTGCAAGAAAAAAATATATATCACATTTTTATTTATTTATTTATTTATTTAATTGAATACCCTTATCCGTACAAGAATTTCTTAAGTACTTCTGATTTTTTAAATTTATTTAGTCTAAACTAATCAAAATTACCAACAGAGCTAGGAGTATTTTATGCCAACACATCTGTAATCAAAGCGTACAGTGTAATTTTTAAAACGTCAGATTTATTGTTTTAGAAACGCAATAAAATAAAAGCACAGGTAGTGTATTTACATTAAACGACCAGAAGAAGTTTCAACAGTGAACTCTTTTTCGCTACTTCACCACTTCAGCCGACGTCATCATGGTTAGGCCTAAGATTTTCTAAACTTTCTTTTCAACAGACATCAGTATAAAAGATTTCAGCTTCCAAATTGCATCTCAATCTGTACACACGGCTTTCACCCCTCTGACTAATTTCCAGCTTCTAAAAAAAATAATAATCGCTGGTCAACCGGCGCTTTTGAAGGGAAATTAGAGTGGGGCGACGCACCGGGCACTTGCCTGAATGCCGGTATAACCAGTCCGACCCTGCTTTATACAGCAGTGAAGACATCTCTATCCTCAACCAACAGGTAGGCTAGCCTTCAATAAAATTTATTATTACTGCATACAGTGAATTCGTATTTCTGCTTCTCGTCCAATAAACCTAGCCAGTAGGCCTATATAGGCAACAATTTATAGCGAATTTCACTTGTGACTTAGAAGCTTATGAAAATGCCATGTTTATGCGGCATGGCAACAATAACTGGGTGGTATATGACGTCATGAAGTTGGGGGATTACCATAGAAACAAGAGATATCAAAAGTAACGGGCCAGCGTATCAATTCCATACGGCGAGTGTGTTTCAATATACTTTCATATTCAAGAATAAAAATGCTTTCTCAAGCAATCCACGAAATTGAATCAAGACTTTACGACACAGTGCTGAAAGTTAAGAGAAGGCAAGTACATTATAAAAAACATATCTGTAAGAGAATGTATCAAAATAATAACTTTACTACTTGGTTTACGATATGCGACATTTCAAGACTTTACATCACTGAGTCCGAATGTAAGAGATGTCTTTAAAACTTTCTACTAGATCTGGAGTCAAGGATGAATTCATGCCAGGAGATCTTGGTAATACTTTAACATGGGGTGTAAAAACAACCACAAAAACATGTCTTAGGAGAGTAGTTAAATGCAATAATATAGACTATCTGTCTTTTCTCTTCATTGTTATTTGTGCCTAGGCCTCTCGACGTTCATAGTAGGGTTGAGTATCGATGGTCGATGTTTTCAAAACATCGATCGATGTTTTCATGTTGATGATCGATGTTTTCTACATCGATGAAAAACAACCGATGTTCTTGCTACATCGATATTTTTAAATATTTACAGTACTAAAATATGACTAATAGGCCTATCTTGGTTTTAAGATATTTTATAATTTAGCCTAAATTCCCAAAACATGTTTTCATAGACAGTTTTCATGGAAAAATTTGTGTATTTATGAATTTCGCCTAGTTTTCTGAAGCAATTAACTTATTTTAACATTCTATATATCGATGTTTTCCGTCAAAATACATCGATGTTTTCAGGTCGATATTATCGTGACATCGATGGTTACCGCTGATTTTAACATCGATGGTGAACATCGATGCTTTAACTATCGATGCTCATCACTAGTTCATAGCAACATCTACCGGTAGGGTGCGAGTCAAGTTACATCAACTCCATTGGGAAGAGCACATGGTTAGCATACCGACACCCATGGAGGTGATGATGGTATTCCTGTGCTCAGGAAAGCCGCTACTTCAGGTTCTGAGTGTATACCAGTAGGCCATGTAAATATCGATGCTAATCTGTTCTCTATTCTTGATAGGTTTTGGCTTAAACTATTAATTTGAACTAATATTCATTTTTTAACGACTTTGATACAAGATGAAATTGGGACGATGAGTTGTGGCACATCAATATCCAATTCGGCATTTGCCTTTACAATAAGAGAAACCATGACGTCAAATTGGCCGGTCAAGGGATTTGAACCCGGGACTTCCCAAATGCCAGTTGGACGCTATCCTCTCTGACACGTCGCTAGGTTGGTATTGTATTATATATTATTTTTTATCCATTTTTGTCTACTACTTAGCTTTAAAATTAATGTAAATTTTTCCTAATATTTTCTCAGTTAACATATTGATATATTTAACTTGTAAAACATGTTAAAACGTAATAGTGAAACTGCTCCTGATCCCAGCTTCTGCTCTATTGAGGTATCCAAACCAAATTATGTATCAATTTAGTGCTAAATAAAAACATAAAATAAAAATTCTGTAACATCTCAGTAATAATAAGCTACATTTTCAAATCTTCTGTAGCATGTATTCTACAAGGAATGTCACTGATGAAAATTTGCCAATTTATTACATAAAAGTACGTTAGAATCCGAGATCTCATAAATGCATTAAAGATCTAAACGATTAGAGAGCTCACCTGGGAATAAATGATCCGGGTGCGTGGTACCGGAAGAGATGCTGCAGGGATTGTTGATATGTTGATTGCCATGGTAATGTAAACAGAGAGAAGACAATAGAGGCGGGCGCGACCCACCCTAACAACATCTGCTGCACTCTGCACACGTGTGCATTCCTCTATCTACCTGTCACTCACCACCACTCACTATTTACACAATGGATATTATTCGTAACGACTCTTTTGTAATTACACCTCAATGCCATCATACATAAATAGCTAATTTTAAATAAAAGATAGGATAATTTTGCATTAAAATTTTGCATTAAAGAGTTTTTATGTAACCCCTAGACTGATTACCAATGCCCGGATTCTGATGACATGTCATCTTTTTATTGATGCTGCAAAGACATTCCGAACTTGTAGATAGATCCTAATCATGGCCTCTAGATTATAGAAATGCATTTTTATTAGGTCATTTTTTGTCATTTTATGCAATTTTATATTTGTAGGATATTTATTTCAATTCTACATCATTATTT
This sequence comes from Ectobius pallidus, assembly GCA_964059195.1. Lineage (NCBI taxonomy): Eukaryota > Metazoa > Arthropoda > Insecta > Blattodea > Ectobiidae > Ectobius > Ectobius pallidus. The sequence goes on along the minus strand of CAXKWD010000004.1, from coordinate 30,955,487 downwards.
AGTCATTTGCGTGTCATTTGCTTCCTTATTTTGTCATTTTCATGCATTTACTTTAAATAAATGACTAGGTTACTATAATGCAAAATTTTTGTTGAATCTACTTTAAAAACAATTTTCTTACTTTTCATCTTAAATGCTTCAATCAAGAGCAAAGTTTTTAGACCTACATTTACAGTTTTAAAATTATGTAAAAATTAGTCTTTAACTTTGTGTGTAAAATACAAAAAATGTATGAAGAAAATGTCTGTTTTTAGGTAATTCTTTATGATTATTAAGTCATTTTGTTTCAAATTTAGGGTCATTTTTCAAAGAACTTTAGGTCATCAGAATCCGGACCCTGCTGATTATCCTTTCTCTTTTTCAAGAGTTCAATAATTTAATTTAGTCAACTTGCAAGTTGATGTAGCCACATAGCCTACATAAACAATCAACACCATGTATAGTAGAGTTTTTCATTACATACCCAGGCAGCTTCCTTTTATTAGGAGGAAAAGTTTGCCCTCAGCTCAACTCATCCTCTTTACTTTAACCGTATCAATCAGCTAGTTACCTCGGCCAAACAAAATCTAACACCGTCCTGTGACGGCTGTGACAGCTACTCGTCTACTCCTCGTGGAGATAAATGCGTAGTTGCAAAATCTAGTTACAGTAAACAATAACACGTGTGAATTGATTAAAGCGAGGGAAGAACTGAGGTCAGTGGTAACAATGATAGAATGTTGCAACGTTGCTTTCGTTTTGGAATGCGGAAACAAAGACAGACTTCAATGTTTGAGAACATGATTTTCTCCAATCACCTGTACCAAACACAAGTGAATGAACAATATGACAAGCAATTAAATTAAATTTATATGACTCGAAATGAACCTGAAATAATATCATTTTAGTCAAGGTACACTAGAGTATACCCTAATGAGCATGGCAGCCATTTCATAATTAGGGGTGGGATATTCTAGCATATTATGAAAACTAGTTTTGTTTATAACATATCATAAATAATAAACTAGAATTGATTCTTCACACTCTGCCTTTTCCTCCACACTACTTGCAAAGCATTATTTAAAAATAATTTACATATTTTAAATTTGTTTTTCAAAATCTATTACGGGTGGGGCATAATTTGGACAATGATTTTAATGATGCACAAAAACAGTTCATTTACTGTTCTGCTATTACTGTTAAGGTCCTAATGTTATTTATGAAAATATAAGGGATTAAATGCAAATTACAAACTGTTTCCAGATTGTCAGAAAATTTATTTAACTCGTCAGTAATAACCTAATAAAAATATCAACATTACGGGTGGGACAAAAAGTCACTGTTTGTTATTTTACATAGTAATAAACCACACATACTTTTTGAAGTTAATCCTATATCAAATTGTACCTTGTGGACATAGCTGATTTCTCTTGACTGCATGGTATTAAAGAGTGTTAAAATCATGCTAAAAATGGCAAAAAAGTAACAGCAAGGCAATAAATAAGTAAATCGACAGATTTTACACTTGAAACAACTTCAAATACATTAAATTCCTTAATATTCAGTTAACTTGAGGTTTCAAACTTATATTTGGCCACCCAATTACAATAGTTTTATAATATCTCTCTCTCTTTGAGGGAAAAAATCCCATATTTTATGAAATGGCTAATGGGTAGAAGTCCAGGTTATAATGCTACTATATCATCAGCTTCATCATGTGGTTCTTCAGTAGGCAGAAGACGCGGTAGGAAGAAAGGTGAAGTGAGGCTGGCTGAAGAAGATAATAATTAGTGGCTAGAGAGTTTTAAACTAACAAGTCTATTCTCCTCCGAATTCCAGGGAGATGGGGAAGCTGTGATTAGAGAACAAATTGAGGTGTTTATCTGTGGCTGAGGGTGAAAGGGATGGATAGAGCTTGATGTATCACATAGGGACAACGCGGTGATACTCATGAGAACCTGAGCTCAAAGCATGGGAAGGCAATGACAAAGTTGATTACATAATTCTTATTCCTACAAAATAATACTACGATATTAATAATGCTTCTTGAAATGGTGAAATACGAGTATGTTACATAAAACAGTAAATTGGTTAAATAGTTATTTATGAACCAAGTGTTAAAAACGAGATTTTATTTTGCGAGTTGGATATGTTTGCGAAACGAGCCCGTAAGGTTGAGCGTAGCAATCATATGAGCCCAAAAAAATCACTTTACCACATATATCATACACTATTTTAGACAATAAGTTAACATTTGTGAAACAATAATAAATGTTAGATTTATTGTAATTTAATACGCACCGTTGAGCCAGTTATACTGGATCGTACAGACGGGTGTTATTGCTTTTTGGTACACGGCTACCAACTTAGGGACAGCACTTTTCACTCACCAAGTAAGACGATTACTGCAATCATCGTGAGAATTTTCACATCCAAAAAGGAGCAGTGAATGTAAAAATTCTCAATTTTCATGAAACTGAGTCTATTCAATAATCAAATGTAAATGTGTTTACTAAAAAATAGTGTTTTCCAAATGAAGCAAAGTTGTTTACCATGGAGTGTTATAATTTTAAACCACTCAGTTTCCTCCTTTTTATTAATACAATCTACTGCTAAAAGTGCTTCTTTTTACCTTTAAGTGCTTCGACTGTCAAATACTACCTCATTCCTTGTTTTAACTACAATAATTTGGACTGTGACTTGTTTGTAGGGGGCACGTGATAGGTTAGTTTGCCGGCAGGATGCAGTAAGTTCAAGTTTTTACCACTGGGTAGCATGAATGGGAAATGGTTAAAGAAGCAACTATCGTAGAAAACGATAATTACTTCTTCTATTAAGATCTATATTTTTTATAGTCAGACTGGGAAAAATGACTTGTAGAACCGGTAAAATTGGAGAACTCGTTATTTTAGCATATAAAAAAAGAACCATTTTCAATAATGTTAAAAAATCCTAAGTAAAGTGCTGGTACTTTGGAGACAGCATGATCGTTCAACAGTTCTTGGAAAGAGCATGCATCCAGATTGGACACGGTAGTAAACGAGCTTATTACTAGTTCCAAAAACACAGGGAAGATGTCCACCCCTGCGGTTTGTTGGCGAGTTGTTGAAAAGAGTTGGCTGCTCGTAAAACTGTGTCTAAACAAGGCGGAACAAATGTATGACCCATATTAATGTCCAACAGACAGTCCCTCAACCTCTTCACTTGTGTACAGTTTGTTACGCGGTAAAACACTCTCAGGAAGGCATGGGTCGAATCCAAGAAGATGATTTTTATGCCGTATTCATATCCAGCATACACGCAAATCTTAATTGATAAAATTAAAGTTTTCACCGCAACGTCCCAAAAATGTTTAATGTATATGTTACCGGCAATGTGTGAAATCCCGGCATTCTATAGAATGCCTAGGCAATGTATAGAATGCCTGATGATTTTAGGCAAACTATGAAATATTTTTTTTTTTGTGAAAACATTACATACTTTTCCTAGGCATTCTACAGAATGACCAGTATCGTTAAGGCAAAGTGTTAAAAGGGAACAAATTGAAAAGCCTTTATTAGTTAATACGCATTTGAAACTGAAAGAACAAAACTACTACGAAATAAAACACAGGATATTCTTACCAGAAAACAATGATAGCAGAACTGAGATTGAAGTACCGTACTTTTTACAGTAAGTACTCTTTTACCAATGATATTGCAACCTAATTTTCTCAGCAACCTGTCTTATTCATACAAAGAAGTCCTACTACATAATCACAGTTGTAATTTTTCATTACACCATATTTCAATATAGAATGTTGATTTCAGAAAATGTGTATTTTTTACGAAACCATATTTTATCAGAATATAATGATAACGCATCTCGCATAGCAAATTTAGCAGACCATTTAATTCTCCCATTTAAAAAACTCTAAATATATTTGAAAGACATGAGTTATTCTACACTAAATATTTGTGAAATATAGTAGAAATTATTTCGTACAAAGTGATTTTGTTAATAATTTCGGCTCAGGGTATTTGGTAGTTTGCATTTTTTAAAACTGTTATACAAATTTACCCTCAATTCTACTCCATCGACATATTATTCCTCTTTATGCTTTTAGTCTATTTTGTTCTTCCGATCTGAGTTCAAACAATTATCAATCAATTATCAATTATCATCATTGTCTTTATTAATAAACAGTGGTAGCGGGGAAAAATTTCGGGACTAGGCGTATTATATACTTTGCCGGCAGACAATCCGGCAAAGTATACAATGCCTAGGCAATGTATAAAATATCAATCATTTCATACTTTGACATTCGATTTTAGGTATTCTATACATTACCTAGGCATTCTATAGAATGCCGGATTTCACACATTGCCGGTAACATATATAATATGATAGAGTATTGCTTTTTGCTAAATGTGAGAATTTTTATCAAGAAAAATCAGCTATTTCACTAATTTGTTTTTTCTAAACGATTTCTTTACATCAATATTATATAAATTTAGCTTTGAAAGGGTTTATAGTGGAAAAAAGGTTTTGAAACTGGAGTGTTTCGGTTAGGGTATAATCAAAAAGTGCTCTACAATAGAGACGAGGAGAAATTTGAAAAAAAACCAGAGCGCTTTTATTGAGACTCTATTATGTACTTAATACTTTTGTATTGCATACTATTTTTTCGGTGATAGTGAATAATTGAAAAAGCTACCCACGTGAAAATAGCATTAATCGCTAATAGCTGTTCGAGATTTTATGTAAGTTAGTTGCAAGGGTGCATACCTTGAAAATTAGTTATTATTTTACTTTTTAATATCTACCTACTGTACTGTCATTGTTATTTATTTATCCAATGGCAGGACTTGACACCAGTGTCATTCTCCTTCTGGCCTCCCAATATAGATACACTAAATCTTTATTTTGTTGTTTGGTTTGATTATGTTCTGTGCACTTCAGCTGATGATCATTGTTCCTCCTCACATTACAGCGTTTTATATATTTACAATTATAGTGTATGATCTGCATCTTTTTGTCAGTAAACAAATCTTATATTTCGAGACATGTTTGCTCTTTGATTTATGTCTTGCAAATGTTCGACAGAATGAAGACTTTTGGCATGTCGATTGTCTTTTATAATGTTGCATTAACATAATTCTATTGTTTTTGTATCATCCATCATCTAATGGTTACCATGGGTATTATTCTAGTAAATTTTTGTAATAAGTGTATAATGGTACATTTAAATTAAACAATATTGATTAAATATCTAAGAAATTATAATTGGCATAACGCTCTATCTAAACCATCACTTGAACCTATTCGAAAAAAGGTCTCTTTTAGGCGTAATGAATAACGTTAATCAATTTGTTGGCCTGGGTAAAAATCATTACGGCGCTGGCTTTCTCTTTCCAAGTTACCGGGTTTGATCCTAGCCCACGATGTGTGCCTAAATTGGACAGTCCCATCTTTGTAGATTTGCAAAAGAATTCCTTCGCGCAGTTGCCAACGACATAATATGTAAAAATTCACAAACATAACTAACAACATTAAACATACAAACATAATAAACATGAACTTCAAAATCCAATAATTTCATAAAAAGAAAAATCCCTTTATTCGCTATCCTAGTCTTCTTCAGAGAAACATGGTAAGAAATTTCATACACAGATCACATTATCACTTGGTATAATCATGGCCACCCCTTGAGATAAAATTCAGACAATCTGTCTGGATATAATAGCTAATGTGACATCGAAACGACCTGAGTTAAAGCCTCGGTGCAGGCAATCCCGGAGCGTGACCAAAGCCCAGCTGTCTGACAATTCCACAACTTGCAAGCCTTAGCCTGCGTTTTTCTTTGCCGGTTTATTAAAAAATAATAATAATAAATAATAAATAAATAAATACCTCCACGGATTGGAAATCCATCGTAAACATTGGAGAAGTTAGTTTGATTAAGTGCCAAAATTGTACTTTCTGAGATTGTGTGAGGCACGAGAAAAATGTCTGTCTGTCTGTGTGTCTGTACGCGCGATAACTCAAATACGCTTTATAGGATTTTCATGAAACTTGGCATACGCATTTATAACGTCCGTGGGAAGAAGACTATTGATATTGGACCAAATCGGTTGACCGGTACCGGAGTAATGCCCAATTTAGTGCCTATTTTATGGTAATATGTTAGAAAGATTTTATCAAATGCAAATCAGCTCTCATGACAACATATTGTTTTACAGTGTTCATATACGGATTTGGAAATTGCAGAATATTTAGCTTTGATAAATAACACTACCCATATATTTCTTCACATATGCGTATCAAACTTTAAACCTTTGTTCTTCCGTAAGCCCTGTTTAATGAATCGATCTGGAACTTAACTCGGAGATAGATTGCAAAAATAACTTATTTTCTGCATATCATAATAGCAATCATCACTGATTAAACAAAAGCATTCTGGCACTTTGTTACATCCGTTTACCTGATTTTATAAACATATATAATTGAAACTAAATAAATTTAAGTATAAGGCGACTCAGATGAGGTGCAGTACTATCAAAATTAATGCTTAGGATAAAAACATGAAAATTATTTTAACGGGCACATCGGTCGGAACATTTATTGCAGGATTTAAAACTACATATGATATTGATTACTAAAATATGTTTGGATTAATCGTGTTTTTTAACTGCATTGGAGTTTGTGAGAGAACGCAGAAGTAATCAGTGCTAAGTTCCCACAGCCAGTAGTTAACAGGTGGTCTGTGTGTTGAGGACAGGTGCTTATGTCTATGTGTTTGTACAGCGCTACCCGGCCTCTCAAAGCAAGTGTACAAAACCTTAAAACTATTAACAAGCAGCTTTCAACATAGGCTGTTCTTAAAATTTGGTTTTGTGTTGTCCATACATAATATCACTGCATCTCTAAGCCAAATTCTGGATGTGTGAGAAAATACAGTCATATTCAGTACATTACCCCTCAGCGGGTTTGTACAGTGAATTGTTCAAGTAAGAATTATCATGCATACAAGTAATTTTATTTAGTGCCAGAATGGTACTGTATGAGATAACGTGCAGGACGGGAAAATGTCTGTCCTCTGTCCGTCCGTCCGTGTGTCGATGTGTGATAAGTAGAGACCGGATTTTAAAGGGAAAATTTTCACTCAAAAAAAGGACGAAAAAAGGGAAAATTAATGCCAAAAAAAGGTGGGGAAAAAGGGAAAATTATTGCCAAAAAAGGTGGGAAAAAAGGGATATAAAAGTAAGAGAGTGTAAAAATTCAACAGAGACATACATGTTTGTTTTATGTAAAGCCTTTACTTGCTCTACAGCTGCTGATTCTGTAACATCTAATGACTGAAGAAATTTTTTGATCTTGTTGAAATTCTCACAGAGGAAAATAGCACACGAAATCCATGTTCCCCACCTTGTTATAATGGGAAACTTAGGCAATGGCAAGCCTGTGATTTCCCTGTAACGCTCTATTCTGCTGGGAGGAATTATTTTTTTCAATGGTGAATCAGTGAAAACAATTTTTAATGTTTTCATATTACCAAATACTGGGTAATTTACGAATTTTTCAAAATAAATTAGCAAAAAAGGTACTGGAAAGGGAAAGTTCCTAAAAAAAGGGGAGATGAGTCTAAAAAAGGAAAAAAAAGGGACGTTAAAACCAGGTCATTTGCAGTTGAAACTTACTCAGTAATGTCCTGTTCAATTTTATCACGTTTTGTGATGAAATATTAAAAAAGGAATTCCCTTTAAAATCCGGTCTCTAGTGATAACTCAAATACGCTTTATCGGATTTCATAAAACTTGGTATACGCATTAATAACGTCCATAAGAAGAAGCCTTTTGATCTTGGACCAAATCGATTGACCGGTACCGAAGTAAAGCCCAATTTAGTGCCTATTTTATAGTAATATATTAGAAAGAATTTGTCAAATGCAAATCAGTTATCATGACAACATATTGTTTGACAGTATTCATATACGACTTTGGAAGTTGCGATACAGTTAGCTATGACAAATAATAACACTATTCTTTCACATACGGTTATCAAACTAGAGCGTTAAACCGAACGAGGTGGCCGAGATAACAATGTTTTGGACTCGCATTCTGGAGGTCCATGGTTCAAATCCCGTAGCCGGCCAATTTGATTTTTGTTGGTGTATTTTTATGTGAATGTGCGTTATGTCAAGATATCACAAATCTATATAGTTCTGCTTACGCTGGACGATTTTAATCTAATTTAAAAAAGAACTAGACTTTTGTTCTTCCGTTCTTATTATTATCATTATGTATTTCATGTTTTTGCCCTGGCTGAGTGGTAGAGAAGACCTTATGGCCTTAACTCCGCCAGGTTAAATAAATAAATAAGCCCTGCTTATGCCCGGTTTCTACAAACTTGTGAATTACCTATGGGTAAATTATCCATTGATAAATTAGTCCCATTTCAACCACAATGATATAATGAGCAAGGCCTTGGAGTTGTACAGTTAATTTAATTCAGAAGGCTTTGATTCTCATTGTTACTGATCCTACAAAGAGGTTAAATTTTATCCAGTCATCCATGAAAGGACAAATTAACCCAAAGATTTACCCTTGGACAGATCTAGCCCGAGTTTGTAGGAACATTTTTTGTGTAATTTTCATATTTACTCAGAGGACATTTATCTAGAAACTCGTCACAAGTGTATGTGATTGCAAGCTTTAAATTATTTGTGTTTGTGTGGTGTTATTCTTGTGTAATTCTGTCCATTGGGTAATTTACCCATAGGTAATTCGCGTGTTTATAGAAACCGGCCATTAGCGAATCAATCTGGAGCGTAACTCGGAAATCATTTTTTTTTTAAGTTATTTTCTGCATATCATAAATGCAATTATAACCAATTAATGCCCGGTTTCTACAAACTTGTGAATTACCTATGGGTAAATTATCCATGGATAAATTAGTCCCATTTCAGCCACAATAATATAATGAGCAAGGCCTTGAAGTTGTACAGTTAATTTAATTCAGAAGGCTTTGATTCTAATTGTTACTGATCCTACAAAGAGGTTAAATTTTATCCAGCCATCCAAGATAGGATAAATTAACCCGACGATTTACCCTTGGAAAGATCTAGCCCGAGTTTGTAGGAACATTTTTTCTGTAATTTTCGTATTTACCCAGAGGACATTTATCTAGAAACTCGCCAAAAGTGTACGTGATTGCTATCTTTAAATTATTTGTGTTTGTGTGGTGTTATTCTTGTGCAAATTCTGTCCATTGGATAATTTAGCCATAGGTAATTCGCGAGTTTATAGAAACCGGCCATAAATCTGGCACTTTGTTACATCAATTTGACTTATTTTATTTTTCGTGCAGAAACTATGTAAAACAAAAATTAACACGTAGCAACATGTTCATGCAGATTTTCGAATTGTATCACCAATTGTATGAAACCAAGTAAGTCAGAGAAAAAATCGCAAACTCTTCCTATCTGTCAGCGCAACTATCCCGCATGTTCATTACAGGGCTCCTATTATGTTCTAGCATATTGGACCACTGATAAAAAAAATAGTATGTGTTGCACTCACATAACTTTCTTTACCCGAACATGAGCAATACAACTTTAAATTATTCCTATACAGAATAAGAGCCGTATTGCAGGGAGTGTACATTCAGTTGTTTCAGCCTCAAGGAAAGGTGTAGGCCTATTGTTCGCCATGGAAGGCATAAGCCTGAGTTTGTGTAAACACGAAGGCTGGCTTATAACTACCCTTCAGACAATTTTTCGAAAAAAATATATTTAAACAGGCCTATATGATTTAGCCTTCAAAACAAGTACATCATGCACAAGGAACATTTCACCTTGATTTTTTGGAGACCTTTTCGAAAATTAACAATCGGGCTCTGTCAAGTCTTATGGCTTATGTTTAAAATTTGGTGTCATTCGAACGTACCATCGTTTAGAACTCGCATAAAAACGAACCTTTTTTTTATCTATTTTTTATATTTTTAAAATTATTTATTTAACTCTCCGCCCATTAGGCTTCGCTCTGATCAGAACCAACAACAACTGGCTTGAATCACATTAATTTCTCAATTTCTTATTATAATTTTGCAACATGCCTTTTCCTATCACCTGTGACTAAGTGAATAACTACTAAAACAGCTAATTAAAAAATTATGGTTCTCCCTCTAACGTATACATTGATTACTTAATACTTCGGTATGCGATGTAGCGAACGTATAATTTTCTAAGTTACAGTTTATGTTATACGATCATTAGACTAGATTTTCATTAGAGATAGCGTAGAATCCCCTTCGGGGCTCTGACGTTAATGTAATGTAATCTAAATTCGATAAGTAGAATTGATAGTTTGCTCTTGGCGGTATGTATGAAGAATAAGAAATGTTTAATTCGGTAACTATGACAACCGTGAGGAGATAATTAGCACCTGGCTCGGCCCCACATGGGAAAGGAATGCACTGGAGCTGGAATTCCAGCAGTCATTAGCTCTGGAGAGTACATTCCTGCCTCTTGTTTTTTCCTCCTGTCTCAGGGGTGTGGCCAGGGGATGGGGGGTCCGGCAATAAAAATAGAGCAAGTCGCTATGGCTCTTACCTTTACATGGTCCACCCGTACTTTCCCTTTATCTCTGCCGGCATACCTTATATAGGCCTACCTTTATGTTTTCTCGTATAGGCTAAACCAAGTTACTGAATCATAAAGATTCTCTTAAGCAAACCATATTTTATTACCTTTTTTTATGAAATAGTAGGAGTTAATGAAGCTTGGCATTTGACGTTTCGAGTTTTTCATCTTACTCACTACACATAGTTACAAGTATGGATTTAATATGCTTTCACCATCTGTACACTTTACCAGCTATGTATGGATTATTTATAAAGATCTAAAACGGCACAGACAGATAACAAAAATGTCGTAAATTGCAACAGAGGATCTACCGTAGATTAAATAAAAGATAACCCATTCCGGGTAACATTATAATTACAGTTCATCTTTTTCTTGCTGCATAAAATGTTTGTTTTCCAGCGAGTTTGAAGCAGTTCGAGATACGGCGCATGCTACCATTATAATATTTGAAGATGTGAGGAATAACGTTGTAGGGTTAAATTTTCTTATTTTTATATTTTAACGCTACCTGTTAAAGCAAATCGGAGTTTGTTTGTTTGGTTTTCATTTACTTGTGTATATAAATTTTCATTGAGGACAATAGGGGTTCTGTAATATTCGCGTTGAACAATATTTTAGAATGGATATAGGCTATGCATTCATGAACCACAGATTATTGTCTCTGTTGGACATTATAGGAAAAATATTCCTCTGACACTGGGATTTGAACACAGGACCTTTGTTTATCCGTGCCACTGCTCTACCAACTGAGCTAAGCCAGAGTTCGCTGATTTTCTGTGAAGTGAACTCTGGCATTCTGATAAAGAATAAGAGGCCGTGAAAGAGTGCGTATTGAGTTGTTTCAACCTGATATAAAGCTTTAGCCTATTGTTCACCAGGGAAGCCCGAGTTTCTACAAACCAGCTTTCAGAAAATTTTTGCGAAAAAATATTTCAAATAAAACTTTTAACTCATAGTATAAGCACCTCATATATAAAATTTAAAGAATTCATTAGAGAAGTTTTCGAGAAAAACGCGAAAAAACAATTTTTGTTAGTAAAAAGTGGCGTTAAAAGTAAGATAAGTCGTCGCCAATCTTCGTGTCCCATCCGCACTGAACCAAATACAAAAGTTTGTCTTCTTACGATTATTTTTTCTGTTGCTAGGCTGTTCACAGACACTCAGATACACATACGTTTCTGAAAATAGTATTTTTGGATTCAGGGACCCCAAAATGTGTATTTATGTTAAAAACTCGATTTCAAATGGCCGGGACGAACGCAATACTTACAAAAAGAAGAAATGTACAAAAAAAGGAAAGGAATATTAACTGATTTTGTTCCCATATAACCCGTAAGTAGTTTGTCTTAAAATCAAAATACTCGTATAATGAAATGGAAAAGAAACTGAAAATGATGAAATTTAGATTTAATAAAAGTTTCAGTTTTAGGCACAAGAAATAAACCGTGATCCTTATCATTATGTTAACTGTTTTTTGTGCAGTCACGCACGGGTTTGTAGCCTATATTATGTGAGAGAGGTTTCAATGAAAATCCTGCCACCGTAGGCCTTTATCTCGATATAAAACAGGCCTTCGACAAAGTCTGGCATGACATTTGATCAGAAAGATAATCTAACTGAATCTCGAAGACTCGTGTACCATTATCTTAGCAACAGACGTTTCCACTAACTTGTGAAAACAAACAAACGTGAAAGTAACTTTATACGACTAAAATTTGGCAAAATATAAGCGAAGCATTCTAGTGGAATAATATAAATCCGTTTCGAAGTTTTTCTAAGAGGTGTAGCCTACCTAAAACCGAAAATAAAATAAAATATTGATATATATGTCTTAACTCACCCGCTAGTGCCATGTTTCCATCGGGGATCGCCCGAAGCACGCTGAGGCAGCAGAACAAGAAAACCACCGCAGTGAAGATCATCCTGACCACACTGCTCAACACACTCCCTCTGTAATAACAACAATGACAAATATTAATAGCAATAACAATAACAATAACAAAAATAACAATAATAATAATAATATACATTAATAGTACTTCACAGAGATCCTCTCTTCAAAATAGACACCAAAACTATTAACATTTGTACAAAAACACTGATACCTTCTCAAAGGCCAAACACTTAAGGAGGGTCATACAGCATTCGGTGAAATTCATAGGTGAGAAACAGGGCAATTTCATTATTTTTTTCCTCAGCCCCAACCACTACTCTGCGGCGTACCCCATCTAAAAGTAAACTTCTTGAACAGAGTTCTAAAAAATGTATTCTGGCTTGAAACTCTGCATGGCTATTGCCCCATGTACGTCAAAACTATAATAAAGCTTCCATTTCAATCCTAGGGGAAAACGTTTTTGGAAATGTCACAGATGGATCCTCTCAATAGTAATAATAATAATAATAATAATAATAATAATAATAATAATAATAATAATAATAATAATAGTCGTCATCATCATCATCAGCCATTCACGGTTTTGGCCCACAGGTCCGTCCCGGCTTCAAGGAATCAATCTTGATCTTCTCATCTTGAGACAGGGCGTCCAGGGTCTCTTTTTCCTTTGGTCTGTATCCAGTAATTCGATTAGTATCCATTCTTTCTATATGATCCCTCCAATTAGTTCTATTTTTTTTATTTTATCATTTATATCAAAAATATCTAGTTCTTTCCTAATTTCTATATTTCTTTTTTTGTCAGTTCTTTTATAACCGGCAACTTGTCTCAAGAATGTCATCTTTGCCGACTGTATTCTTTGTCTTCTCAACTTTGTGAGCATAATAATAATAATAATAATATAATAATAATAATAACAATAATAAGCAATAATTAATTATAATAAAATAATAAGAGCGGTGGTGGTAGAAGCACAGCACCCGGAACTCATCAACATTCCTGCGCTATCTGTCGGGTGGGTCACATAACTAGCCAGGCGTGCAGGAAGATCACGCAGGTTATGTAACAATCGCATCCACATGCTCGGCACTTGCTATTTCACTTGTGCTTTTAACCCGAGCGGCGGTTCCTACAACATGGTCCATAAAACAACCTTTCTCACTGATTATTCCTATATGTCTATGACATTCTCACGGTGAGAAAAGTTATAATGTTATAGTCATTTTAAATAGGCCTAACATACTCTAAAATAACTTCCTTGGTCATTCACATTAAGGAGAAAAAAATATAGAGATTGTTCCAAGATTTAAGGGTATATTGATCATGTTGTATAATCCGATCATAGCTATAAAAACAATAGGACGCCAATGATACTGAAGAAATGAATATTCAGATTTTCTTAGAGTAGAAATTGATTCCTATATAATTCCACAAAATGAATTAAACAAAATTTTGTTTTCATATGATTTTCCGATCTGGAGCTAAGCTGTTCACAGACACACATACACACAGACATGTTTCGGGAAATGTATTTTTGGATTCAGGGGACCTCAAAACATGTATAGATGTTAAAAACTCAACTTCGAATTTGGGAGTCTAACAATTACTTGCTCTACCTATAGTACCTAGGGTGAGGGCAGAGGAAGTAACCAGAAATGATAATAATCGTTTACTTACTTACTGAATGGCAATAGACAATTCCTCAGAAACCTAAAGGAATATTATCTATTTTATGGAACCCGAGGGTTCATTTCCGCGCTTACCTGAGCCCGCCATTCAACCCTATTCTGTGCTAACTCCATTCAACCATCCCTCGCAAATCCTTACTCTTATTTACTCAATAACAATAGACAATTCCTAATTAAGCTAAAGGAATATTATATATTTTATGGAACCGGAAGGTTCATTGCCGCGCTTACCTGAGCCCGCCATTCAACTCTATTCTTTGCTAACTCCATCCAACTACCCCTCACAAATTCTTCTTCTCTTAAATCTATCCTAATATTGTCCTCCCACCTACGTGTAGGTCTTCTAAGTGGTCTTTTCTCCTCGGGTCTCCCATTCAACACTTTTGAGATATGTCTTTCCGCCCCCATGCATGCAACATTCCAGCCCATTTTATCCTCCGTGATTCAATTACCCTTACTATATCCGGTGACGAGTACAGGTTATGAAGCTCGTTATGCAGTTTTCTCCAGTCCCCATTTTCATCTCATTTAGATCCAAATATTTTCCTAAGCACCCTGTTTTCGAACACTCTCAGATTTTGTTCTTCCCAAAGAGCAAGCGATCATGTCTCTCATCCACATCCGGCAGGATAATAGTTTTATAAATTTTTACTTTTAGATTGCTGGACAGAAGACGGGAAGATAAGAATTTCTGAACTGCATAAAAACAAGCATTTCCTGATTTTAGTCGACACTTAACTTCTACCTTAATTATTAATTCATTTCATTTTCAAAAAGGGTTAAAATAGTTGCAGTGATTTTTGAGACTTAAAGAATAGTTCATTCAATGCATGAGATAATGGCTTCAGAACCTTTTCTACAATATTATCGCAAAGACTGTAAAACAACCTTCATATTAGTTTATACTGGTAATGTTTTTCCTTATACAGAAAAAACTAAGTAGGCTAAGTGATCATGAAACGTCAAAATAATGCGCTACAAAATATTATAATAGCCGGTAAATCGTTCGAACAAGTGAATAAATTCAAATATCTAGGAGCAATAATTACAGACACAAATAATATTACGGCAGAAGTTAGTGTAGACTCAAAACAGGAAATGTCTGCTTTTATGCAGATCAGAAACTCTTATCTTCTCGTCTTCTGTCCAGAAATCTAAAGATAAAAATTTACAAGACAATTATTATGGTGATTATATTATATGGATGTGAAACATGTCTCTTACTCTTCATGAAGAATATAATCTGAGGGTATTCGAAAGAAGGATGCTTAGGAAAATATTTGGGCCTAAGAGAGATCAAAATGGGGACTGGAGAAAACTGCATAACGTAGAGGTTCATAAACAGCACTCTTCATCGGCTATAGTAGGGGTAATTAAATAGCGAAGGATGAAACAGGCTGGACATGCTGCACGCATGGGCGAGGAAAGACATATCACAAAATTTATTGACGGGAAGACCCAAAGGGAAAAGACCACTTGGAAGACCTAGACATAGGTGAGAGGACAATATTAGGATACATTTAATAGAAGTAGGATTTGCGAGGGATGGTTGGATGGAGTTAGCGCAGAGTAGGGTTGATTGATGGGCTCAGGTATGCGCGGCAATGAACCTTCGGGTTCCATAAAGTAAATAATATTCCTTTAGCTTGCTGAGGAATTGTCTATTGCCATTGAGTAAGAAGGTAAGTATAATATAATGGCTTCAGAATATTTTCTACAATTATCGCAAAGATTGTAAAACAGCCTTCATAGTACCCTAGTTTACATTGGTATTGTTTTTCCTTAAGCCCTGGACTTACATCCGAAATTCGTTCCAAGGAAGAAAAACGAGATAAGAGTATTGACGCACAGTGCGAAAATTAGGGGCCATATGCTTGGGGAAGTGATTGGGGAGGGAAAATACTAGAAATATCACTCATGTGTTTGTTCCGAGGCGGATTCGAAAGAGCGTCAGTACCTCTGCAGAACTCTAGAACAAGGTTGGATACCATTGCGATTATGAATACACATTTGATGGTTTTCGGGAACCATACATCTCATTGGCTGACACCCGATCAGTGCTTCGGAATGTGAAGGCTTCACTAGTTCGGTCGTTACCGGATATTTCTTGCACTTGAACTTAGATCGATCCAGTAAACAAAGATAAAAAATGCTGAAGTTTTGCCAGCAAGTCAGACAAGTCACTACATTCTTGTACTGGTCCATTCATAGAATTCCACTTCGTGTTATCTTTGGGGTTAGTTTTGAGAAATGTTAAGTATCTGATACCGAGCGAGGTGGCCGAGATGGTTGCGTCTCGGACTCGAATTCGGGAATCTTTGTCTAGGTACTGTTATGTATTATATTGTATTTTTATTGTCATATCTTTTCTATTATTATTACTATTATTTTCTTTTATAGCATTATTATATTATGAGTTATCGTATTATATTGTATTGCGTTATTAATGTCACGTTTCTCTTTCTTTGTCTTGTGCATAGTAAAAGCACGAACGGCCGTATAGGCCCGTGCGCCGGATTTGTTCTAAGGATAATGTATTTAATATATAAATAAGAATAAAGATGCACCTTACCATACCATACCGTCACTTTTACAACCAATTTACACGAAGAGAATGGCATATACAATAATTATATTAGTCTATACTAAGAGAAAAAGTTTTTATTTTAGTTAGATGTTAGATGTTTTTTATTGCTTAGGCCTATCTTCCAAATATGTAACGTAATTATAGTTATAGTTCTTTAATTTGTACGGAGATTGAATAATAATAGTAATATCAAAATAACAAATAATAATTAACATTAAAATGTCAGAAATGTTTAACTGCCCAACTTAGAATGTAGGCTTGTATTTACACTCGTTAAGATCGGTACATAAGGTCACATTTGCAGAAGAAACCCCCTGAACTCTATCCAACATAAGACATGACGAAGAATGGTAAACAGCTCTCCGTTTCTGGTATTGTAATGACGTTGTTTGATGCAATATGCTCTCAGCTCAGAGCTTGTTGTTTGGGCTTTATAAAAACTTAATACTTTGCCTCAAGCCTCACGAGTTTCCTGGAAAGAGTAGCCACGAGGTGTGAACCAGTTTTTACTTGTGAGTGACATAACACGGGGCGGCCTGGCCTTCTGATGTGGCGCCTAGATGCACAGTGGCGCACCCATGTTACACCTGTCATGTCATCTTATGATTATGACCAGTTTCTCAAGTGGCGTTTAAATCTGAGTTGGATTAATTTAGGATAGAGTCAAATGAAGAAACTTTGGCTGACGTTGGACCAATAGTAATTATTAGGGTTCGAATGTTTATGAAATGTCATATTTTAATCCTGACTTCTTTTCTCGCCGCAAACACAAATTAAACACGAATTGCAAGTTTGTTATCCTAATCGTACCATTTTTATTTTGCATATAAAGTCATCTTTTTTTTGTCTTGGTCATATTTTGGACATATTTGTAATTTAACGTGATATTTCAGTTATAAATTAAGTAAAAGAGCACAATTATACAGTTTATGTACAAATTTGAAGTTTATTTAATTAATTTAATGTTTATGCCAAATTAATAGTAACTTAGATTTTAAAATTAATGCATTTGTAAATATTTCATAAGAACACGCAAGTTTTACAAAATATTACGAGCATCTAAAGCTGATGAAGAGAAGCAAACAGAAGCAAATCCTTAAAAAAAAATATATATATATATATATAAGTTTATTACAAGTGAAGCTGTTAATCACCAAAATTGTTAAGAAGTGATTATCGGATTGAATTCGTGATGTAAGAATTTAGTGTCTAAATGTTTTTAACTGGAACATTTATGCTTTCAAAATAAGTTATTTTATTAGGTCATATTTAGGATTTTTGGGTCATTTTTAGTCATTTTTAAGGGCATATTTTCAAGTCAAATTTTGCACTATTTTAGGTTGTAAACATCCGAACCCTAGTAATTATGAACCAACTGCCAACTTATCAGCAAACGAATTAGCAAAAGTGTGGAATAAAATCAAGAAATTTAGGCTGACGGATCAATTACCAATTTATCAGTGAACAAATTATCAAAAGTATAGCCTATCAATCGATAAGGATGTTGCATTTGTTACAGCTTTACTACATCCATATGTCTCACTGTGAAGTGAAGTATAAGTGTGAGCTTAAAATATAATATTCTTCTGAATAATCTTAGAAAGTACCACTCTGGCACTTACTAAAACGTACGAGTCCTAGCGTTAAGAGGCGAATCCCTCAAAATAACTTTTAAGTTGTCAACGTGTTCCTTGAACTCTGAACATGATAATTATTTTTTTACATTTCTTAAAATTCTAAGTTTACTTAGGTACATTGGAGGTTACAGTATCTATTAAACAAAGCCTACAATTCTCGTTGAATGCATATGTACATGATGCATATGATAAATATGAACATAAATGAGCAATAGTTTGAAAACCACCAACGAATAAACAAATTAATAAAATCAGGTAACTGATGTAAAAAAGTGCCAGAATTCGTTTGTTTAATCACTGATAATTGCAAAATATGCAGAAAATAAGTTTTTTTTATCGATTTCCGAGTTAGCTCCAGATCGATTCGTTAAGCAGGGCTTACGGAAGAACAAAGGTCTAGTTTGATAAGCATATGTGAAGGAATATGTGGGTAGTATTATTTGTCAAAGCTAATGTACTGCTACTTCCAAAGCCGTATATGAACACTGTAAAACAATATGTTGCCATGAGACCTGATTTGCATTTGATAAATTCTTTCTAATATATTACCATAAAGTAGGCACTAAATTAGGCATTACTCCGGTACCGCTGAACCGATTTGGTCCAATATCAATAGACTTCTTCCCATGGACATTATAAATGTGTATACCAAGTTTCATGAAAATCCGATAAAGCGTATTTGAGTTATCACGCGTACAGACACACGGACAGAAAGACAATTTCCCATCCACCACACTATCTCACACAATGGTGATTATTAGGAAGCGGATTTTTATGACATGTCATATTTTTCCCCTTTGCATTATTTCAAGTTTCCTACTAATTTAAACCCGATTCCAAGCATCCTGGTGAAAATGGAACGGCTTTTATTGTGCATTTAACTGCATATTTAGGAAATTTTTAACTATTGTAGCATATTTAGTATGAATATGCATATTTAGGTCATATTTTTTTAATATTTGTGTGCATATTAAAGAAATTTTGAAGTTTCATTTCATATTTTGTAAATTTTGCATTATAATGATACTTTTTGAGGACTTACAGATATTTTAAATAATTAACATTTTAATAAAATGTTAATGATAAATGTTAAATGTTAACATTTTAATAAAATGTTAATAACATTTTAATAAAATGTATTGTAATGAAACTTTAAAAACATATACACAATGTGTAAGTAGTAAAGTCATATTTTAAATTTTATTGCCCATATTTTAATGTTTTTTAGGTCATAAATGCATGCATATATCGTATTTTTTAGGTCATAGAAATCCGCCCCCTAGTGATTATAAATTTAAGCACAGTCCTGAACATCCTGTATGTATACAGCTAATTAAGAAACACGAGCTGGAGTTTGAAGAGGATCGCGTGCCAAGTGTCCATAATGCTCCACTCCTCTCGTGCTCATTCAATTGAAACTGCCTGTATAGCTGTTATTGTCATGATCACAAAAAAAAACTTTAACGAGCTTACTGAAAACTATTTTGCCGGGGAAACGTGAACAATAAGCCTGCTTGCCGTGCTTGATTTCCGGCGTACACGGGATTTGAAATCAAGAACCGTGTAAAGTGGCTGTGTACCTTACAGCAAGTGACTTTTTATCCACCAAGTTGGTGAGATCGGTGGATAGCTAGAAAATACGAAAACTCTGGCTGACTTGAATTACTGAGAGTTTTAATAAATATAATATCTGAATAGGGAGCAGCAGTTAATATCCCTTTGCTGTGTGAATAGAGACATAAGTAAAGTGATCCCTATACAGGCCATGAAGGCCCAGAGGGTTCCAGGAGGTTGAGGTTCCCAGATTTTGGACATTCGGTACACGAAGGTGGTAAGGCTGTCAGCCTTATGCACCGACCGCCTTTACCCACAGGATTGCTCCTGGTACTCATTTCTGTTAGAAGCTGAGTCGACCCCAGGGCCACAGTTCCACCAGAAGGATTAGGCCAATTGAAACACGCCAACAACTTCATCGGGAAATGAACCCGCGACCTTCTCGTTTGTAGCGCAGCGCCTCAACCAGTATGCTACGGCGTAGGCTACCCCTGAATAGAGACATGGCCATCTCAAAATCCGTAGCAGATTTTTGCACTGAGAACTGTTTTTAGGCAGTCTGAATTAAAACAAAACATGTTATTGTCATTTTAATTACGATTATTATTTTTATTGTTGTGTGGTGCTCAATATCATTGGAGCTTCGATCCTACACCCGACAGATTATTATTATTATTATTATTATTATTATTATTTTTTTTTATTTTACCGAGAATTCAGAATAAGTGGCAATATATAGAATGCTCCAAGCTTAGTACCACAAAAGGATTCGTTACTAGGGGTACTTTCTTTCCGACGGTTGTAGTACGTCTTAGAAGTGTTGTTAAATCTGACTTTATAGTGACCCAATTTCTGTCTGGACATGGGAATTTTGGCTCCTATTTCGAAAGATTCAAAGTGATAAGAGAAAATGGACACCTATGTCTATGTGGCGAACAACAAACTGTTTTATTTAACTGTCCAGTGTTTGACAGAGAAAGACACGTTTAAACAGGACTTCTTTACACTAAACCATTATTCCATATATTCCTAAAAAAAATGCTGTTCTAGACAATTTTATTATTTTCTTTCTTATGTACATAATCTATTATAGTTTAAAGTTACCAGGGCGATTGGGTGTAATGCTGAGCACTGTTAGTTACAGAACGGAATGGTATATCATAGCCAAATAGAGAAAGATAAATATGTAAATTATAAAATAAATTTCTAAAAAGTATAACCCTAATGTACCTTCGGGTAAAATAGGGTTCATAAAACTGTATATTCAATAAATAAATAAATAGAATGCTCCAAATAAATCCCACTTCGTATTTACTTGGCACTTCTTGCCCATAATTCCCTACATATTTTTTACATTTTTTACTACCAAATATAGCAAATCTCACATATTTTTATGAATGTCCCAAGATGACCAAAGATCGTGTTTAGGGGTTGCAATTATATCTTTTAATAAGAGAGAACAAAGAAATTTACGAATACTAAAACCAGTTAAACAATTTTACAAAGAAAATTTAAAACAAAGAGCTCAAAATTACAAAAACCAGAACTCCACTTTCAAATATTTAAGCTAGTCCTTTAGAAGCATACACAGTGGAAGAAAGTAAGAGAAAACCAATCAAAATCCGATATCTCAAAACTATACTTTATGTAGATATCGGCTTTTGAAAAACGCTCTTCAATTATAGGACAACAATTATAAGAATTGATTACTACTGACCATGTAATTGCCTAGCAGTAGTCCTACATTTTATTTTTGAAAATCGAAACATGGTTTTTCTTCTTGTATTTTTCAGAATACAATTTCAGAATAGCGAATGAACAAGGTCTCAAAAATTGTCAATAGAAAGTCCCTTCCCGAACTCCCGATAAAACCGCACGGCTAAATTAAAAAATAACCTGCTAAATGAATTCTAGCGATTGATATACATTTAAGGACAGAAGCAATATTCTGAAACGTGCTTTAAATAATTCTGTACTTCGGCATGCATTTAACAGAGCATTTGTTACGGTTCACATGGTTGCGTGTCTTGGGTGACTAAGGGGCAAATCCGACCGCCATTATCACTTTTAAGTTTCCCCTTTCATGAAAAAAGAGGGTAGATACAATCTCATTTGTGAGAAGTTACAAGGACAAATACCTTAGTCCACAAGCAAACAAAAGTGACATTTACACCAAAGTGATATAAACTTATATCTTTTGTAAAGCAACAAAACTTACGATAGTATGGTACTTCTACGAGGTCATGGCAACTATTTTTATTTTGAAAATGTGGGACCATTTAATTTTTTTTTTTTTTTTTGAAATATACAAATGAAAGGGCAGAGTATTAGTCATTCTAAAATACAAAAAAAGGTGGAAGAAATTAATATAAAACCAATGAAAACCAAATATATTTTAAGATCTTAAATTAATTTTTATTATTTATTTATTATTTAGACCAGGGATGGGCAACCTTTGGAAAGATGCGGGCTAAATTTTACGATATTTATGAAGTCGCGGGCCGTAGATATTAGGTAGTAGTGAAAAAATAATCATGATACGGTTTTTTATATTTATAAAATATAATGTTAAAGATACATGAATGAGAACAATATCGAACTGATTAGGCATTTACTTACAAAAAGCAGAAATTATTGAGAAGCTTGAGCTTGAACTTGAGAAACAAGATAATCAATGTTGGCATCAGTCCCACTAATACACAAGCGCTGAGTGTTTTCCAAATTTCCATCTGTAGTCTGGTTCGATACTTTGATTTAGGCCTATTGCAGCATTTTTTTTTAGCGCTGACCGGAAGGAACACCCTCGTAGTTCAGGCTTTTGTTTTCCCCCTCTCACTCTCTAGTTGGCGAGAACCGAAAATATATACTTTTTGGAGCGCGATTTTAAAATGTTCCGCGGGCCGGGTCTAATGTCTGGGCGGGCCACATCCGGCCCGCGGGCCGGGCGTTGCCCATATGTGATTTAGACCATGCAATTGCCCAGTAGGAGTCTTGATTTTGTTTCTGCAAAAAAGAAGCATGGAGTTTATTGATGTGTTTTTACAATGCAAGAAGGAATTACATTTTGAAAGCTTTTTATGGTTATCTATATAATAAGAGAAAGTGTTTGTCTTTCTGTCTGTATGCGGTGCCCAGCGAAATCTACTGAATGCGGAGATATGAAATTTTAAACGTACATGGACTGAAGGGTGGGAAAATGCACCTCGAAGCCGGATTTTCGAGTTTCTCTTTCGTTCGCGAGTTATGAGTGAAACACAGGAGAAAACGTAATATTTTTCGCTATCGAAGCATAAAAATTACAATATTGCATCGATATCAATGTATCGAAGTGTGTGTGTATATATTTATTTATTTATTTGCTTATTTATAGATGCTTAGCGATGCCCAGCGAAATCACGTACATGGACTGAAGGGAGGCCAAATGCACCGCGAAACGGGATTTTTAATTTTCGCCTTCGTTCGCGAGTTATGAGTGAAAAACTGTCAAAAAACGTGATATTTGATGCTAATATTTTTCAAGGAAGGACTCTTAACATAGTTTGTAAAAAAAGCTCTGTAAGAAAGAATTCATCACCAGGACAGGGCATTAGAAAGCAATTCATACGTTACATTTGAAAGTGATATAGCTCTTTTCACAGGACAAATGACTTTGTTAATGAAAATATTTTAAATATTTCGCTGTTAAATAAATTATTTAAAAAATTAGCGGTCGAACTTATAAGAGCAAGCGAAGCCGCTGGAACATGCTAGTAAGATAATAATGTTAACTTATAAAGTTGTTCGAATTTCATACTCTTCAATTCAGAATTAGAGATGCGTTCGCTCCTCTCACGCAGCGGTCTCGGGTTTCGATTCGCGGTAGGCACTAGTTACATAGGTGGAGTTTTTCCTGGGTTTTCCCCTCGCCAGTGAGACGAATGTTGGTTAACTTGAGGCCCTTATGGTCCCTGGATATCATGGTGCCGTCAATATCATCTTCACCCCATCTGTGCCTTGTTCAGGCTGTGTGTGCGACTTGACCAGTGTGTCTTGTCCCATGCCTTCATTTGTCTCGGAGGTGGCCCCGAAATTGGTCTGATCACGCAACCGGGGAGGCCTTCTGGTTGGTTAAAGAAAGTAAATATTGTTAAAAAGTAAATATGTCTGGTTAAAAAAGTAAATATGTAATCCAGAGATAATCCCTCTCCCGACAGGTCGCGGCCCTGTAAGGAAAGGGCGTTGTGGGCCATATAAACGTCCCTCCCTACAACGGGAGAGGTTAAACTAGAAAAAATAAGGATAGAATTCAGAATTCACACATGGACTTACTACTTCCTAACCATTACTGCTCCTAGTAATAATAACTAAATCATTATGCCCGTTACACGGACTGGGAAAATAATAATTGTACCATTAAGTGAAAATGATGACACAATACTGAATTCTGCACTCACTATGTGTAACTAACAACGCAACACTGAATTCCCGAAACATGAATGACCGAATGCGCTCAGAACTCGACAACTTAGCAACACCGCCGTTACAGTACATTGCATGCAATCTATACCATCAACGCAAGAAGACCTTGTATGCAGTCCATACTACAAAAGTACAAAAAATAACGTTTATCAAGATTAAAAATTAAATTTTCTCTGACCTGACTACGCTATCAGAAAGAAATTTGAGACAGACACTCCCCAGGCCATGGGAAACGTACAGGCCTAATGAAAATTTCGGATCTCTAGGTCAAAGGGTCTCGGAGGAGTAAGCGATCATACACCCATCTTAGGGTGCATATAATGCACTATATATCGCATTAGTGGTTTTTTATTCTTGAATCTTCTACAGTAAACGAACAAGAACGAAGACTTTTTAATTAAGAGTGTACTGATTGACCGCCAGGGCAGCCTCATGACTGAGTGGCAGCGACAAAGTTCAGTAACTATTCTGGAGCAATTCCTCGTTATTCCGTAAACAAAACAACTGTCTCCATAGCAACTAAATGAGGCTCTTTCGCAATATCACGCATTTCAATGCCTACTGTATTAATTAATAGCAATTCCGCGCCTTCTATTAAAAAGTCCAGAGAAGCAAACAAGAAATATGAATAAATCGTCGTATTTTGATTAGAAGGCTCGTCTAGGGTGACCAAGTCTCCCGTATTTCCTGGGAACTTCCGTATTTTAGGGTTATTCTTTAGATCATCCCGGCTCCCGTATTGATCTTTAAATACTCTCGTATTTTTTATAACCATTCTTTTGTCGTTCATTTCTCAGAATTGTATTTATAATCGCGAAATTAATTTTGACACTAGTATAGGTAAATTTTGACACTAATATAGGTAAATTTTAGGTTTTTGTTAAGTATTCTAGGCTCAAATGCCAACACTGAGAGAATTTTCTATCGAATTACTTTATTACAAATTCCACCAAAACCTATCGTTTCCTATAGGATACATCACGCATTAAAAGGTTAAAATACTTTTCTGAACACTTCTAAGCAGTGGCATAGGGAAGGTGGGGGGGGGGGAGTCCGGATCTCCTTCGAAATAAAAACTTAAAGTTCTATTTAAGTTATTTAAGCTCTATTTTGTCAAATATTTAATCATTTTATTTAATAATAAAATACTGAACTTGTAAATGTAGGCCTATCATTTCCATTGTTCCATGTATTACTTAACTTTTATTTTAAATAGTAATACGTGTTATAACTTAGCTAACGATTTCTTGTTTAAGTTGATATGTCTTAGGGTATCTATCTACTCTTATACAATTCAACGGTCCTAAATAGCGTGCTTGCTCGCCCGCTTCGTGAGACATCGGGTATACTCGGCGATGTTCGTCTCTCGCAGTCTAAACTTTCATGACGACTACAAAATTAGGAAGGAAAACCGTTTCTTTATTATATAAGGCCTAAGTGAAATGAACACAATGAACAAATATTCTAATTTTATTTTTTACTTACAAATTTCATAGCTCTGAACCACAAACATTAAATAATCTACCAGTGTAATTTTCTTTAAAATCCTGAAGTCAATGAATAATGGCGGGCGAAGCCGGGGGCAACAGCTGTAAAATATTGATGGTTTTATCTCTTGAAATATCGCTGATAATAATAATCCAAACAAACCATTCCTTCCCTTGAAACATTATATAATTTCTGAAAATTACACTGAATTGATAAAATAAAATTCACATCATATTCATGTCAATAAACAGCTGAGAAACAATACGTATTATGTGTTCACAGGTTCTTTGGAACTGCATAATCGATTCTGATATAGTTTTCCCAGGGGGCGCTTTCATGTCGTGGAATGTACTCTGAAGCAGGAATTTTAGCTGTTTCATTAATTATTAATGGCTTAGTTTATGAATGATTCGCGTGCAAGTGTTAATAAATATAATGCTTTAATAATTATTATACTCTTAATTTGTAATTTTTAAAAGAATTATCGTGGCAAAGCCACGGGCACCTCCTAGTAGTAAACAAATTTGCCAACTTCTTTTTCAGTGCTAAAATAGCGTAAAATGTTATTTTGATTAGTTAAATTTGTTTTTATTTGCAAGATTGAGGACCCAAACCACCCTTTCTTCGTGGGTATTCCATACCCCCAAATCTCCCGCACTTTCGACCCTTCCCGAAATTACTTTCAGGCTACGCCACTGCTCCCAAGTGCGAAGCTTGTGTTATGAATAGGTAATTTGAAAAGTACTCAATACGTTCAGCCTGAATGAAAAAGCAATTCAGATATGCAGCATTTGTCGGACACAGAGTCAGACAATGACTTGGTGATTGCTTTAGCAATTCTTTATCACACAAACAAGCTAAGAGCGGGGTTTCCTTGCGTCTCGTGTTATCATCGCATTCCACGGGTCAGCTTTCACCGAGAAAAACCGCACGGAACGAGATTCCATCTCACTCAACAAGTGGCACTGGTTCGACTCCTGAGCATGCAGGCTTCTCATTTCATACACGACTTACACGTGCAGAGAGACGTAAGAAAACAGATAAGAAAGAATAACCCGAAGGATCATATTTAGCAAATACATAATAATATTAGTTATTATTATTAGTCTTCTGTTTCATAAGAATATTTTCTAATAATATTAGTTATGAGTTCATGGCTGTAAATTATTAAATATTGCTAATATTATTAGTAAAATGTTTCATAGACTGCTGAACTAATAACATTTACTGAAAATATTCGATGTTTTTCTATAAGTGTTTTTGGACCCGTAACTTATTCTCAAACCCATGTAATCCAGATTTCGTAATCTTAAATTTGTGAAAATCAATTACTCTGATTTAATTATCAGTTTAGAAAAAGATTACATATGCTATCAAATTAATTTTTATCATAACAAGTTTTTAGGATTTGAGGTTAGATTTTAGTACATAAGCCTACTGCTGTAAGTGCCTGGCAGACTTATTCATTTCTTAGAGCTATTTATTATTTGTTGCATACATGTAGGCCGTGCTGCTCTGAAATAATACTGACAAAAAGACTAAGAAGGGAAAAGACACAAACAATAATCCTGACATAACCTCCCAATCAATCAGCTGACTAATGAACTAATAATATCAGTGAAGATATTTTATGAGTAGTGATCATATCTAACTAATAAATAATATGAGTTCTAATACTATTAACTAATATTATTAGTAAGTTCTATGAAACAGGGCCTACCAATCTGGCCAAAAGAACAATAATATATCGATAGAAAGAGATACAGCAGTTACCCGAAAAGAAAACTATTGATATAATGGGATCTTATTAAGAATAAATTTGGTTCTTTTGGGGATCTTGGTTAAGATACTATAAATCATAAAAAATAATTGTAATTATCTGGAGAAACATTACATTTTCCCATTGAAAAAGGCTAATGTGGTAGGATCGGTGTCCCTTTCGAAGCGAACTTGGATCTAATATCGGACCACAATTTCTCTTTCTATTACCGAAGAACAAATCAATCACTTCCCAACTCTCTATTCCACATTTTTCTTGAGCGTAGGCTCGTAGCGAGATTTCTATCTACTTCGTATCGATTTTTTCATAGAAACAAACAAATTGTGGATTTATCCAATAAACTGAATGAGTATTTTCAGCATTAAATTGATTTTGGTTTTCAAATAAATATATTAAAACAGTTTAAGAAATACAAAAATAACATCTCTCATCTGTTCATTCTATACATATTTTGAGTACTCTATACCAGCGTTTCTCAACCTTTTTGAACCCGAGGACCTCTAAAATGTCTAAAAAAAATTACGGACCCCTAATTTTACATCCCATTTTTAAAAGAAGGCCTATATTCTTAATAATTGGGGTATTAATTATAGGTCATTATAACGAAATATGTGAAAAAATTTTACTTCTTTACTTTCCACTTGCTTTATGATATTTTAAATTATATCTAAGGTGGTCCGCGGACCATAGGTTGAGAAACGCTGCTCTATACAATTCCATGCGTAGCCTATCAGTGATATTTTTGCAAGTAACTTACACGTAAATATATTTTAATAATTATGGGCATATATGCAAAACATATAAAAATCCCATCATTTCCCACCATCCAGGATTTCTAGTATGAGGTACTGTAGATACCAATGATTAACCATCCCAAATTTCAAAACTCCGAGATTTTTTTTAAACTCCATTATCTAGCATGAATAGGATATATACTGTAAGGTAACAGCTGGGCCGCCCCCATGGCTGAGTGGTTATACTACTCGTCTACCAAACCTGGGAATCGAGATTGAATCTCGATGAATCAGTGTGGAATTTGTGGTGGACAAAATCAGATTGGGCAGGTTTTCTCGGGATGCTCCCTTTTCCCTGTTATTTCATATCATTCCACCGTTGCTCCAATCATCATAGTAAGGTCGTATTTGGCTGCAATAGGAACTATTATTATTAAGGTAGCAGCTGTGATGAAGCATAAAAAGCATTCCGTTAATATGTCTCAAGTAAGCAGTGACGTCAAATCAGCTCATTATCGGGAGGCCTTGGAAATTGGTGAAGATTTGACGAAATCTCTTCCGCTTCCGGTTCCGAGTCAAGTTGTGCGCCATTCCTTGATATTATTTTTATTAATTACTAGAAACACACGAGCTCAATAATAATTACCGATTTTAATTACGACACCATCTGTTTATATTACTACTTAATACCAGGTATTATCATAGGTAATCCCACGACAGATTACGAATTTATCGATAAACGAGGCGCGTCCATGAAGTAAGTTTCCCTAGGGCCGTTTACACAAGCAAGTGTTCAGCTATTTTTCAACATATTCGCCAAAGGATTTGAGACATTTATCATACCGGGGACCAACTTTTGAACACTTGTGTCGTAGAAGTCTGCTGCCTGGGATTTGAATCACTGTCTGACAACCATCTCCACTTATTTGCCATTCTCTGTCATTTATTGAGGTGTAGGAAAAGATGAAAATAATTGGGAGCGAGGTCCGGGCTACAGGGAGGATGTTGAAGCATCTCCTAGCCGAACTTTTGCAGGGGACTTCCAGGGAGGTATTGAAGTCTCTACCCTACAGCTCGGACCGCGCTCCCAGAGATTTTCATTTTTTCCTACCCCTCAAGAAATGACAGTGAATGTCAGAGAATGACAGAGAAACGGAGAAAGTTATCAGTCTGCCCAGGCGGCAGACTGGGCCACAGAGGCCCATGTATTCAGAAGTTGGTCCCACGTTATGACAAAATAATGTCTCCATTCCGGTGGTGAATATGTTGAAAAATAACTGAACACTTGCTGTATCTGTTGCAATAAACATTTCCATGAAATTGAGTTCTGTTCCCGTAGACGATCCCAGGGAAACTTATTTTGTGGGCGGCCCTCAAGAAATGACAGTGAATGTCAGAGAATGGCAGAGATTGATAGAGAAACGGAGAAAGTTATCAGTCTGCCCAGGCGGCAGACTGGGCCACAGAGGCCCATGTATTCGGAAGTTGGTCCCACGTTATGACAAAATAATGTCTCCATTCCGGTGGTGAATATGTTGAAAAATAACTGAACACTTGCTGTATCTGTTGCAATAAACATTTCCATGAAATTGTGTTCTGTTCCCGTAGACGATCCCAGGGAAACTTATTTTGTGGGCGGCCCTCGTATTTGCGATAACGGAGTTCGAACTGTACCTAGATCGGTACACATGAGCATTTAAATTTTAATTCAAAATAAGCAGACTATATTTTTATTCTTTACATTTATATCACAGACATGCCTGACATCTTCGGATTTTCTCAAGATAAATTCACCAGCAACGAACGCAACTTCCTTACTCTGAATTTATCGATAAAATCCGGACCTCTTGTTTTATTACATACGATTAAATTTATAGCCTATAGTATGGGAGATATCGATTGCTACATGGTCAACATGTGGCAGAGATACGCAATCTGGACATCCCTAGTCTAGACTACCAACACATTCCAGGGAGACTCATTAGGCTTCACTACATACTTGCCCGTCGCGTGGATTGCAACGACGTTATTTCGCAGGCGTATAATATAAATTTTGTAACACCATATTATTGTTACTAGGATGCCTAGTTTTCATGAATGACGGTTTCATGAATTGTGGTTATTACCGTTGATTAAGTGAGGTGTTTTTCCCCCCAAACACTTCTTTGCCAAAATATTGTCGTTTAGTATTTAGTGCGACATATACGAGATTTTAATGAAATAATATTTTCAAGGTAATTTTCTAGCTTAATAAGATAATTGACGATGATATCGTAGAATGTGTTGTAGTGGTCGTTCAAATTAAGAAGTCATTAACTATCGTAATTTTTTGATCATTATGATAGTTTCGGGTAGGTGTCATCAGTAAATTCTGGAAAAGATGACACATTTAATATTAATAAAATCAAAACCTAAGGATTCATGTAGCACCCTAACAACTAAGGATATCGAAATTTCCCACAATTACGGGCCTTATGAATCAAATAATGAGAAACTGTTCTCAGAAAAAATCTAAGGTATGAAATTATTGGAGTATGCCTAGTGAAAAGGAATTGATCACCTAACACTCTGGCATAATGGAAGAAGCTCTTGTTGTGCTACGGTGAGAGTTTTTAAGGTATTGTGTTGTTATTTGAGGCAATGAATTATCTTATTTTGCGTTATGAAAACCGGAAGTCTTGTGGTAATGAAGACCATGTCACCGATCAAAATGTGTCTTTAGCCACTCACTACCAAATGACTCACATGACGACAGCATCTCCGAAACACGTCAATGGTGGTATGAAATATGCTCAACTACATCGATGAATTTAATACCTTGTCAACAAAGGCCTCAGTTCTGAAATACTCTACACTAGAGAGAAAGAAGTGATGATCTGCATGATGCACCACTGACAGACTGACAGACAATTAAACAGCACATGGATGGAAGGACAAATTGTTGCAAGAAGACTGGAATGGATTTTTGGCTGGATAATGAATTTGAAATTTTGAGTACAATAATATAATTTATGATGGAGTTTTCTTTTCGTACAAGTGGCCAATTTGAAATAATTGTCTTAGAAGTCTTTGTTATAGCTTCTCAAGCTTAAATTTTCCTTAACGTACATTTGATGACCAATTTTGTGACATATGAAATTCTAATGACAGAATGTCGTGCAGGACAACCCACATACTCCGTTATCATAGAAGTAACCATACTTGATGTTAATAGATCAATCGTTGAGAGATCCGTATTTGCTGCTCCAGTGCTCTGCTTTCATATATAGAGAAACTTTTGAAAGGCTACAAGCTCTAATCTATACAATCGTAAGGGTTCACTTGCCTTAATCTCTTTAGAAAAATAATTATAGGCAATAACTATAGAATTTGGATCAAATAGTGGAATTTCCAGTCTATGTAGCAGTATACATTCCCCATGTTAAGTAACCATGAAACCGACCGAATTTCAACGTTTTTAACCCTTAAATTTATGATGTATCCTACAGAATGCAGTCGTTTCTCTTAAAGTTGTATTAACAGGACTGGAAAAAATTGAAAGAAATATTTAAATTTAATAATTAACATCTGCAGGATAAGGAAGCATGAAATAAACTATGGTCCTAATCATTTTCTTAACTGTTTTCTTCGCAGTCCGGCGTGGGTTTGTATATTGTGTGAGAAATTGTCTCGCCTATTAAAGGGTAACTTAAATCCAGACTTAAATCAACATCTTTTGTCAAAGTGATATCTTTCGCATCTATTCTGGCACATATTGCACACGCAGTCGTCACTCGGTTGATGGAAATAAGTTTTTTCACAGAACTTATGGTGAAATCCGTGTACAGCCAAGCGCGTGATGGCACTTCTTAGTTCCTGGTTGGGACAAAGTCCTTAAGTGAATATAGCAAAGAGGAATAACATTCTTTGAAACAAAATCTATGCACTTTCGTGCGCTTTCCTACTATTATTATTAAATCAACGTCTTTTGTCGTAACCTAGGGAGCATTCAGACCGAAGTAGAGTAGCAAGCGAGTCGCAATAGTTGGATGCAGGTTGTGCGCTACTCATTTTAAATTCCAAATAAACAAGTTTAAGTCTTCATATCGAAGTAGCGTGGCAATAATGAATCTCACAGAGTGCGACATTCATTTCTTCAGAGAGAACTGGACTTACTTCATGCGACGCTACTCGGGATGACGCATGGGTACAGTTGCCTTTTCAGCTGTTTTCTAATTGATAAGAAAATTCAACACATAGTCCCTTGTGTAGCGGTAGATAATGACAAAGATGTCATGAAAACTGCTGGAAAGAGAGCTGCAATTTGTAAATGCGTAGACTATACGATATGGCAATCGAAACTAGTAAGAAAAAAGCCTGGATTAAAAGTGCTGAAACTATATCCTCTTTAGGTAAATTACATTATTTTAAATGGGTTTCTCAATAATTGTTCAAGTGAAAATATATAATGTACCGTACGTTAAACTGTAGATCGCATTCGCATGCTTCGGTGTGAATGATCACTTAGTGCGTAGACAGCATAATCGCACGTCCTAAATAGACATTAATTATTTTTATCCACATCGGTAGAGGCATAAAACATTAATTCTTTTCAAGCTTTAACCAATGAAATGAAGTACTGTATGTGAAAAAATTCTAATAAAAATAATATAGGTGTTCTGTGGATTTGATTAATGAGACGTGGGATATCGATATCCTCATGACAGAACCTTGTAACTCCAAAACTGAAATTTCACAGGAGAGACAAAAACGTTTTTACTGCACACTAGTTAGAGTTACGAAATTTATGTTTTTTTGTATCACATACAATTTTAATATTTATTTGGACTTAAAGAGATTTTCATAGTGGATCAGTTGATGTTTTCAATGCAGATGGCATCAAAATTCTAAATTAGACAAAAGTGGAGTACGAGGTTTTTCTCATGAGTAAAGCCCGGATTTTCATGTACTATCAAACTTAAAAACATGCATGCATTCATACACTATCATATCTCCAAATATGCACAATGAAGGGCGAAACATGCACTATCAAAAATCCGCACTGTACTGCAATATATTTTAATTTCTATTAAAACAATATACGAGTTTTTCCAAATTCTCCTCACTTAAACTCGTGAGTTTATCAGTTAGGATATTCTTGAACGCAGGAAAGGATCTTTCTACTTCACAAGAAGTAACAGGTGCATACTTAAGGGAAGAAATTTGACTGAGGGTGAGATCGAATTCCATGTATTTTACATTTTTTCCACACAATATGTCTTTCACTGTTTTCAGAAGTTTAAGATCAGGATTTGAACTAAGTATAGTCCCCTCGCGCATAGAGTTGACGGGCGGCTCGCTTTGTTCTCATATTACAATGTTTGTTGTTACTGTAAAAGGTTTTCTCAAAAGAAACCGCTGAATGAATTCGTGTTGCCAATTCTCTCATTGCCCCAAGTGTTTAGCTGCATCTATATCTTCTCGCTCTCTTTTCTAACACTACGTAGTGTGACAACTACGCGAAGCGACAAGGTCGGGCGGCGACTTCTTTGATATTAACTGTCAACGAATTGAGCGAGGTGACTATACCTTCTTAAGTTTTTCCCTAACTGTCGCACCCATTTCTCCACAACACGATTCTAAAGTTAATTATTCAACGTCTTCAACAATGGCTAGTGACTGACAAATTCAAGCAGTGAACATTCTGTTTAGCAGTTTTCTTTCAATGGAAGGTGGTGGGGGTCGGCGAGTCGGAATTTTCTTTTGTAGCCTTGTGTATTATATTACTGTTTATTTAGGGTAAACAGTAGCTTGCACTCTCAAATTCATGCAGGTGCAAACTCTGTTCTCAAGTCAATCAAAATATTACAATACAACATTTTTACGTTTCTTTGAAAAGCCGAGATTTTATGGAGGCACATTCATAATATGCACAGTTATGCATGATAACTTGATATATGCACTAAAACCAGAAAATGAGGGTTTATATGCATTAAAAACGTCGGAATATGCTACATTAAACCAAAAAAGTCCAAAACATGCATTATGCATGAATTTTGCCGTAAAAAGGCCGAAATATGCAAACATGCACGGAAAAAATATGGTTATTTGGAATCCATAAGTCATGTAATGAGTAACTACAAAGTTTGGGAAGTGTAACCAAAGTATATAAAAACATGCATTTGCATGAAAATCCGGGCTCTACTCATGAGGTTATCGATATCGCTAAGATCAATCATGGATCTCAAACAAAACATCTATTTTGGAAAATTGAAGTCAGAATGAAAAATTCAATGCCATTGCCGGGATTTGAACCAGGATCTTCGGCTCTCCGTGCCGATGCTCTAACCAACTGAGCTACCATGGCAACGTGCCGGTACAACATTAAATTCTCCAACTGACTCACAATCCCAATATATCACCAGGCGTTCTCAATATGAGATACGAACCCAGTGGCGACTAACAACCTGTAAGTACTTTAAGACCCGGGCTTCATAGTAAACCACTAGTAGGTCACAGTGGAATGATAATTCTTTCACGCTGGCCGTGTGTAGGCTAAAATGGAAAGGTGAAGTCAGAATGAAAAATTCAATGCCATAGCCGGGATTTGAACCAGGATCTTCGGCTCTCCGTGCCGATGCTCTAACCAACTGATCTACCAACTAGTCGGTATATATAGATATATATATATATCTACATCTATATAGAGATATAGATATATCTCTATATAGATATAGAGATATATAGATATAGATATATATCTATATATCTATCTATCTATGTATATATATATATAAACTTTTTTACAAAAGTGGAGTTACGAGGTTTTATCATAGGGTTATAGATAGTCTATCGCTGAGATCGATCATAGATCTTAAACAAAACGTATATTTTGCTCGATTTTTTCATTTATAAGTTTTCGGGTAAGGCGATGAAAGCTTACGATTTATTAAGTTTAATGAAATTTAACATTGAAGATACGGCAGCAACCTGCTCCATCTCGATTTTCCTTCTTCGAGACTCCGTGAGATGAATGCAGATAAGAGTAAGAAATTAAAACAAAAAGCAATAAAGTCAAAGGTGTTCGGTCTCATTAACGTTCTTACCAGTTAGTAGAAGGTAAAGTAAGTCTGCTAACACCGGCTTGTTAGTCAGGCACAATTTAGCTTATACAATTGATTTCCTTCGTCGTTAATAAAAGCAGAGGGTAACGTACCGGTAACAACGCATTCCACAGCAATAACGACCCAAGTACGGCTTTATTACATGTCTGAGAATTATTATTATCGTGCGTTGTACATTACGAGTTATGACCGCATTCAATGACACCAAAATTAGAGCAAAAAGTTCAAGGTAAAGAAAAATTTATTATTATCATCATCATCATCATCATCATCATCATCATCATTGTTATTATTATTAGGGCAAGGCATTTGATGATTTTGCATCATTTTTATATGAAGGTTAAAAGATAGCTGGAATATATATAAATGTATATTTAAATAATTGATTAAATAAGGGTATTTGTTTTTTCATTTTTTGTTTTATTTTGCATTTTTCGTCATTTTCAAGAGATAGGTCATTTTTTGACAATTTTTAGATCATTTTCGGCATTTTTAGGTCATTTTTGGCATTTATAGGTCTTTTTTGGCATTTTAGGTCATGTTTGAGTGGAGGTAGAGAGGAGAATTTCCATGTACAAATCGTTACTTTCAGACAACAGACAATCGTTTTTATTTCAGAATCTCCGCCAAGTGTTCATAGTTAATTTTAATTCAGGATTATTGTAAACACCATAGCAATTTGTCTTGTAGCAATAGATTTTTTTTTTTTTCTTTCTAAATGTCACATATTTCTTAGGGGAAATTTGAAGAGCATGCCAGTTCAGAAAGATATATTTTTTTTCGCTAAGGGTGTCCAAGTAGTATAAAATTACTTACTTCTTTAGAAATAAAATGAGTGTGTTTTATATAGTAAATGCATATATAATGCACTGTCATCCATTAAATTGCCTTTAGCAATTCATTACTTTCAATAATAAATATAAGTAATAATGAAAAATTTATTGGTCATTTTTTTTAAATATCAGGTCATTTTTTCACTACTTTTAGGTCATAAATGCATTTTTTATTTTACATTTTGTCATTATTTTATGGTCATTAAATCCCTTGCCCTAGTTATTAGACTGTCACTGCTGTTATGATAGTTATCACAGGTATGCCACGAGTGATTTAAAATCACTGTAAAATTTACGAGCGACATAGTCGAGAGAGAATTGATCTAGAGGAGATCCCTTTACGAGGGCTATTTTTTTTTCAACCTCCGATGGGGCAGAAAATGAAAACCACAATGAAAATCAAAACTGTTTTATTTGGAACATTTAAGAACACGACTATGTGGAGAAGTAGCTAAAAGGTGTACCTAAATGTTCCAAACAAAGCAGTTTTAATTTTCACTGTGGTTTTCATTTTATGCCCCATCGAAAGTTGAAGAAAAAAAACCCTCGTATATTCATTATTTAACATTTGGGGTACGCCGTGGCGTGGTGGTTGAGGTACTGCACACTGGAGCTTCGATCTCCGATGAGATCGTTGAGATTTTTCAATGGCCTAATTCTTCTGGTGGCACAATGGCCCTGAGGTCCTCTTAGCCTCTAAGTACCAGGAGCAATCCTGTTGATAAAGGCGGCCGGTGGTAAACCAGGAGTTTGGCAAAACACAAACTAAGCCAACACAATTCAGTTTAGCTATTCAGTTAGCAATTTAGCTATTCAGTTTAGCTCAAAACATTACTTACGACCACTTCTCAATCATCCAAAATATGCATTTCTTTACAAACAGATCAATCTTTTACACAATTGTTTCTGATATGTTCAACTGTTTCAAACAAAAATTTGTTTAAAAATAAAGTGTTGCCAACCAAAAGAGCCTGGATGTGAAATTAGCAAAAAGGTTCTTGATTATTTTCTAAGTACAAGCGAACTGAAATCATTTTCCTTTTAATCGACCGTTATAAGAATTTAATAGGCTCACACGAATAACAAAAACGAGGCTGTTAACTTCGTACTTTCCTGCTTACATCGCAAATAACTATTTTGATCGAAAACAAACCTTATTTTACCTTTTACTCACAACTCGTTTTAAAATTCAAGAAATTCCTCCACCTGATTGATAGGTAGCAATTGCATTAAATAAATAGCCCTGTAAATATGCATATTACTCCTGGTATTACTCGTTTCTTTGTTACTGACTACAACAAGCGAAGCAATTTACTTCTTCCACGAAGACTTACATGGTATTTATTCAAATTTGCAAAGACTATGAAGCCAGACACGTGCCCCCACGAACCCCTGCCCCCTCTTCGGCCGGACATGTTCGGTAAGAAACCCTGTGAAGCAACTCTACAGCGAACACGCTATTACAATAATTACATGCAGGAGCAGGAACACTTCCTACCGGATGTTTACCAAACACAGCGATTAACGTGCATCTATCAGCAGCTCGCAAAAAAAGTCTCGTTCTCTCCTGATATACCGCACTTAACCAAAGAGGGAGGTGAACAAGAACCAAGCATCAAATACTAACTTACTTACTCAATTTTCTTTTTTTGTGTGCCCACCCTAAACCTCCGGTCAAACCAAATTTTGGTAACCATATGTGATGTGTGTATACTTCTTGTGCCCTTATGTACATCCGTAGGGGATGTTGATGGTGTGACGTGTTTGGGCTGTGTACTTGTGTTTTTGTATTTTGGCGCAGGATAGACCTAAGTGCGGATAGGTCTTATATGCTATATTTCCGGAGTGTTTTTTTTTTTTTTTTTTTTTTTTAGTGACTTGTAGTTATGTATTCTAGAGATTTGTAGTGCGTGTATCTGTTTGAGTGGATTATTGACCAGTCCGGCATTCGCCTAAGAACGAGGGAAACCCCTCAAAAACCTCGTTCGGACTGGAGTAGTGGCCAATGGCAAAAGACAATTCCTATGCAAGCTAATTTAATATTATTTATTTAACGGAACCCGGAGGTTCATTACCGCGCTTACATGAGCCCGCCTTCAACCCTATTCTGTGTTTACTCCATCCAGCCATTCCTCACAAATCCTACTTCCCTTATATCTATTCTAACATTGTCCTCCCACCTACGTCTAGGTCTTCCAAGTGGTCTCTCTCCTTCGGGTCTCTCAGGCAATAACAATTTGGATTTGGCACCAAGCGATTTTCATCTGTTTCTTCATCTGAAGAAATTCCTTGGTGGAAAACATTTCAACGAAGATGATGTTGTGAAACAAGGAGTTTCACAGACTTGGCTTTCATCACAGGCGGCATCATTCTTTGACGAAGACGTAAAAACTGGTTCCCCGTTACAAGTGCCTGAATAACGGCGGTGATTATGTGGAGAAGTAGCGTAAGGTGTAAGGTAATGAATGATAATAAAGGAAATAGATCATGTTCTGTTATTTAATAAAAATCGGCGTTACTTACTGTAAAAACATGCCTCGTACATTTCTTTGTAGTATGCGATGACGGGTTCGTAAAGAAGACTTTTTCTTCATACATCTCCATCTCTGTTGGTTGGATGCAGTATTAGCTGGTGCAATTACTATATTATTAACAGATCGCAATCTCAATACATCTTTCTTTACTTGTCTTAAATCTGATTGTGGGATCAGTTATTATACCCTTATTAAATTAACACAGCGCCAATCGGGAACACCCGGGAACACCAACAGAGAAACGTTAACCTTTAAATGCACGAAACATTTCCTCACACTTTTATACAAACCCAAGCCGGACTGCAAAGAAAATAGTTAACTATGTGATTACGCTCATAGTTTGTTCCTTGTATCTTATTCGGAAATGTATAAATTTCACTAAATTTCTTTTTCAAAATTGCATTACAAATTTAAGACAAACTCCTGCAGCCCAAAGGATATATTATGAATTTAAGGATTAAGTATGTATAATATTGCCGTATGCAATCGTTAAAAAAACTTATATCTATATTTAAACCAGACACTTGGATATAGACAGAGTAAAATGAATGAACAGACTAATACATTTAAATCAACGCTATTGATTGTTGATACACAATCAAATTATTAAATTTGAGTGGATTTTTCAGGATTTGTGTAGTTTCTGAGTTACATAAAGTGAGTTAAACAGCAACGAAAGTCAATTTTGGGAGAGAGCCTCTACCTTCTGAAATGAAGGCTTTTACTGAAGAGCAAAAAAAGATGACCACCACAAAATAATTAATCAATCATGTATGTTTTCATAATAGCTTTATTTATTGGAAAAAATGTGCGTGGAACGCCAGGCGACAGAAGTGAAACTTGTTTTAATTTTTTTTTTTTTTAATTTTTTATTTTTTAATTTTCGATTTTTTAAAGTTTGGATCTTTTAATTTTGGATTTTCAATTTTTTAATTTTAAGATTTTTTTAGATTTTTAATTTTTAAATTTTCGATTTTTTAAATTTTGAATTTTTGGATTTCTTAATTCTGGGTTTCTTGATTTTTTTAAATTTTGGATTTTTTATAATGGTGAAAGGCTCACCACGCCACTAGCTCGGAGTAGTAATAGCCCCCCACTCAATGCCTGATACCTTTCCCCCGCGCGCTCCCATAATTTTTTATTTTTTAATTTTGGAATTTTTGGATTTTTTTAAATTTAGTATTTTTAGATTTTTTAATTTTGGATTTTATTTTTAAATTTTGGATAAGCCTAAACATTGAGTTGTTTTCTGTGCCGTCCGTTCCGTCACAGCCCCACTAATTTCGTGACGATTTTGTGTGTAACAATTTCGTGAAGATTTTGTTCGTAACGCAAGTTTGGGTCAGCTCTCGATTTACTCCTAGCGCAGCTAAAGAAGTTTCACTTCAAAAATTATATAATAATGAAACTGAAATAATATGAAATAGGTAAGAGAATAATTCTTTTTAATTTTTTCATTGAAGGCAACTAAAATATCCTCATACATTGTCATGGGCAATTTATGTAACTCGCCCAATTCCAACTGGAGGTCCCCTTCTGAAATAATATTTATTCTAGGAGGAGTCCTGGTTTTTGTATTGGCCTGAAAGACCTTCATACAATTATAAGATTTTTCCATTATTGTTTATGGTATACGTGCTACTTCTTGTTCTACTCGTATCTCTCTGAGAGCTGTGGGGTCAACTTACCCCTATAATAAAGCTGAGAGCCTAGGAGGGTAACGACCCTGATGAATTGATTGTGGTCCATTTGTGAGAGCTGGACGCTGCAGAGTAATCAGAAAAATGACAACCCGGACTGCCATCACGGTTGCCTACTTATCAATCTCAAGGCACAAAAACACAAGACTCGCACATTACATATGATCCATGGCATTCCACTCCACACAACAGCCCTCAATTTGTGAATAAGAGTAGGATCCATAATAATACAAAATTGAAGTAAGCCAATCGGTTCCAGGACATTTAGTATGTCAAATGGTTTATTATTAAAAATCGTTAATAAATTACAGAAAAAAACACCTATTATAAATAATACACTAACACAAATTTAATCAATGAACTTCTTTATTTACTTACTTACTCAATAGTAACAGATAATTCGTAATCAAGCTAAAGTAAAGTTATCTATTTTATGGAACCCGGAGGTTCACTGCCGCGCTACCATGATCCCGCCCTTCAGTCCTACTCCGTGCTAACTCCATCCAAATATCCCTTACAAATCCTACTTCTCTTGAATCTATTTTAATTTTGTCCTCTCACCAACGTCTAGGTCTTCCAAGTGGTATTTTTCCTTCGGGTCTCCCAGTCAATATTTTTTAAATATATTTCCTCCCCCATGCGCACAACATGTCCAGTCCATTTCATCCTCCGTGATTTAATTATCCTAATTATATTCGGTGAAGAGTACAGGTTATGAAGTTCGTCATTATGCAGTTTCCTCCAGTCCCCGTATTCATCTCTCTTAGGTCTGAATATTTTTCTAAGCACTCCTTTCAGAACACTCTTAGATTATGTTCTTCCCGCAGAATAAGGGTCTATGTCTCACATCCATACAATACAACCGCCGGGATAATAAATTATATTATAAATTTTATTTTTAAATTCCTGGACAGAAGACGAGAAGAAAAGAGTTTCTGAACTGTATAAAAACAAACATTTCCCGATTTCAGTCAAGAATATTAACTTCTGCCCTAATATTAGTTGTATCTGTAATTATTAGACAATTTTACCCGATAAAATGCTATCCTCGCGATTCCTACAGGAATATTGTAAGATAAACGGCCGTGGTTGGTCTATATCCGAGGAACTGATAAACGTTATTGGTCAATATCAAACACGGGGCGTATTAATGGAATAGTCATTATAAACATAACGAAATCAGTTATTCTCTTTCTTCTGATGAAACGTCGGAACAAATAACAGGTAAGAAATGTCTTTTGCACGGCCGGTAGAATTTCACCGTCCCAGAGTTGTCGCATCCTCTCGCTAAGCTTAGGCTTCACCAGATCGGCTACAGTTATCATAACTGTACAGTACGTACAATGGTCTATTAGTCAAACCCAAAAAATAACAAAATCAGTAACTAACATAAAAATAAGATCACGTCAAATCCAAGCCAGCCGCTCAGCCAGAGAAAGCTACTTGTCTTGTCGGCTCAGGGGCTGAGCCCTGACGGGCTTGCGCACATAAGCCAAATAGGCGGGCCCATTGTGCACCCCCTAGGAGACGGAATGATGTGCATGCTCTAAGGCCCCCTGTCAATAGACTCCATCGCGAGCCCCCACGGAGCTCCCCTACACCCAACAAGGACCAGGTACAACTCCACGTGCACCGAAACCAGGGTCCCTCTTACAAGAGCCCCAAGGGCGCGGCACACCCTGTAGTGCTCCACATACCCAGGGTCCCTCTGAGAGCCCCAGAGGCATGATACACCACCAGCAACTCTTAACCACAAGCAACAGGGCAGGACTGGGGAGGCCCGCAGCAGAGTCTGCAGCAGGAGCTGGCCCGAAAACCAGTAAAGGGGAACTGAATGATAATGAGGGGGGAATGGAAGTTGAGGTGGAGAGTGTTGGAATGAATGAAGGGGGAAACGGGAGGATCCCCGAGAAAAAATCCCAAAAGTCACGGCATTGTCCACCACAAATGACACAGAGGAAGCTACGGAGACAGTCAATGCTGAGGAGAGCCACCAAACAGCAGAACCTATCGCGACCTCCCATACCTCACTTCAAACAAATGATTAAATCTTTAAAGGATTAACTGATTTTACCGTAATACAATATGCGGAGAAGAATATCTTAAGTACAACTTAGACTGTCATCTGTATGATTAACCCTTAATTGTACAATTCTCAGTTCCTCACGCAAATTATGAATGTGTGCCGGACTGCAAAGAAAACAGTTAACACAATGATTAGGCTCACAGTGTATTTCTTATACCCTATTCTGCAAGTTTTAGAAGCATTTTCAATTTTCTTTCAAATTATTTGCAGTTATTTTATTACAGTACAAATTTAAGGCAAACTGCTATATCCCTTACGATACATTAAAAATAAAAATAAAATTTGTAAAAATGTGATTGTTCAATACTAGGCATATAATTCGTGCATTTCCTTTCTTGTATCATTGTGA
Organism: Ectobius pallidus; assembly: GCA_964059195.1. Taxonomy (NCBI): domain Eukaryota; kingdom Metazoa; phylum Arthropoda; class Insecta; order Blattodea; family Ectobiidae; genus Ectobius; species Ectobius pallidus. The sequence continues at coordinate 30,912,459 of CAXKWD010000004.1, read as the reverse complement.
CAATTTAGATTTATGTAGGCCTATGGTTTTAAGGCTGTTTTTATAAATGACAGTCCCTCATTACAGCACTTAATGGCTGAGACATTCTCATCAGAAACAAATATTAAATAAGAAACTAATTCAATATTATATACACTTAGCAAGATACTTTAAAATCAATTATTTGTCCGTGTGTCTGAACGCGCGATAACTGAAATACGCTTTATCGGACTTTCATGAAACTTGGTATACGCATTCATAACGTCCATGGGAATAAGCCTATTGATATTGGACCAAATCGGTTGACCGGTACCGGAGTAATGCCCAATTTAGTGCCTATTTTATGGTAACATATTATAAAGAATTAATCAAATGCAAATCAGTTCTCATGGCAACATATTGTTTTACAATGTTCATATACGGCTTTGGAACTTGCAACACAGATAGCTTTGACAAATAACACTACCCACATATTCCTTCACATAAGCTTATCAAACTAGACTTTTGTCCTTCCGTAAGCCCTGCTTAATGAATCGATCTGGAGCTTAGGCCTAACTCGGAAATCGATTACAAATATAACTGATATCATAATTGCAATTATCACTGATTAAACAAAAGCATTCTGGCACTTCGTCATACCAGTTTGCCTGATTTTATTATAAAATATTTTTTGTTTTATTACTCTACAGAATAACAGTTTATCTCAGTTCTCCATCCTTGACAAGCCGCAAAACAGCAACGGGACATCACTTGTGGTTACGATGGCAACAAAAAACAATTAGAAAACAAATGAATCTGGTAATGCTCAATTTGTTAGAGCCTCGTGTATCGAATAGTTTTATCGATATGAGAAATCGATGTGAGGGCAACCGGTTTGGGCAGTTTTTATGTCGCAAGTTTATGTAATTGCTGAGTATTAATATACAATAACAAGTTCCTTGTACCAATCTGCAGCTCGGCTCAAATAACATGACCGAGTCCTATCCTAAATAATATAGCAACAACTCAAATTTTCTTTCTTGAATATACGTTATTATTAAAAAACTGAACCATTGGTAATTATGAATTAAACGTTGACTTTGAAGAGAAAAGCTGTAGGCTACATATAATAGCTTGATTAAAGAAGACATGTTGAAATTAAAAAAAAAAAAAAACTCTTTTAAGAGTGCCTGTAATATGAATTGGAAATTCTTGCATGAAAGGTTATAAATTTAATAAATAACTAGGGAACATGTATATTCCCTGCACGGAATGCAATCACGCAGGTGTACACACACAACATCTAAGGTACATTCAGAAACGCATAATAAATTTAACATTACATTCCAGTAATTATGAAACTACAAGTAATTTAAAGCAGACCAATGTAATAAAAGTTTGATATTAAGTCAGTGACATTCAAAAGGAAAGTTACCTTAAAGAATAATAATAGTTCGTTAGATTATGTCCTATCATTCACAGTACAGCACCTCAACGTCTAATGAAATTACATAACACTAATTTACAATTACAATTACAATTTATTGTTCCAAATTACACGAAAAATACATAGATAGATAGATAGATAGATAGATAGATAGATAGATAGATAGATAGATAGATAGATAGATAGATAGATATTTTATTCCAAAAGACCAAGTGGTCATAGGAAAGTCAATTACAATAATATACAGTAACAATATAACTTAAAACCAATTTACATTATAAAACTCTCGTACACTATACAGGGGGTTAGCCAATAATGTAGTACGAACTGCCTTCTTAAACTGTCCAATAGGCAAGTTCCTAATATGCAAAGGAATAATATTAAAAAATTTCTTAGACATATAATCAAAATTCTTTTGTGACAAAGTAAAATTGCATTTACCCGTATATATATTAGATCTGGTTCTGGTATTATAATTATGAACAGCGGAACATGTGGTGAAAGTAGACAGATTCGTCTTAGCATACAGAAGGCATTCGAGAACGTACATTGATGGCAAAGTAGGAACACCTAATCTGACAAAGAGTGGTTTACAGTGAGTTTTTGCTGAAGCTCCACATATTAATCTAATGCATCTTTTTTGTAAAATTAATAATCTTTCTGCAGAAGAGTGGTTACCCCATAAGATAAGACCATATGAAAGATGGCTGTAAACATATGCATAGTACACCTTCAGTAGAGATTCTAAATTCAAATAATTCTTTAACAATCTGATCATAAATATTGATTTGCTAAGTTTGCTAGCTAGCTAGCTACAAAAGTTGAAGAAGCAGAGCTTGTGTTCGGGGATGGTTCAGTTCAATATATTAGAAAAACTTATACTAAATAATTACTTATATATATATATATATATATATATATATATATATATATATATATATATATATATATATATATATTTTTAAAGCCATAAAATATTAATGTTAAATGAATGATTGTATATAGTGTTGTTCACAAACGCACAGAAATATAATCAGTCAGAAATATTTATTTTTGTGGAAGTTATCAAGGAAAAGGCATTTCAGTGCACGAAACAAGCCTGTCATTTTAAAACGATAATCACCCGTAACTGTAACAGTTTGATCAGTTTTGAAAATAATATACAATTGTAGAAGTAGACAATGAAGAGTACGTCAAATTGCAAGATTACAGAGCATTTTACTGCTGAGTAAAAAATAATGAAATTCACCTATTTCTCACTTACGAATTTCACCCAAAGCTGTATGTCCCCCCCCCCCTAAACGTGCCCTGGAAGCCAGAGAAACCATTATCAAAAAATTAAAACGACACACAGTACAGTAGTATTCATTTATGTAGGCTATACCAGTACCCATTAAATACAGGTAGTTCAATATTAATTTTATTTGAAGGTGAAGTTAAAAACATACAAGACTACGAGATGTTTATACACATGGCTGTGAAATGGAAAAGCAGCGGGAGTTCCCCGAGTAAGCTGACCGTGTCGGCAGATATGAAAGGAGTAATTAAAAACAAAGCTTGGTGCGTGTGCATTGACCCCGGAGATGGTTATCAGAGACATAGGTAAATATAGAGTGGGAATGCGGCGGATGAAGTCACAGGTGATCGAATCACAAACCGTTACTTCGTTGTCATGCCAACATGAACTGTACATGCATGCATACCAAACTATAAATCACCATCGCTATTATTTCTGAATACACTGTTTTCACAAGCAGGGAATCCCTAACTTTTCTCGCTTTTATTGTTAGGTTTCTGATTTCATTCTGATTTCACAAACTAACAGCATCCCATTGGTGATGAGTAGGGGGCGGATTTCTATGACATGTCATATTTTTCACCTTTGCATTATTTCATATTTTTCACCTTTGCATTATTTCAGGTTTCCGACTAATTTAAATCCGATTCCAAGCATCCTGGTGAAAATGGAACGGCTTTTATTGTGCACATAACTGCATATTTAAGACATTTTCAACTATTGTAGCATATTTAGTTTGAATATGCATATTTAGGTAATATTTTTGGCATATTTGTGTGCATATTAAATAAATTTTGAAATTTCACATCATATTTTGTAAATTTTACAATTTAATTATACTTTTGAGAATTTGCAGTATATTAAATAATTAACAATAAATTTTAATAAAATGTATTGTAATGAAACTTTAAAAAAAATATACACAATGTGTTAGTGGTAAGTCATATTTTACATTTTATTGGTCATATTTTAACGTTTTTAGGTCATAAATGCATGCATATATCCTATTTTTAGGTCATAGAAATCCGCCCCCTAGTGATGAGTGATTACACCTGGGACCTTAAACACCTTGATCCCCTCTTAGAAAATTTGTAAGTATGCTGCCCCTCCCCCAGCATTGAAGTTATCTTTTTAAGTAGCCCGTTTACTTATACATTACACAGGGTTGCCCCCCCCCCGCAACTTCATGACTCACTCCCCAGTTTCATGAAAAATAACCCCTCCAACTTCATACCATTCCAATCTCATGAAAAATAATCCCCCAATTCATCGTAAGTACTCTAAAACTTCTTCCCAAGGAAAAGGTATTGCTGAATCTATACTGTATATTAAGAGGAAGTGTTTGTCTGTCTATACGCGATGCCCAGCGAAATCTACTGAACGCAGAGATCTAAAATTTTAAACATAGCCTAGATGGACTGAAGGGTGGGCGAATGCACCTGGAAGCCGAATTTTTAATTTTAGCTTTCGTTCGCGAGTTATGAGTGAAAAACGGGCAGAAAACTTGCATTTTTTTTTTTGCGCTTTCGAAGCATAATTTTTCAGTAATACACTTCAATTGTCAAATCAACTGCAGGTGGGTTGTCTGTATTTTTGTCATACCTTAGAAATAAAAGCATCGCGATCGCTTGAATTTTTTAAGCCCACCATGGCGATTCATTTGTTTACAATGCCAAGGCCCGCACACATTTGAAATTTTCAATATAGTCGGAAGAGGGATAATGAATATAGGCCTAAATGGGCACAAATTGTTCGATTTGGACGAAACTCGAATTTGAGGTTGTTATTTCCACGCTGCGCTTTCTAATCGTGGAATTCACTTCAAATCCGGATTTTTAGCTGTTTAATTTCTATTAATCGTTGTACAGTGAGTCCCACGCAAGATTTGGCCAATGACGCGGGTTTCTGCGTCGCGGCTGGCACAGCTCCAACTCCCGAGCGATCGGGTGAAATATCTACGCAAATAATGCCGCGGTTGGTGTAATGATTTAGGTTCTCACATTTACAGTTAAAATTAAAACGAAAATATCCACGTACCTCATCACAAGAGATGTTGGAAATCTTCTCCTCTTGCATAAGCACAACAGAGTTCATTTCTCTTGTGATATTGTCTTTAAGTTCTTCTTGTGTATGGGAAATTGGCCTATACACTTTATTTTTCAAGTTTCCCAATACATAATATTTACATACTGTTAGAAGAACTTGATGACAATATCACATAGGCCTATCACAAGAGAAAGTAACTCTGTCTCGGAAGCTGAAGTTATGCGTGTGAAAGAAAATTTCTTAAAAAGCTGCAAGTATTGTCTGGATGCAAGAGGAGAACATTTCCATCATCTCTTGTGAAGAAGTACGTGGTTATTTTCATTGTAATTTTAACTGTAAATGTGAGAACCTGAATCATTACAACGACCGCGGCATTATTTGCGTAGATATTTCACCCGATCGCTCGGGAGTTGGAGCTGTGCCAGCTGCGACGCAGAAACCCGCGTCATTGGACAACTCTTGCGTGGGACTCAATCGATGTAAGAGAAAATCCAAGGGAGAAGCCGCAGCTCCTACAGTCCCCCCTGGTTCCGCCACTGGTAGTAACAAGGATGGTGGTAGTTATCGAAATAAAATACTAGTATTGGCTGACAATCCAAACCGAAAGTGTGTCTGAGTAAAATACACATATCAGCCGTAATTATACTCCTTTTAGCTACGAGGTCATATCAGAAGTTCGGGACCTGTGTCTAAACAGTACGGTAGGCCATGGAACTATTGATTGTCAATTATTTGCCATTAGTAGTGTATTTTATGGAGTAAATTTCAATTGATATTAATATAAATGAATGATACAAGATGAAATGGTGAGGATGATTCATGGTATGTAAATATCCAATTCGGCATTTTTCTTTATGACTGAAGAAACCATGAAAAAACCCATGTCAAATTGGTCGGCCACAGGATTTGAACCTGAGACCTCCCCAAAGTGAAATATTGAACTTATTATTAACCTGGAGATTTAAACGTACGTAAGAAAGAAGGCAAATCCTTTACCATCTGCAATTAACTTGCACAGTAAAGTTAGCGGATCGCCAGGCAACAAGGAATTCATTGTGAAGGCATCCTTCAGCTCCGCATTCCAGCCCAGTTCCTTTATCTTCAGTGATCTGCTACTTTGTAGTACTTTATATAGACCATCTACCACGCCATAAACATCCGTGCACATGAGTGTACAATATTCAATACTTTTTCGCCATCCAAATGTTCATTCCACTGAGAAAACAACTCTATGAACTTACTTACTTACTCAATGGCAAAAGACAATTACTCAGTAAGCTACTCAGTAAGCTACTCAGTAAGCTACTCAGTAAGCATGAGCGCACCATTCAACCCTATTCCGTACTAACTACATCTAACCATCCCTCACAAACCCTACTTCTCTTAAATCTATCCTAATATTGTCCTCCCACCTACGTCTAGGTCTTCCAAGTGGTCTTTTCCCTTCGGGTCTCCCAGTCAATATTTTTTATATATGTCTTTTCTCCCCCCATGCGAGCAACATGTCCAACCCATTTCAATCTCCATAATTTAATTACCCTTACTATATCCGGTGACGAGAACAGGTTATGAATTTCGTCATTATGCAGTTTTCTCCAGCTCCATTTTCATCTCTCTTAGGCCCGAATATTTTCCTAAGCATCCTGCTTTCGAACATTCTCAGATTACGTTCTAGAGGAAGCGACCATGTCTCACATCCATATAATACAATCGGCAGGATAATAGTCTTATAAATCTTTATTTTTAGATTTCTGGACAGAAGACGAGGAGATAAGAGTTTCTGAACTGCATAAAAACAAGCATTTTAACTGTATGGAAAAGAATCACATTATACTTGGATTTTTAAAATTGCAGAGTTAACCTCAGATTTAATTCTCAGCTATGAACAGAATAATTTTTAGACACCTTAAATGAAAAATATAAATTCTTAAAAAGACACATGAAGTGAAAGTTGCACGTTATCGCAGAAGTGCTAAAAATGTATTGCAACCAACTTTGGTTTCAATTACATGGAAAATACTTTTTATCTAAGAATATTCTTTATGATTATTAAAGTTTGATAAAACGGAAACTGTTAGAATTCATTAAGTTACCACTTTTTAAATATTAAATTTCAGACGGTGATCGCATAAATCATCACACTTGGTGGTTTAGAAGCGTTATTACATAGATTCTCTCCTAATTTTCTGCAGGGCTTTATTCTGGGAAAACGAAAAGTTGTTTGGGCCTCACGGGATGATTTACACGTTAAATGCAGAGAGAACTTCGAAGTTGTGATTATCACTATCACTATTATTATTATTATTATTATTATTATTATTATTTTATTATTACTATCACCACCACCGTTACTACTAATTTGCCATGGCATTCCTTGTTTCCAAAATATGGTAGCCTATTTTCCCCTAAGTATTTTGGTTTGCACTAAATACTAGGAAAATTCACTGCATTTGTGTTTTTAAAAAAACGAAGAAATGCTGAAGTAACTGTGTGATAGCTTTAATATGTAGGCCTACCATCCGCAGATTGCATGCTATAGCCTACAACGGAAGGTAGCTTTAATTAATTATAACAGGCGCAACCAACAGGCAGCTAGAAGACATGCTTCAAATCCCATCCCTTTATAACTAAAAAGTAAAGTGATCCCTATACAGGCCTTGGAGGCCCAGAGGGTTCCAGGAGGTTGAGGCTCCCAGATTTTGGTCATTCGGAACCTGAAGGTGGTAAGGTTGTCAGCCTTACGCACCGGCCGCCTTTACCCCCAGGAATGCTCCTGGTACTCATTTCTGTTTGAGGCTGAGTCGACCCCAGGCCCATAGTGCCACCAGAAGGATTAGGCCATCCCTTCAACAAATTGTCCATAAGTTTGAAAACACACTATTATATTACAGCAGCCCACTCTTCAGATCACAAGCGATGAAGTAATAACAAATTCACATGTAATTTCTTCAAATCAATGTACATTCACCTTTTTTTTACTGTACTATTTTTCGAGTAAAAGCCTTTCATTGGCTAAAACTTGTACGACATATTGAAGATAATTAAAAAAATTCCCTTTAGGCAGGCCTACAGGCTGAGGTAGATTTCGAAGTGCTAAATCTCGCCTTATATGAGTGGTATCGAAAAACAAGTTATTGATTTGTAGAGTACTCATCAAGAGCTTTTCAACGATACCCAATAAGACGTGGTTTCAAAAATTTCAAATTTCCATCTTCCCACCAACCACCCCCACTCGTACCCCCAAAACCCCCGAATCGTTGGTGTCACTGTGAACTCCATAGGGAGTACTCTAATTTATTCAAACTAACTTTCCCTCTATACTTCAAAAGAGCCGAGATATAAGTTTTTTTTCAAAATTTCAACCCCCGACCCTCCCCTTGGGCCAATTTTGCTCATTAACGAACTTCTCCGAACTATTGGGCCTAGAAATAACATAATAAAATTTGGTTCAAATATCTTCAAAATTACGGCCGCTAGCGTGTAAAGAGATATATATATGTTATATATACGAGTTATATATATATATAAGTTATACATATATTTTTTTTTTCTTTGAAATCTACCTAAAAAGCTACAGAAACTACTTCATCTATCAGCGGTATTTTATAATCGTCGAGTGTTGCCAATTGTATCTTTCATTATAAGGTAATCAGTTTTAGACCAATAATCTTTTACACAGTGGATGGTGATCTACTGTAGCTTGTTGTCAACAAAGGCCAGCGTGCAACGACGAGGAACCAATTTGTTTTGTATCTCTTTACAGAATTGTCGTTTGTTTCAATTTTAAAATTTCACAAAAGTAAAAGATGATACGCAATATTACTTACAATTCCGACCTTGCTCTATATAAAACCGCATGATCCCTGGAGGCGGGCAGGTTCTTAGAAAACAACCACTGTGCTAATTATGCCGGTGCCAGGCGCATTGTCTTTGCTTCTGTCTCTGCCAGATTACTTATGACGAAAACGACTTCGCATACAGTAGTCATGAATAGGGCTCGGATGTTTATGGCCTAAAAAAGTGGAAAATATGACTGCAAATATGACCTTAAAAATGACTAGAAATTACCCAAAAATCCTAAATACGACCTCATAAAAGAAAGTATTTTCTAGAAATAAATATTCCAATTTAAAACGTTTAATGAAACTAAATTATTGCATCACATTAATTCAATCAACGATCATTTTTAACAATTTTAAGATGATTTACAGTTTTACTTGTAAAGAACTTTAAACCTATTAATGTTTCCAGGTACCACTGCAAATGCAAACTAAAAATATTTTTTAAACATGTCTATTGGAAGTTAACAAGGAGGAAGAGGTAATTGTGCTATTACTTGTTACTGTCCCTTCAAATTTCAGTTAAAGTAAAACCAAAATAATCGTGACTCTTCCCCCCCCCTCCAAAAAAAAAATTAGTCGATAATTTAGTGCACATACTGCATAATAATTGTGCTCTTTACCGAATTTATAACTGAAATATGAAGTTAAATTACAAAATATATTACCGAAATATGACAAATATCATGAAAATTACAATCATTAGGATAACAAATGTGCAATTCATGTTTAATTTATGTTTGCAGCAAGAATGGAGGTCAGGATAAAAATATGACACATCATAAACATCCGAACCCTAATCATGGAAAAATCTGTTTTGCATGGACAATGAACGCTTACAGAGAGGTCCTCCAAGCGATGACTTATTGCAACTCTTGGTTGGGAGCGCCTAGCCCATCCGCCATACAGCCCTGATGTCGCACCCAGTGACTTCCATCTGTTTCCGGCTTTGAAAAAAGACTCTCGGCGGAAGGAGCTTTGGGAGCACTGATGACATCACACAAGGCGTTCGATGCTTCTTCCGTATGCAGAGCCCTGATTTTTTCCTGGAGGGCTTTTTGAAGCTTCTAAAGCGGTATGACAAAATGTCTCGATGTACTGGTAATTATGTGGACAAATAAAGTTACGTCTTATCTTTAATGTCTCATTATACTTTTTGTCTTTCATCCACGTCTGTACACAGGGACCAAGGGAAACTTATTTTGGGACTCAAACTCGTATTATCGCCAAGACGAGAGTGCATTCTGTTCGAAAAAGCATACATCATTCGGGTATTAAAATTGAAGATTAATTTACTTCAGTCTACCATATCTGCGAAAAAATGAAAGGGCCTACTAACTTGTAGCAATAAAACAGTTAAAACCCTCATTATTATTAGCAGGAAAGATTATCTGATAATATTTACCTTTTCACTGCTACTGATCTATAAATTCGTTGCTTCAAAAATTCAATAAAGGCATCCAGTCCTGTAGTCGTCCACATTAACCCTTGGATGATGATAGCACTGTGAGACAGTTCAGTGGGGAATAATTGACTTTTTTTTTATGGGAAAGGAAATTATAAACTTATATCCAAATAGTCAGAAGAACCGAACGTCCTACTATACCAAAAATTGAAAAATTCCTTCACGACGGGTATTACATGAAATTTATTTTTACCGGCTTCGTGCAATTATTTTTTCGTGTATGCGTTTCGCAGTATCTGTTGCGTTAATGGTTGTCTGTGGTGGGAGATATATCTTATACATCATATCGTTTTCACAAAATTGCAGGACGCGGTCATTCTTTATTACCTACTTAGCCGAAAATTGATTTTTTTTTTTTATGTAGGTGATGGCGAAATGTCTTAGAGATTGTATTTATTTGTTGATTTGCGGTCAAATCAACGTTTGTCTGGTAAATACACTGGCCACGGAGATTTTAATTTTCATGCGCAGTTCTCTAAATTCTTTGTAGAGAGTACTGCAGCAGAACTGTTGGTTCCAACATTTTCGAGACTAATGGGAAACTGCGTCAAGATGCTTACCCAGAGTAATTATTGTGTCATATACTATGTAGCCCATAATATGTATACAGACACACACACACACACACACACACATATATATATATATATATATATATATATATATATATAAATGATTTAGAGGCTTAAAGATAAATTAAATATAATGAACTATCTTGCACAGCATAAATTAGCGAACATTCTTTTTAGTCGTTAAAAAGCTTCAGCAGAAACTTCCTTCCTTCCTCAGCCTATGTAAAATTTGTGGCTTACATAAATAATTAAGATTGTATTTTATTTTTCGCTTTATTGTATTATGCCTTTTTACTTTAAATTACTATTTGTTTTTAAATCAATATGTACGTACTCGAGATATTTTAATGTAGCCTACTTGTGCATCCTATTTAAAGAAATTTTGGAGAAATTACGAACGATGTTTGTTGGAAATATATTTTGGCAAATACAGGCCTATATACATTTTTTTACGTTGACATTTTAGACTTAAAAATTTCGTAATATTATGTTTAGTCTAGGGATGGGTCCTCGATACTTTCGATACCTCGATACTCTCGATACTTGCATGGTATCGGCATCGAACGATACTTCAGAAAACTTGCTCGATACTTTTTCGACACTTTTGTAATTCTGCAATTCTGCAATTAAGTGAGAATGCTAGTATTTTTTAACAAAAACTTGTAAGGGGACTGTTTAAAAACTCATTTTAGTTTTAATGTAGAGTTTAAAAATAATTATAGGCTACTGATGATATTAAATTTTGTCTCATTAAATATGCAGACTTAATTAATTTAGTTGGTTTTACACAGTTCTCTCAAATTTTAATTTTTAATGTACCTATTTATTGAAACTGGAAATGTTGAAGGTATCGAGTATCGAAGTATCGAGCATCGAGGAAAAAATCATGTATCGGTATCGAGTATCGAGAAAATCTGGTATCGACCCATCCCTAGTTTAGTCATATTAAGAGCAAGAGCCTAAGGGGAGCGACGGGGCGTTTTTCCTTGTATCTTTATAATTATATTTAAATATCTACATCGTCAACATGTAGGCCTAGAGGTAGGGGAAAAAAAGCGGAAAGACTAAAATATCTGAGTTGCCGATATAAGCCACTGCGCATGCCTAGCGGCATTCACAGGATAGCAGGGAATGTATTGAAATAAACATTGCTTGAATTGAGAAATAATTTCACGTAATTTGCATTGCTTGTAAAAACAAACGTTTCCGTCACATCTCTTACATTTATTTACGTATCACAAGGCTCTGAAATCAGCTACAAGAGTCGGTCCACTTCCCCTCCCCTACCTGTACAAAATGTGAAATATTAATTATAATAATTATTCATTGATTATGTTATTAGACCCATGAATTATTTTAATTTTGTGATATACGCCATTGTTTGTGATAATTGTCAACTTAGAGATCCAGTGAGAAAAGATGCTACGCCATAAAATGAAAGGTGAGGTTTTGGTTATTTTGAGCCTGCTACTGCCATCCTCAATTTTTTTCATTAACTAGAAGTAGGCTATATATATATATATATATGGTAATCTCCCATAATGGTTTGTATAAGTTCCGCATACATCCTCTTTAGCCAAAACTAGTTAAACAATTTGCATTTATTTCAGCTTCTTATTGAACAACCATAACTCTCACTAGACCCCTCATATTATAACTGAAACATGCCGGTATAACTTAATGTTTATAACATAGCAGAGAACAAGCACATTTGTTAATAAAACTTAATAATTTATTCAGCGGGGAGAACAAAGCAGTTTTGGCTCTAATCATCTAGTTTATTCCTATTATTGAGAATAATATTTTTCTTTATATTAACTGATCACGTACATCCGACCAGCAATGATTCATAACCAGAGCTGGTTTGTGGGGACCTGGTTAGGAGATCATAGTGCTAAGTGATGGCTGCAATGAGGCGCCATCGGGACAATTTGATCCGCGACACCTGATATTTTGCCTCGTCATCCGATCTGCACAACTATTAATAAATCACCTACATGTGTCTCCAAGGGCGGCTACATTTCAATGTGATTCACGAATCTCAATCTGCATGAAAGAATCCCACGATATTACATGGGCGATAAGTATATTATTTTAACGGAAAAGTATATTTTATCTTCAGTGATGGGAAGTAATTAAGTAAAAGTAATCGGATTACAGTAACGCTTCCTTTTTTGGTCCCATTTACTTGTAATCTGGTGGTCTAGAGGTAGCGTGCCCGCCTCTAGATCCGCAGGGCGCGGGATCAAACCCGGCCGCGGTCGATGGATTTTTCAGGACGTAAAAATCCTGGGCACGGAGTCCTCCGGGAGGGACTTTAAGCTGGGGGTCCCGTGTCGTAGATTTACGGCACGTAAAAGAACTCCAAGCCTAAATTAGAGCCTCTGGACAAAATTTCTCGGCCCTTTCACGTCCAAGAAATACTTAGTTTCCAGAGGGGTGTTGCGAGGCGATGGGCTTACCGCCTGTCCCTCTACCCTCTCTCGGAAAATAAGCATATCAAAATTAGTATAGGTAATGAAACCTCCATTGGAGGCCCCTTCGCCCCACCTGGGGATCATAGGGTACCAGATACAGATACAGATACAGATACAATCGGATTACAGTAACAATTCCTTTTTTGGTCCCATTTACTTGTAATCAATACTTTTTAAAAAATGTAATTTCTACTTGTAATTTACTTCTGGAAGTCAAATTGTAATTGTTACAATTTAGTAGTCGTTAATATTAGTTCCATTCTCGCTTGCTATATCGTCATCATTACTGTTTTTGCAACTAATATCCAAATTAGAGTTAATATTAACAAAAAGTTACTCAATCTTTCCGAAAATATTCTCATTGATGTTTTTTGTTTGTTCATTAATATTTTGGGCTTGTGTCGAAAACAAACAAAAATACAAAGATTTTTTAGGTATTGCCATTTTGTAAAGTAATTGTAAATGTAATTGTAATTTTACTTATTATTTTTTGAAAAAGTAATTTGTAATTGTAATTAAGTAAAATGTATCTCAGGTAATTGTAATTCAGCCCAATTACTTTCGTTTTGTACTTTTCCCATCACTGTTTATCTTCCAAATTTCAATTTACTTCAAATACACGCAACATAATTCATAAACGACGGTTTGGGATACATTCCTGAACAAAAATGATCTTCCCTGCATGATCTTCCATCCCTAACACTTAGTAGGCGAGGTCCTGTTACATCATAAAAAGATGCTCTGAAGATGACAGAAGAATGTCGAAAGGCCTAGGCCTAAAATAAAGTATTGTTGAGTTTCTGGTACTAATTATTCATTTTATTTATTTTATCGATGGAGCTAAAATGTTTAATGTATCTCAACACATATTTCAACACCGTCCTGATAGCACTTTAGTACTGAGGTTGATTGAGCCTCTACCAGAAATAACTACCGGGAGTAATTCTGGGAGCAAAGGCCAGCTGGTGCCTTACGTTGACAACCTGAGGTGTTGTGTTGGATTGCAATTTAACATGGACAAAACATGTTGATCATATAAGTTCAAAATTGTCGAGGGTTTTATTTTTATTGCGTAATATGAATAATTTTATCACTCCTTTATATGCTAGATGTGCATATTTTTCTTTTTTCAGTCAGTATTCAGATAAGGACTTATTTGGGGGTAATTGGAGTAGAGTTTCTGATATTTTAACATTGCAGAAGAAAGCTATTCGTATCTTATCACATGCTGGCTTTATAGATCATTGTAGGAATCTATTTATAAAAAAATAGAAATTGTCACTGCAATTAATTTGTACATATTTGATGTTTTAGTATACACTTTGAATCGTTTAGATAATTACAATTTGATTTCTTCTACTCAGGACATAAGATTCGTCATAATGACAATACTATGATACCCTATTTCAGATTACATAGCACACAATAGTTATAAAGTAATCGGCATGAAAATATACAATAAAATCCCTAAGAGGTACTATGACTTGCCAGTTGAGAGATTTTATCTCTGGTTACTATGCAATCCATTTTATTCACTTGACAAATTCTTTAATAAGTCTGATTCTGATATTTCATTTTAATGTGTGTCTATGTGTGAGTATGTATTAACAAAATATTGACGAAGCCGATTGTGATTATGCTTAAAGGCCATTAAATATTGCATTGTATTGTATTGTAAATACCATTAATTTACTATTAATTACTTCTTGGGCTTGTACCCGAGTCAATGGCATTTCATTCAAGCTTCTGGCCACACACTCCGTTGCCATCAGAAAAGGGATTCCTGACGAAATGTAGGAGACCAGATTTGATTCGAAATTAATTAGTCTTCACGCCAGCGAAGCGTCGATGAATCAGTATCATCGAATTCTATAGGCAACATTTTTATATAAAATAGCGACACCTTTTTAAACTCAATCTTGATACGTATAAAAAGATTCACAATCTGCATTCGTACTGAACAATACACTGATTATGTAAGTATACACACACAATATTATGGCTGAGAACATAAGACGATCACACGCTCTGTTCCATTAATTTGATACGCTCTGCATTCATAATTCGTTTCAGGCAATGAAAAATAACTTTAGGAACGTAGGTTGTTGAGGTAAGTTACTTAAAGTGTACAGGAAGACTAATAAATTTCTAAGAAAGTATGTGCAGATAATCTTCAGTATTTGCCGCAATGTACGAGAATATGTTATTCGATGGTTGGAAAGTACGTATATCAGTAATTGCCTATTTGGATGCCTGATCATGCACTTTCTAGGAAACCGGCTTTGCCTTTGTATTCTCCTGCCGACAACGATATTATTATAATTAATGGTTTCGTGTAAATAGGTTTATTGCAGAATAATATTTAGGTAAAATCATTTTACTGTTTACTTTTCTTTTTTGTGAAGGCCAGCTAAAAGCAGTGCCAAGGTAATCCTTATAATCTCGTATTCATATTTCATATTTCTTAAATACTTCGTTCACTTCTGATATGGCTGTAAGAATGTATTGCAACCGTATTATGGCTTGGAGTCCACCTTAAACCCTACGCCACTCAAGCTATTTTGTATCTATATACACCTAAGGTGAGTTTTTTAGCCTCACCAGTTCTCTTCTCTTATACAGGGTGATTCAAAAATACTTTTACAAACTTCGGCATGGGCTCCTATCACCAAAAGAAGGGAAAAAGTTCATATGAATATATGCCCTATAGGCTAATCCTTGTTTTCTCATTAGGAACTGTTCAACACATTGGTACACTCATAACACAACACAGAAAACTCATAAGAAATGCTCGAAATGTCCTCCTCTTGCTTCTAGACATGCATGCACTCGTCGAATTATGGACTGTCGCACCCTTTCAAATACTCCGGGATGGTGTCGAATGGTTTCGCAGGCTTCCATGACACGTCGATGAAAAGGATTATGGGACATAATATGTTCATATGAACTTTTTTCCTTCCTTTGGTGTAAGGAACCCATGCCCGAAATTTGTGAAAGTATTTTTGAAACACCCTGTATTAGCTATCATGGGATTAATGTGAGACAATACCAAACATTTGTTCAATTATTAATATTACAACTCATACCAGTATTAAAACTGTTAACGACCATTTAACACTGTAAAAAAAACATTAATCGTGCAAAGAGGGTTTGCCAAAAAAGTAGAACGCATTGTCTTCTTAAAATAATACTATTTAACATTATGAGGAATACTATTGTAAAGTTTGAGTAATTTTATACTAACACAATTTATAACTGGTCACGGTAATAAGAAAAAGTTCAGTGCAATAGATGGTTTCCATGAATGACAAGAGTAAAGGCTAGTTTACATGATGACACTACGTTTCGTAACCAATTTCATGAAAGTGATTTCGTGAAACTAATTACACACATTTTCTTTCCAATGCAACCACACATTTCATGTTATTTCTGAAGTTCAAGTTATTAAGATCCCATGTAAATGTTTGAAACACGTACAAATACAGGCATTTCACAATTTCCTCACTTCCCCATTTCATTTTACGAAACGCGAAAAAGCTAAATAAGCGTAAAATATCAAAATTACTGTTATAGTTTCGTGAAAAGTTGGAATCAGCCGAAACTGCGTAGTGTCGTAACTCATTGTTCCCAGTGCATCTAGCGCTTGCGCATTCAAGTAAAAAACAGTTGCGAAACTCAGTTACGAAACCTAATTTCGTCGTGTAAACTAGCCTTTACAAGTGATTGAAAATCCTCACATAATAGCATCAATCGTTATTCTATTAATTTAATAATAACTCTGCTACTACGCAATTGTTTGTGGTGACGAACTTATACGTCAGTAGCAGTTAAATAATAATGTTGTGCTATTTCAAGAGTTGTGATAATATGACTTAAGTTAATTTGCACTTGCACTGAATATTTTGTATATAAAAACATCAACAGAATTTTCAATACAAATAAAACAATGTGTTTTATACTGACACAATCAAATAAATGTCAGTTCAATAGACCACCATAGTTATTACGATGGCGGTAAAAAGCTCATTCATTTTGCTAGTAGGTAACTTTCGGCAACAGATGGACCACCACAGCTAAAGACAGAGGAAAATGGCAACTTCTAGTTAAGACAGCAATCCAAAACAACATAGGATGAAGACAGTAAAAAGCAAGGAGCAGGAAAGCAGTGCACGACCGAAAAGCGAAGACCTAAACCCACAGTGTATAGTGCTAGAATTATATATAGGACAAAAAAAAAAATGATAGACTACATATCGGACCATAGGCATAAGTAATAATAGGAAGATCCTTCCCGGAATGGCTAACCGGGATTGCGAACACAAGCCACCTCTCCCAGGAGAGAGGCCCGTGCCCCTAGGGGACATTATGGGCTAATACTAATACTACTAATGTTTAAGAAACGAGCCGTAAGGGCTATTTTTAGACCGCTGTTAATATTTGTGAAATAAAAATGTTACTACGAACCGTGCAGCCATTTTGCGAGTTCTCCAGCTGTCCTACCATCTAGTATGCACATGCGCAGACAGAGATTATTGATTTTCTGGCACATGGCTGCAAACATACAGGATAAATGGACAATGTTTCTCAGCCATCAAGTATGACTATTTTTGCAACCACCGTGAGTAATTGAACATTTTAAAAGGCGTCATTAATTTAAATTTTTTAAATTTTTATGAAACTGAGCCTAATTAGTAACCATATGCAATTATTCTTAACTAAAAGAGAATTTTCTATGAAATCAATTTGGTGTCAATGAAGTGCCAAAAGATTGTATAGCACTAGTGAGGTAATGCGCAACTTTTACTCCGTGTGACTTATGTTAGAAGTAGGGATGGGTCAATACCAGATTTTCTCGATACTCCATACTCGATACCGATACATGATTTTTTCCTCGATACTCGATACCTTCAACATTTACAGTTTCAATAAATAGGTACATTAAAAAGTATCATTTGAGAGAACTGTGTAATACCAACTAAATTAATTAAGTCTGCATATTTAATGAGACAAAATTTAATATCATCTGTAGCCTATAATTATTTTTAAACTCTACATTAAAACTAAAATTAGTTTTTTGAACAGTCCACTTACAAGTTTTTGTTAAAAATACTAGCATTCTCACTTAATTGCAGAATTACAAAAGTATCGAAAAAGTGTCGAGCGAGTTTTCTGAAGTATCGTTCGATGCCGATACCATGCAAGTATCGAGAGTTTCGAGGTATCGAAAGTATCGAGGACCCATCCCTAGTTAGAAGTAATATTTTTAATTCAATCTGTCTAAAAAAAATTGTTTTCTACGTTGCGTATTTTACATATCACTTACGCGTCAAATATTTATAGGTAAATTTCTAGCCCAACCCTGATCACAAGAGAGATTTCCGTTCAGTGAGAAAAAGAAATGGCACTCGAACTACTTTACAACATGAGGTGTATGAAAAAATTATTTTCAAGTTAGCGTACGTCATAGGAGACACGGAAAGTTCCACGTTGCGATCGCCAAAACACTGGATTACGAGGACAAATATTTGTTTGCCTCTCCAGCTAAACAAATTGATCATGTTACGACGCAGTTCTTCATCTGTAAACACTACCTCGGATTTGTTTTTATTATGATTGTATTTACTCTGCCTCCAGGAATAACCTTTCTTTAATCCTGTCTGGTATTGTGTCTAATGTGAACTTTAAAGTTATGATTGCTATATGCTGGACCAGTGGAGGTCAGCACTTGAATATATTCACAACCGCCTACCACATTGGCGAAGCACAAAGCATTCAAGACCATCGGCTATTGAAATTAGTAAGACTCCGGTTAAATAGATATCTTCCTACAGTAAAAATGTTACTCTAGCTCAGCGGTTCCCTAACTTTTTTGTCCTGGGACCCACCTTTTTTCACCACCCACTACTACATAACGATAACCAATATAGGCTTTATAAAATACAGCACATGTTTTCATATGCCTTTCAATGGTTTTATTGTGTTCAAATGCTAAATTAAACACTCTTTCCTTATATTGAAAGCAAGTTTCATTTTTCCCGCCCTTTTCGCGACCCACTGCTGTAGCTTAAGGTGTCCATATAACGTTTATATATAAACTGAACATTTTAATTTTTTTAACTTGGGACAATTAAGAAAAAAGAGGGACAAAAATTTCATTCACAAAATTTAGGGAATTTTTACAATTTCCCTTTGTCTCATGGAGACAAATTATCCCAAATGACTACTTAATTTTTCTGCAGACTGGTGTTGATAATTTATTCCACAGAAATAGATGCCTCATTGTTACTGTACATTTCATTTTTATGTATTATATCAATAAGTGCGTTTTTTCTTATAATTTATCTTAAGAGCCAGCACATATTATTCCATTAAAGTATGTTTTGACAATGAGCAAGACCTTCACTGTTGTAACTTTTCT
Organism: Ectobius pallidus; assembly: GCA_964059195.1. Lineage (NCBI taxonomy): Eukaryota > Metazoa > Arthropoda > Insecta > Blattodea > Ectobiidae > Ectobius > Ectobius pallidus. The sequence continues at coordinate 30,892,940 of CAXKWD010000004.1, read as the reverse complement.
TAATGTAGCGTGAAATACACTGGCCAATTAGAAGCGCAAAAGAGCGGGACATTTGAGAGTCCCCAATAAAACTTTCGGGAAAGAGGGACATTTTGTCAAAAATCGGGACTGTCCCGGGAAAAACGGGACGAATGGACACCCTGCTGTAGCAATACCAAGGGGTGGCCTCAGTAAGCCTTCAACTTGTAACTTTTGTTTTTGGCTAGGTTTTCAGAAGTCTTTGTTCATCATGGAAATGGGGTACCTTTACACTATCAATTTCACTTTTAAATGAAAGTGTAATTCGGTTAATTTGGAAGCTGCAATTATTTTAAACACTAAGAATAATAAATTTAAACGTGTTTATTAGGAAAACAAATGCATTACTTTACAAGGGACTATATGATGACGTTAAGAATTGTTATCATTATTGCTGTTATTATTATTATTATTATTATTATTATTATTATTATTATTATTATTAATACTTCTAAGCGCAATCATAAGTAATTCATTCATCGTTCTAAACTGTGTATTGCAACATCGTTAAGGATGGCCTAATAAAATACTGACGTCACCTTACTATCCAGTTTAAAATACAGATTTCTATTAATTGGAATGCAAGAAATGCTTTGCAATTATTGATGGTATGTCAATTACTTTTATCGAGTTCATATTATCTTTATTCTGATTTATATTGCCAATATAGCCTACAATTACTACTCTAACAGTATAACGAGTATCTCGTGAGTTTCAGTAATAGGCCTGTTTTTGTTAGCAAGTAGAGTTGATTTTAGAACATTGCGAGGTATTCTTTTTTCCAAGACAATGAAAGGATTTGGTGATTGTACACATCCTTTATTGGGAACTGTAACACATCTGGAAGATACAAGAAATAACTGCGTCCGACAGAAATTTTTCCTATTAGAGGTTAGTTTGACTTGAACCACTAATTGAAACCGGGACTTCTGCATTCAAGTGTTTGATGAATTTTGTATTTTAGAGATAAAAAATAAAAATAAAATACTTAAAGAATTGGTAGGATTTTCTTTATGTTTTCGATTAGGTTATAAGTTATTTACTTTCTGCTGTTGTTTTAAGTTAGTGTTCAGTAAAAGATATTCTCGAATAAGGGATTCTCGATTAAATACTACTTAAAAGTCAGGTTCTGTAGAATTAATGATATATATATAATTATACATGTATTGTATATATAAAAATGAGTGATATTTTATCAACATTTTTATAGGTATTATTTCCGTAGAAATGTAAGAAAATTTATTTCTTTGTGCAATATTTGACTAATTATATTCAGCAATTTCATCATCGATTTGTAGGTTATATACGTCAAGCATAGCCAAATTGTATTTGCATGGGCTTTGCAAATGATCTAAGTTCTTTAATTATTAAAAGAATAAAGAATTAATAAAGTGAGTGGTTTGGAACAAATCTTTCCGCGTTTTCTTGATAACTTTTTCCAAGGAATTCTCAGTGTGTCCAAGGCATAATTTGGCAAGTTTTGAACGATTTTACAGCCGTAGTCTCACAATGGAGAAATTCCGTTATTAGCTAAATATTACTTTAAAATCGTATCATGAGGTCCGAATTCTCTAAAGATAAATTTCGATGAAATCCTGACTTCTCGTTACATTATCCATGACATTGTTTATATCAGTCTCGCAGTGTTAACCACATTATATCAGTCTTGCAAAGTTAACTACATGGTAATTTCAACTATCCCGATACTATAGAAGATAGTTATCAAATTCTACTCAATATTGAAACTCTGATGCAAGAAACAAGCTTAAGAGGCTTATTTATTTTTTTACATACCACAATGTGTAGTCTAATTTGTGTGTACTGGGTTCATATCCACGAGCAACGTTAATTATCTAATCTGGTAACTTAGGTTAATGAGAATCATGAATAATTCATGAGCAGGAAAGATGGCTATTGCGTAATGCAAACAATTAAGCTTCTTGCAGCATGACGGCCTCATCCTTCCACCACCCGATCGGCTGCTTTGCCCTCAATTTGTTTTCTCTATCTTGCTCCTTTCATCGTATCAGCATACGTGAGCGCAGAATCTGATACAACAGAATCATGTTAATCCCGTTCAACTTGACACTAATTGAAAACTATTTCAATTATCAACATCATGCTTGTGACTATAGAGTTAAGGGGCCTACAGGCAGATTTGAATATTACCAAGATAGATCTTTGAAATAGGTAAGGTATCTGGCTCGATTCCCGTTTAATCTTCAAGCAGCGTTGTGTAGTGTAGATTCGAACGTGCTTATTACTTCCTCTGCTCGAATCATTCCTATTATAAGTATTATTATTATTATTATTATTATTATTATTATTATTATTATTATTATTATTTATTTATTTATTTTGGAAATTGTAGAAGAAAGACGCTTGAAATGGTATGGACATGTACTCAGAATGACAGAGGATAGAATACCCAAGAAAATTTTGGATTGGAAAGTAGAAGGAAAAAGAAGAAGAGGGAAGCCCAAAGAGTGCTGGATGGATGGGGTGAAAAGGAGTATGGCGAGAAAAGGATTAAGTGAAGAAGATGCTATGGACAGGGACTTATGGAGGCAAAAGATTGTTGTGGGATGAAGGAAAACCATTGTATTGTGGAATATTCCTTAATAAAATAAAATATTATTATTATTATTATTATTATTATTATTATTATTATTATTATTATTATTATTGTTGATTTTCCAAAAGTACAGAACCCTATTTTACCAATTGGCATATTAGGATTAAACATAATTGGTCCTCTGAATCCAAAAATAATATTTTCAGAAACATGTCTGTGTATTAGAGATGGGATATCGGAAGCAAAATATTGACACTGATATCGATATGAACATCGATTACTAAAATCGATAATAGTACAATATTGGTAAGAAAATATCAATAGTCGATAATATCGAAAGTGTTACTAAAATAATAGATTTGTTCCAAGATCCCTCAGTAACCATTAACACATAGTTCACACATGCGTACATTGATAGTTTTGCTGCACAACGTATTGAAATTGACATTGTGCACTTGCGTGAACTGTGTGTTCATGGTTTCTTAGTGCTCTAGGAACAAACCTACAGTCGTTTTGACGAGCAAGTGTCCCGAGACGCCCTTTGTGGCAGCAAAAGTGTGTCGACAAGAAATGCTTAAAATAAGTATAATTAAACGCAGATATCTCACAATTCAATATGTTGCAATTATGTTTTAAATTGTTTTAATGTGTTCCCGCTCCCACGGTAGCTCGCAGGCGAAATAGGGACACGGGGAAACCTCTCCGGTTTGAAGGATGCTACACTAAGTCAAGTTTAAATACATTTATTGAGCCCCTTGAAAGATACAAAGAGCACAATGGACAAAATGATAAATAGACCCTTTAAAATACAAGATGGAATTTTGTATCTTGCTTTACAAATAAATTCCTCTTCCTAGCGGTGCCGAAGAAGATGAAATGTTGATGAAGTCAAGGGGAGACGACTTAGTAAGCTCCTTCTGGAAAATAAGGCATGCTTGCCTTATAAGACTGATGAATAGCTCGGAGGACCAGAGCAGAGCAATTTTTATAGTCGCGCTTGCTCGGACGACTGAGAAAGAATTTCACTATTCTTGAAGTGAATGCGCACTATCAGCAAATTATTTTAAGGTCGACTTGCTGCTTCGACCGAAAAGAAGAACCTTTAGATGTTGCTTCGACACTGCAACTAAAATTAAGCACTTTGAAATATTCACTTCACAGCAGTACTTACAGTAAATCCTTTTACTTAATGAGTTACGCATTCAAGTCCATACGGTTTGATCAGGGAAGTAAAAAACTTGGCTTCACACATTTGTAATTAAATCACAAATAAATTACTTTGATGAATGTACTAAATTGCGTCTCTGCAATAACTAGGGCTGGGAAACTTCAAATTCCCAGCTCGACAATAATAACTAGATTCAGAATTCTGAACTGAAAACTAGCCTGGCGAAAGCTTCGAACGAGAGAATAAGAATGAATAGCAAGAATGACAGACGTCACGACATGTGACGTAAAGCAAGAATCCCATTGGCCAAGAAAAACAATAAATAATCAATCTTGGAAATAAATCAATTAAGTTACATTAAAATACTAAAACATAAATAAGAGAATTAATAGCATTACTTCAAAACTGAATTGTTTCTTTAAAAACACAAAATTATGAATAAAATATATTAAAAAATAATCAGACTGAAACTTTGGGTTGGAGATTATAACATGACTATCCAAAAAATGAAAGATGCGACAGTCAAATGTTATTTCTTATGAGAATTGATGGGAGAAAGAACAAACAGATAAGTAAACATATTTAAAATTATATTGAAAACACAACAAGAAAATAAAACAAACGAAGACACAAGCCTGTTGCCATAGCAACACGGCGAATGACCTCGCGAAACCAGCTAATGCCTCAAATCCGGCCAGACACGAATGCTGGACGGAACATATTGCCCGCGATAATTTCGCTCGTGAAATTATCTAACAGAATGTGACGTCAAGCAAATTCGTGAATGCAAGGATTCGAGGCCAAAACAACTATCAAGTCGCAATAAAGTCAAAATCGGTGGAGTGGGATGCGTCCGGCATCAGCACTCTGAATGAAAGCAGGTGTCACTGTCCCTCTTCACTGACAGGCAGAGGAGCCAACTTGATGAGGGGCCTCTTATAAGTGCCTGAGACAGTGCGCACAGTGACAACTCTGACAAGGCCGTCTGGGCCTGGGTGTACTTGGTGCACCAGACCAAGCACCCACCTATGAGGAGGTACATTGTCCTCGAGAACCAATACAGGGGTACCCAAAGGAACGTCTGGCAGTACCTTGTGCCACCTTGCACGACGCTGTAGCGTGTGGAGATAATCCACGGACCACTTCTTCCAAATGCAAGTGACCATCTGCTGAAGATGGTTCCAACGGGAACGCAGGCTGTACCCACCAGAGAGGTCAGGACTGGGCACCGAAACAATGGGCTTGCCAATAAGAAAGTGGCCGGGAGACAAATATCCAAAGTCATCCACGTCCTCAGATAACGACATCAAAGGACGTGAATTCAAGAATGACTCAATTTGTGTGAGAACAGTAGACATCTCCTCGTAAGTGTACTTACAGGACGAAGACATCCTCTTCAAGTGGAACTTCAAAGAGCGTACTGCCGCCTCATGAAGCCCTCCCATGTGTGGAGAGTGAGGAGGCAAGAAACGCCAATGAATGTTCAAATGCGCAGTGGCGTCTTGCACTGCGGAGTGATGTTCTGATGACATCAAAAGCCTAGAGAGGTTCTGCAGGTCGGCGTGGGCTCCGACAAAGTTTCTACCATTATCACAAGTGATTGAACTTGGAATTCCACGACGACTTGTGAACCTTGACAATGCCGCCAGGAAGGCACGTGAGGTGAGCGAAGTCACTAGCTCAACGTGTACGGCTTTCGTGGACATGCAGACAAAAATAGCAACGTAGGCTTTAGTAGTCACCTTGGACCGCGGGCCACCAAACTTGAGAGAGAATGGACCGGCGTAGTCCACACTAGAGTTTGTGAAAGGAGGGAATGGATTTACTCTCTCAGGAGGCAGATCAGCCATCTTTTGCTGAAAAGCCTGAGCCTCAAAGCGGAAGCAAACACTACAGCGCCTCCGTACACTGCGAACCAGCTTGCGAATGCAAGGGATCCAATACGACTCTCGCAAGTGTGAGATGACTAGCTGAGGTCCTGCATGACCTAGATGCAAGTGCACATGGAGAACTAACTGCCTGGTGAAAGCATGCTCTGCAGGAAGTAATATCTGATGCTTGTTGTCAAAGGGTAGGTTGGACCGACTTAGACGTCCACCTACACGCAGGATGTTATCCTGAATAAAGGGGCATAGTTGCCGGATCTTACTAGAAGAAGGCAAATCTTGCGAGGAAGACAATGCTTGAATTTCCTTTCTGAAAGCATTCCTTTGAATGATTCTAATGCAAGAATCCAAAGTTTCAGTAAGCTCTGACGGCAATAAAGGGCCATTGATAGGTGACTTGAGTTTCAAGTAATTATTAATGAAACGTCGCACATAAGCCATGACCCTGATTGTTTTCAAGTGTGAAAACTTAGTCAGCCATGGGCTTAAGCTAGAGGTTTCGATAGTGACTAGCGCTGCTATCTTCACCTCTGGGAGAGACGAAGACTCGAGCTCAGTGGGCAAACTGGGCCACTGAGTGGAGTCGGCAGTAAGCCAAGAAGGGCCTGACCACCACAGAGAGTTGTTAAGTAGGTCAGAAGGGGTGGCTCCCCTAGAGATGAGATCAGCGGGATTGTCCTTAGATGACACATGCGACCAAGATTCAATGGCAGTGAATTCTTGGACGTCCGCGACTCTGTTAGCCACGAAAGTCTTCAGTTTAGAAGGTGAATGGTTTAACCAACCAAGTACAACCTTGGAGTCACTCCACAGGTGTACTGAACTTATAGAAAGTTGCAACGCAGGTAACACCCGGTGAACTAACGTTGCCAACAAGTGAGCTGCCAACAACTCAAGGCGAGGTATAGTCGTTGCCTTCAAAGGGGCAACCCTAGACTTGGCACAAAGCAGACAGCTCTTGGCCTTATCGAGGTGATTAGTAGATCGTAGGTACAGACAGGCGCCATAAGCCACCTCGCTAGCATCACAGAAACCGTGCAACTGCACAGATACGAAGTTCTGCTGTAATGCTAGCCGAGGGATAGCGATGCTGGAGATGAACTGAAGTTGGTTGTGAATCTTGCGCCACTTGTCGGCGACCGCAGAAGGAATGGGCTGGTCCCATGAAGTAGTCTCCTTCCACAAAGATTGGAACAGAATCTTGCAGTAGGACACTATAGGGCATATTAGCCCAAGGGGATCAAAAATAGAGGCTATACAAGATAGCAATGTCCTTCTGGAACAGGTGGTGAATGGCTTGGAGGGATCGACTGAAGTTTCGATCCTGAGCATATCGTCAGAAGGTTGCCATATGAGGCCTAGCGCCTTTATGGAGGAGGTGTCAGAATCACCAAAGGTTCTGTGGTCGAGAGACTCCCGCAGCTCAGGAGGAACGTCTTGGAGCAGTTCCACAGAATTGGAACTCCACTTACGAGGATTAAATCCACCTAGGGGGAGAAGCTCTCTCAGCTGAGAGACAATAACCTTGGCCTCAGACAGCGTAGCAGCTGTGGCCACTATGTCATCGACATAGATGGAATTGTTTATGATGGAGGCTGCTACAGGAAACTTGCTTCCCTCGTCGATGGCTAGCTGTTTAAGAGCTCTGGTTGCCAGGAAGGAGGCAGAAGCAGTGCCATAAGTGACCGTGGTTAGGTCAAACAGCTGAATAGGGTCTGACACAGAAGTTCTCCAGTAAATCTGCTGGAGAGGTTGGTGGTCGGGATGGACTAAGACCTGTCTATACATCTTCTCGATGTCCGCTGTGAACGCCACTGGATTGAACCTAAAGCGTAGGAGGATCGAGAAGAGGTCAGGCTGCACCACCGGACCTACCGCAAGAATGTCATTGAGTGACTTCCCGTTAGAAGACTTCGCCGAAGCATCAAAAACTACCCTGAGTTTAGTCGTGGTGCTGGAAGGCTTCAAAACGGGATGGTGCGGGATAATATACTCATATTTCCCGAGTGAACTCCGAGAGGCAGGCTTCATGTGACCCAATTTCAGATAGTCATCCATGAACCTGTTATATTCCTCTCGAAGGGTTTCATTTAAAGACAGTCTTTTTTCTAATGAGAAGATTCTCTTCTGGGCTTGTAACACTGTGCTCCCCAGGGATTCTGGAGCTGATACAAAGGGCAACTTTACAATGTATCGCCCATCGGAGTCACGCTGAGTATTGGCAGCAAAATGCTGTTCACAAACTGACTCGTCAGGGAAGGGGGCTGAGTTAGACACTCGTTCTAACTCCCAGAACCGGGAAAGCTGGTTACTCAATAACTGGTCAGCAGTTAGGAAGGCTGAGTAATTAGAAGACATAGCCTCCGAGCATTCAGGCTCATTGGGGCTTGCTTCAAGA